>JAJMER010000012.1:0-466521 GCA_030574295.1 Kodamaea arcana
TTGTTAAACTAAACTAGCCAAATACTTGATGGGTGTTTATATATGACTAGTAATATGAAAATGTATGATAAATGAATTTTAATTTGTAGATGTCTTCATAAGTATTTGGTAGGTGTCTTCATAAGTCTATTTATGTCTAAGTGTATTTAATATATGTCTCCGTAAGTCTGCTTAATAGCTTTCTTCATAATTCTACTTAATAGCTTTCTTCATAAGTCTACTTAATAGCTTTCTTCATAAGTCTACTTAATAGCTTTCTTCATAAGTCTACTTAATAGCTATCTTCATAAGTCTAGTTAATGATTTAACAGACTCGACCTTGAATTAGCTCTTTTAGGCATTTATCCTCCTCTGTTCCTTAATATCATGATACCTCTTTATTATCATGCCCACAATCAAGTGTACCAACACAGAGTTATCGACATCAATACTTTCATCATCCCCACGAACATTATCCATGACAATCTCTGCTCTCCCATACAATATCAATTGTCGGATCTCTCCAATGGGGGTTGCATCTTGAACGAGTTCACGCGTTTTCGTACGATCTTTAACAAACATAGTCCTGAATTTAAACAGTTTACTACTCTCAACAAGCTTATTGCTCTTTTTATCCCAACTATCAACTAATGAATAACCTCTTTCTGGACCCAATTGTAATAATGTATATTTATACCTCCCAAGGTAACTTCTCTGTTGATATTTCATATGAGGGGAAAATTTCTGTTGATACATCCATCGATATACTATATTATTATATTCATAATCGATGATTGGCATAATATGGTGATAAAACACATTAACTTGTTCTTTGGGAAAGCTCAAGTTATATTCACTACACTCATATCCTGCTCTTTTCTTAACCACACAAGCATCGTAAGAATGTACAAACGGACGTTGAATTCTATGGTTTGGTATAAGATACTTTCTTATGGTTAAGAATTTTGAGAATTTTGAAGTGAGGGTATCAATTACTTTCTCAAAGTTACCAATTTTGAAGTGAGAATAATGGCTATCAGATTTCATTAATGGTAAACAATGCCCCAACGAATTCTTATTTAAAACTAACAGATTACCTGCAGACTTATAATCTTCTTTATATTTCTCATAACTTACTTCCGATCGATACATTGTCAAACTCGACAGGAAATATTGATTGAATATCGGAAAGGCTTGTGGTGTACGAGGTTCATATTCAGGTGGGTCTTCCCAACACACCATAGATGAATCATAAAGTCCTTCTACATGTTTATAATCATTAGAGATAACCATGTTACTTTTTTATTCTATTATTGTTCAGCTTTCTATTGTACTACCTAACCTTATACAAATTTACATCGATTCAAGGTACTTATATGATTTGATAGCCGTTCAATGATGTCATATTGATTCGCGAATGACCCTGGGTTATGAAATGTGCAATGCCGAGTATAGAGTTGCAAAGAAAATACGAGTGGTATTACGGATAGTCACTTGATTCATAACTGAAAAGGACAGAATGACTGAGAATTATTATCAATGGTTCATATGAAATGATTATCAATGATGAGATGAATAGCAATATAAATGAAATGACCATGTATCTCTATAAGGTTCAACTGAACCTTACTCCGACTACAATTGTCTGATCATGCGAAAGTAGAGATCTGATTATATGAAGCACACAATTCGAAAGCTAATTCCATCTTCTTTTGTGAGTCTTTCGTATATCACTTCAACTAATACAGTTTTGTTCCATCTCATAAGACAATGTTTTATATTAAAGGGACTACTTATTTCTACTAACCATATTACTGCGCATTACCACCTTCAAGATAGCTAAGCCACAATTGAACCCTGAATCATTGATTAAAAGTCACAGCCAATATAAACTAATCTCACAAGCGAAATGTGTTTCATGAGTCTATTGTGAGTAAATAAGACTCCATAAGTAGTATTACCCAGTAATACCCCAGAATGTAGTAATACCCAAGAATGTAATAATACCCAAGAATGGTAGTACCAAGAAGAGGAACTCCTAAGTAATACCCAAGAAGTTAAACTTTGAGTTAAAAAAGTTATACCCGAGTTAAATCAACTACACATAACAAGAGAAGATGTTCATTATAGGTAATTATTACCAGGAAACCAAATAATCATATCCTAATAAACTTTAAATGTAGCTTGAAGAGCACCTTAAAATACCTAATAAACGTAAATCCAACCTTGTATAATCTATCCAATTGTGATCTATCCAACTATAATCTATCTTTGCATCTCATTAACCTATAAGCAAATAATAGGCAAGCAAATAATAGGCAAGCAAATAATAGGCGAACTCATTGTACTTGCCCCTTATGCGATTATCCGTTTTGGTGTATTTTGCAATTTGGAGCCATTTGTGCCTGAGAAGAACGTAAAAAAGACGGGGGTAAGCCAGAGGCAGGGTAGTACAGAAACTTGGATAAGCAGATTTAAGAAGCAAACACTGAATGGATCATAGGAAAGTTCAAAATCTAGCATAAAATATATCAACTGCATTAACTAATATAGAAGTAAAGAGAAGTACAGAGAATTAATAGAGATTTGTTTAAAAGATATCTTCATGATCAAGTCTGTTATCCCTTAAATCAACATCATGAATAATGGTTTCCAACTCCCACCAAACATCTTAAGGAATCTCACACCTTCAAGAAAAGAACAAATATCCACACCAAGAAACAATGTTGCTGGTGTGGAACGAAAGCGACAGTATCTTGAAGCCAAGCAAACTCAACTCAAACGTCGCTCAGAAACAATTAAAAGGAAATTGATTGAAGTCAAACAACAGAAACAAGATAGACTTATCCAAAAGATCAGAAGATCAAAGGAAAATTATAGAGGTGCAACCCTTCGTAGAGACAATTATTTGGAAGGTGTTAGTTCAAGAGCAAAGTTTAGTGTCAATAAGAGTCAAATATTCCGAAGGGAAGTTAACAATAAATATAGAAATAAAGTCAAATTTGATTCTAACCAATTGACTAAGAAACAGATTCCCATTTCAAAATATCAAATCTTTCTACACAATAATCATATTCCAGATATTCATTCAAATGGCTATACTTCATTACTATATGCTTTTAAAATCCTAACAGAAACGTCTTCTTCATTGAAATTAAAATTCCAACCAAGTTTCAATTCAAATATTTCCAAAAACCAGTTAGAAAACTTCAAACATAATTTTCTTTGGACTTGGCTTTATAAATATTCTCATGAATTAGTTCAAATACTCAAGTTATTCATGAAGAATCCAAACTTGAAACCTAAGTTTGTTGATATCATGAATAAATATTTGTTCATATTTGATATCTTTAAGAAAGTCAATCGTAATCATTTGGTTCAAATTCTTGACGAAGCATTAAATATCTTGAATACTCAAATTTCATATTTACCTGAAAATTCTGACTTATTAAGACAAAGAGACCACTTGAAAGGTCATCAACGTATTTTTCATAATGAACAATCTAACCAGGGTGCTCAGCATAAAGAACAATCCAACCAGGGTGCTCAGCATAAAGAACAATCCAACCAGGGTGCTCAGCATAAAGAAGAATCCAACCAGGGTGCTCAGAAAAGTTTTCTTTGGAAAAACGTACAATTGGACTCACCTTCTGAACGATTCCTTCAAAATATTAGTGATGCGGCTGATAATTTTGCAACCGAATTTCAATTGCTGCAAAAAAATCATTATATGTATTTTGATGGTTCAAGGGCTGTTTATGGTATTTATGAGCATCAATGGCCAAATACATCATTGTTAAATCCAGATACTTGGAGGATGTATTGGTATATGAAGAATTTTGAACTGTATTTTCATGAAGGAAGTATAATTGCACCTCCACTTTGGTCTTCTCTGAGGTCTCTGCAGGTGTGTCCCAACTTCAAAAAAGTCTTCTCTTCAATTTCCAATACCATTGATATTGAACAAATTTTAAATGGAACATCCCTCTTGGATAAGTATACCGATATGAGCGAAGAAAAATTAGTTGGTATAGTTCATCAAGTTTATTGCGAAGTGGTAGATTGGGCAATGAATTCTAATGTGGATTCCCTTGAACTTTCCAAAGTCTCAGATCTTTACACAGACCCCGCTACCAAAAATTCACATCCCCATGCTACCGCTTGTGATAATCCAACTGATACTCACAAGTCCATTTCAAATTATCTTTTTAGAATGATTACCATATTTGAACTCACATCAAATGGAAAGTTACTTCAACTTGCTAAATCTCTTCTAAGACTTGATTTTGAAGACTTCATTGACCAATTCAGTCTGTTTGAACATTCTTTCAATAATGAGTATATAAAGAGATGTTTATCTATGAATGGGAATGGGTCACTATCTGGATTCGTCCGATCCGAGAATGTATACACCTTCTTGAAATCAGAACGGATAGACCAAATTAACTTTTCTTGGTATACTTACTCACCTAGTGTACTATTCCCATACTTTTATAAAAAGTTGAGGAAATGGCCGGAGTGGAACCCGCCAGCCTTGGAACTTGTATCGGGAACAGTACAGGCAAGTATGTTCAGACCAAATATTATGTGGGAAGAAAACCTTGATGAGACTGCAAATGAATACTTTGGTCGTTTTCTTAAATGGGTTGTAATTGGGAAACATGAAATCTCCAATGACACCAATTTACTCAGTGAAAAATTAGACCCTATATTTACTCCAGACGAATTAAATCATTTGTACAATCAAAGCTTGATCCAATGTAGAGCAGATCTATTACTGACCGTTGATAGTTTGGCATTCCTATTGTTATACGTTGCATTTGGTGGAACTAATATTTCAGAAGCAAAGCATGCTACCACTTTCAAATCACACTCTTCAAAGGTTTCCTTTGCGAACACTTTAAATCCACAATTTGCAAAGTTTTATGTTACTAATCATGAGAGGATTGAAACAGTATTACTCGAAAAGCTCAATGAAATGTGGTTGGTGATAGGCAATGAAGAAGTATATGGGAGGTTATTACATAGTGTATTTTGGTATTATGAAAACGAAATCGATTCTTTGTTGAGAAAGGCTATATCTACAGTTGGGTATATTTATAAAATTTATCATCCATTGTTTAATTGGATATTTCGAGATTGTGTGGGGGGTTAGGGATGCGAAGTCTGCGAAATATCAATGGTAACAATTTAAGGTTGATAAAACATACTTAAAGCCAGCATATTATAGAGAGTGCACAATCGTATTTATAGAGTGGTCGTATTTACAGAGAAGTCGTATTCTTTATAAAGTTGTAGTACTCTTTTTATAGAGTAGTAGTATTCTTAATTGTAGTTATATTCTTACTTTCATAAAGTAGTCGTACTCGTATTTTTATAGCGTGGTAGTGCTCTTATAACTCTTATAGAATCTTCTAAAACATTCCAATAAAATAACTCTGAAGTATTACTCCAGCACTCAGCTGAATAGAACTGTCTAACCTGGGCACACCCCAAAAACAATGAAAAGATTTTCAGTCATCACAAAGTTGATTTTTCGCAACCATGGCGTTCAGCAGAGAAATTTTCCAATCACATTGGAAAGGTTGCAAAAGAAGTCATCAGCTCAAATACCAGACACTTAATAAGTCACCAGACACTTCATCAAGTCACCATAATTAAGTCTTCTTCACTCTAGAATACAGCTCACTCCAGAATACAGCCCACTCCAGAATACAGCTCACTCTAGAATACAGCCCACTCCACAACTCATTCTCAAAACATATACTAAACCTTCTAAATGACTCATTAAACCCTTCATTCATATAATTACACTAATCAGCCCCTCGCACGTTATAGGCGGGCTTGAAAATTTTTCACTATAATACCCCATCAGATGCGATAGCTCACCGCGCTTAGCAAAGCTTACATAAGCTATCTTGAAAAAAGTATAAGACCAACCAATTTCCCCTTGGATCGTTGAATCAATTATTTGCTATGTTAAGGACTGTTCGTAAAGCGGTATGTAGCCGTGCTGGTTTGTCCAGTGTGTCTCATCGCATTGTATCCGATGTAGCACGTACTACCATTACTAGATCATTCCACAGTCAAAAGAATTACTCAACCCGTTCCACAGTTGTCCAATTACTTAACAATATTGGGTCAAAAAGAGAAGTTGAACAATACTTAAAATATTTCACTTCTGTATCACAACAACAGTTTGCCGTCATAAAGGTTGGAGGTGCTATTATTACTCAACAATTACCAGAATTAGCCCTGTGTCTTGCATTCTTATACCATGTTGGACTTTACCCGATTGTATTGCACGGTACTGGTCCTCAAATCAATGAATTATTGGAAAACGAAGGTGTTGAACCAGAATATATTGACGGGATTAGGATAACAAATCCAAAGACAATGGAGGTTGTGCGTAAGTGTTTCTTGGAACAGAACTTGACTTTGGTGACTGCCTTGGAAAAAATGGGCGTGCAGGCACGGCCAATCACTGCTGGTGTGTTTGGTGCCGAATATTTGGATAAGGATAAATATCAATTGGTTGGGACAATCAACTCGGTCAACAAGGCCCCAATTGAAGCTGCGATTGCTGCTGGGTATTTACCAATTTTGACTTCTTTGGCTGAAACTCCATCGGGTCAATTGTTGAATGTAAATGCAGATGTTGCAGCCGGTGAACTTGCTCGTGAATTCGAACCTTTGAAGATTGTCTATCTTAATGAAAAGGGTGGAATCATTAACGGAAACACTGGAGAAAAAGTCAGTATGATTAATTTGGATGAAGAATATGAAGGTTTAATGCAAGAATCTTGGGTCAAATATGGAACCAAGTTGAAGATCAAAGAGATTCATGATTTATTACAACATCTTCCAAAATCTTCATCTGTTGCAATCATTGATGTTGATGATTTACAAAAGGAATTGTTTACTGATTCTGGTGCTGGAACTTTGATTAGAAGAGGTTATAAATTAATTAACCGTGATTCTTTACAAGAATTTGGAAACCCAGACCTTTTACGTCAAGCTTTATTACGTGATCCGGAAATCAAATCTGGTAAGTTATCCGTTGCTCTGTACTTGAAGACTTTGGAATCTGCCAAATTCAAAAGTTATGGTGATGAGCCTTTGGAAGTTTTATCGATTGTCATTTATAACGGTACGGTACCAAGATTGGATAAATTCTTATCATCTCGTACTGGATGGTTGAACAATGTAACCGATAACATTTTCTCTGCTGTTAAAAAGGATTTTGCCAAATTATATTGGGTGGTGAACCAAAACGATGAAAACTTGTCTTGGTTTTTCTCCAAATCTGAAGGTTCCTTTACCAAGAATGGTGAAATCCTTTTCTGGTACGGTTTAAATACTGGGGAAGTTTCCGAATTGATTCACGATTTCGATCAATCAAATGTTGGTGCATCTTTATCCAGTGGTGGAGCATTCCAATCTGGTCAAAAGAGAGGTCTCCACACTTTGTCAACTTTTTCTCCAGTCAGCATGCTCAACTTCAAAGGATACTTTGGACGTCAAATCCACACCAACCCAAACCCACCTATCCGTGAAGGTCAATCTACCACTCCAGCAAAGGTTGCCTTGATTGGTGCTCGTGGTTACACCGGCCAAAACCTCATTTCAATGATTGATAACCACAAGTATTTGGAATTATCCCATGTTTCATCTCGTGAATTAAAGGGTCAAAAGTTACAAGGTTATAATAAGGATGATATTGTTTATTCAAACTTACAAGTTGAAGATATAATCAAATTGGAGGAATCTGGTGCGGTGGATGTTTGGGTGATGGCTTTACCTAACGGAGTTTGTAAGCCATTTGTTCAAGCAATTGAATCTGTTGCCAATTCTAAATCTAAGATTATTGATTTATCTGCCGATTATAGATTCGATACTACTGGAGAATGGATTTATGGTTTACCTGAGTTGAATGATCGTTCTAAAATTGCCGAGGCTAAGAAGATCTCAAACCCAGGATGTTATGCTACCGCCGCTCAATGTGCAATTGCTCCATTGTTGGACTATGTGAATGGAACTCCAAGTATTTTCGGTGTTTCTGGATATTCTGGTGCAGGTACTAAGCCTTCACCAAAGAACGATCCTGCTTTCTTGTCCAACAACTTGATTCCATATTCCTTGACTGACCATATTCATGAACGTGAAATTGGTTCGCAATTGGGTGTTGATGTTGCTTTCACTCCTCATGTCGCTCAATGGTTCCAAGGAATCACCCACACAATTAGTATTCCAATCAAACAAGGATCACTTACATCCAGAGAAGTCAGGAACATTTTCCAAGACAGATATGCCGGAGAACAATTGATCACCATTTCCGGAGAAGCTCCATTTGTGAGAGATATTAGTGGGAAGCATGGAATTGTTATTGGTGGTTTTGCTGTCAACTCCAAGGCCGATAGGGTTGTTGTTGTGGCAACTATTGACAATTTATTGAAGGGTGCTGCCACCCAGTGTTTACAGAATGTTAATTTGGCTTTGGGATATAGTGAATATGAGGGTATTCCTGATGATTTGATTATCAGGGGATAAACTTCACTGCTGCTGCAATATATGAACTGAATACCGATCATAGATTCATTACTATAAATTAGTGTAGCACACGTATGTATTGATATATGAATATAGAAGGTAAGAGATTTTTGTAGGCATAGTGTAGCAGGCATATGTATTGGTATGAATGAGATAAGAGATTTTTGTAGGCAGTGTAGCACACATATGTATTGATACTGAATATAGAAGGCTTTTGTAGGCACTATAGTAGGGAGGACTTGTAGTGTAGGTACGACTCAAAGTCATGGTGCGCAAGCACCGAAATCATAGGCAAAAAAACCACCTTCAGTATCCCTCAGAAAAGTCTACCAGACATCTACCCAATCTACGCCTTCAGTATCAGAAAGTCTACCAGACATCTACGCCAATCTAATTGACTTCAGTACAATTTAATACGCTCAAAGTAAAGAGGTTTATTTTAAACTTGTTTCAATCATTGTAGATATTTAAACAAGAGTTTGAATAAATCAAGACATTGTCCGAATTTATATTATTCCTATTGGTACAACCGAACTCATAACATACCTCCAGAATGCTTGTCTCACCAGACAACTTTGGACTTGTTGAAAATGGAATCTACCGATGTTCCAAGATTGAACTGGACAATTTCCCATTCCTTGAAACACTCCAATTGAAGCTGTTGATCATGCTTGATGCTGAAAAGCCTCCTAGACTACTTTCACTGTTTCTTGATACAAATAAGATTGAATTGTTCAACTTAGGAGGCCTTAAAATCTCGAGCCACCAAAAAGATGGCGATAAGGAAAAGCCCAAAGAGACCGAATTAATTGATGTGATACCAGACTTAAGAAAGAAGAATTCTAAAACCGATCAGTGGATGTTGATTGAAAAGAACTTGACCCTGCGTACCTTTGAACTTTTATTGGATTCAAAGAAGCATAACATCCTACTTATAGATTCTACTTCCACGCTTGTTGGGATACTTCGTAAGATCCAGAAATGGAACTTCAACCTGATATTGAATGAATATCGTACATTTAGCGCTAGTAACAAAAATAGTTATTATGCAGAAACATTTTTGGAATTGATCCAAGTGGAACTAATTCCATACGAAATCGATCAATTGAATCAAAGGTTGAAAGAACATGAACATTTGAAGGAGCAACAGCAGTTGAAAGTTCAAATGAAATACTTAAAAGAACAGCAAAAGTATTTAGAATCAAAGAGAAATCCTTCAATCGATGCACTTGAAGTAATAGAACGTACTGATGATGATGACGAATATGATGACGATTCGTATGGGGAAACTGATGATGATGATGATATTTTATCTGCCTCACCGCAAATCCCAGCAAACTTGCTCAAACTAGTTGAGGAACGTAAGAAGAGTGAAGATACTACTCCGGGTACTTCTCCAAGACTAACTGGTCTTAGGAAAAGCAGAAACAACAGTATGGGGGGTACCAATGAATTCTACTTGAATGCAAGAAAAATGGGTAGAAGAAGATCTTCCACGGATATGAAAAGAGGTCAGACTGTTAATGTTGGTTCGTTAGGGTCTTCAATACCTATTAATACCACTGTTGGGAATAATCAATTAAATGTTTCATATGGTTCTTTGGGGCCAAATTCCTATGGATCTCCATCGTTGGTTTCTCAAGGTATTTTTTCACATGGCCAACTTTCAACATCTCCAGCATCTGCAATCCCAGCTTCAGGTAATCATTTCCGGAATCGTAGAGCACTGGTGGAGTCTTCTCCTCCAATATTTCGTAGGATTAGAGAACGCGAACTACTGCTACAACTCCTGAACATACAAACTCAAAGTATGCATTCGCTCCAAGATTCTCCTGTGAATGGGTCCTTGCAACTGCTGCTGCTGCTGCCAAGCTTACTGCAATTACTGAGCCAGTCGGCTCTGACTGAAGCCCTTGAGATTGAAAGAACTAAACTTAGGTATGATTATCAATATTATAAGAATCTAAATAAGTATGCTGTTAGCTACGAACACGTCAACGTGGTGAAGTTCAAATTGCCTGCTGAAAATAGGTTGCCGGAGTGGTTTAAGCGCGGGAGGGACTTTTGGGAGGAGAGCATGCGGAGGTTGAATGAATGATAAGTCTGAAAAATCGGAAGTGTTGAATGATATATTGATGAAAGGGTCTTGATACGCATACACTTCTTCAGGAATCCGCAGTGTTTACTTCCTACTGGGACACTATAACTCTTGTGTATTGTTAGGTATTAACTCTTGCGCATTAAAATATATAATCCGTATTGTCGTTTCTCTCGAAATATCACTTGAAATTCTCATTCTATGTTTTACAACTCACTTATTAGATACATTCCCATTTAATCTGACCGTTTTCTCCGTAGGAAGTGACCTTTGATATGGCCACATAATGTCTCTTTTGGTGTTCTTGAAAAGTCCTCAGTTCAACTTGATAAAATACCCTGGTATTGAAGTTGCTCAACTCAAATTCTAAGGTCTACGCCCCCAAGTTGCCCGCCCAGCAGGTTGTTGTGCCACATCTGGCACAACTGGCGCAACTGTCCTTCCTTGTTGCATTCTCTCCCGAAGCCTGGACCCACCAGTGGCTGTACTATTGGTCCTAACTGCCTGAGGTTGGTTTCCAGAAGATGCTGGAGTTTGATGACGTGATTTGTTATACAGATCTTGTAGACGACTTGACGTTCTCAGAACATATGCTGGTCTCTCGTTGGAAGGAGAAGCTTGAGGAGACCCATTATATCTTTGTTGTCCTTGGTTTGCTTGTTGGCTATGTGATTGTTGACCAGTTTGATGTCCTTGTAGAGTTGGAGATGCTTGCTGGAATGAGGGTTGATTGGGCAGAACCTGTTGATTATAGGATTGCTGACGTTGACCTTGCTGTTCGTAGCTATTGTTATATAGATTGTTTTGAGCAACTGGTTGAAATTCAGCATTTTTATACTTATTGTAGGCTTCTCTCTGTTGGCCCAGTTGCTGTGATTGAACTTTGGCTTTCTGTCTTTGTTTTTCATTTGCTTCGAGCCAGTCAGGATACTCTTGATTAAGGTCATCAAAGTACTTAATGAAGGCATTATGAATCAACGTATCGTCTGAGCTATTGCCATCTTTTTCCGTAAAACTGGATCCATTCGATAAACTCAAATTGGAAAACTTGGACCCATAGTTGTCTTTGATCTTTGAGAAGAAGGCCATGTTGGTGAGACTAAATTTGAGTGCTGATTTGAAATTTGGCTCGCAATCAAAAAATAACCGAGCGGTCTTAGAAAGGGGTGTTGGGGAAACTTTACAGAAAATTATAAATAACATACTTTTTGTATTGAGCCTTAGAAGTGAATTCATATTTATAAATAATACAGTCGTGGTGTGTATATCAGAATTTGGAGGTTGTAGTACATGGAATTGGAATCAATTAAGGAATTTTGTAGGCACTTCAATTTCATTGGAAGCTATAGATGTTGATCTTCATGGTTTGTTCTTTAAAACAGTAGTCACTAGTGATATTTTAATCACCTTGGTGAATGAACTGCTGGGATTTATATGCATTGTATAGTATACTGTGGAGGCGAAACCTTGCTCTTTTATAGAATAAACAAAAATGAGTTTAAACTATAGTTTCTTTCAATGAATGTGTTTCACTTATAGTTTGCCAGGTAGTGTTATTCAACTATTCTTTTAAGTTTAAGCAGTGTAATGAGATATGCTACATTTTACAGCTGCATCTCAGCAAGGAATAAATAAATAGCCACATTCTATCCAAGTATGAACTACTAATTACAAACGTTTAAGTTTGAATTTTCAGTCACTATTACACTTCTATTCCATATTGAACCAAATTATAATCCTTCACATGTAATCCTACAAAAGTCGATAACATTCGCAGCCATTCTTCTACACAGGAAACCAAGGAACCACCAAGAATGTATCTGCTGCAATATGCATGTCATTGGATGTACGGGGCTGGTTTTAAATTTACATATCGAACTAAAGTGTTTGTACAAGCATTAGGTCTTTAGTCTTTGCTTAGGGGTTTAGTCTTTTGGTTGTCCTGGTTGGGATTTGACTAACCCAATTGTAAATTGAATCTACTTAGGGAGCCCTATTTTAATGTTAGTCGAAATATTGTCCCAAACGTTTAATTCTTTGAAGATTTCAAAGTCTTTGGAGCTCTTCTTATAGTTCATTTGTCAAATCTGGGTTGTCCTATGATTTATTTGTTTGAGTATAATGAAGTTATGAATAATATTCTTCAACTCTAGTCTACTTCATTCTTCAACTCTTACCTCCTTCATCACGGCCAATATGTGATTCGGACAAGTAAATCATACTCCTCTGTCCCTCTGAAACACTTCCTACTTCGTTACTCTTTAGCCTTGCACTACAAATCATCACCACCACCCCCCCATCGCGCAAAAATACTTTGGAATTTTTCAATAGTCCGTAGTACCATAATGCAATCCATTAAACAGCTCACAAGAGCTCCGGTACTGAGATACTTGGGGTCCCTTGCTTTAACACGTAAGGTTTCCCTTGTTAGAACCTTCAGTGTTTCGAAGGTGATATACAATGAAATAACGGAAAAAGTTGATTCTAAACCGATCACCAATGATCCTCTTCTTGAGTCCATCCAAGAAACTATTCAAGATGTAACTGAAGTCAAGACTTATCAAAAGCCATCTCAGATAGATGGGGCCAAGTCTACCGAAACCGAAGGTGAGATCCAACAGTTCACCAAGATTTCTGATCTTGCCAAATCAAAACTTGTAGGGCAACCACTTGTGGATGCCCTTCTCAAAGCGAAATTTGAGACATTAACTGCCGTTCAATCTCGTTCCCTTTTACCTATGTTTAAGGAAGATAAAGGTGTTGTTGTACGTGCAAAAACAGGAACTGGTAAAACTTTAGCATTCATCATCCCAACATTACAATCAATTATAACTGATATGTTACAGAATAATGGACGTGGTTCTCCTGAACAATTCCATGTACATACGCTTGTAGTTGCACCAACCAGGGATTTAGCTTTCCAAATCCAAAAAGAATATAACAAAGTTATCGAATGCTTACCACCAAAGTTGCAAAGAAGTATTGGTACTGAACTCTGTGTTGGTGGAAAACGTTCCACCTTCAATTTAAGACGTCCTGCTGCTATCTTAGTAGCTACTCCTGGGAGATTACTTGATGACTTGTCGAATCCAAAATTCCGTGCAGTGCTTTCTCAAATCGACCACAGAGTATACGATGAAGCTGATAGATTATTGGAAGTTGGATTTGAAAAGGAATTGAATGAAATTGATGGGATTTTGAAATCCACTCGTGAACAATTACATCCACATCTTAAAGAATCTTTCAAGTCGATTTTGTTCTCTGCAACAGTTGACAAATCCGTCGATAGATTTGCAAAGGAACAAATTGGTTCAAGCTATAATTATATTAATTGTGTCTCCAAAGACGATGGGGAAGCTCATGAGAATATCAACCAAACCTTAGTATTCACTGAAAACTATGCTGAAACTTTTACTGCTTCAATGCAATTTGTTATTCATCAAATGAATACTAATCCAAAATTCAAAGGTCTTGTTTTCTTACCAACTGTGGTTGGTTCCGAATGGTTTTTTGAATGTATGAAAACTGCAGTTGGCCAAGATATTGTCAACAGGAAGAACTTCCCTAGAAATAACCCAAACATCATGAAATTGAATGGTTCAATGACCCAAAATGCTAGAGATAAGAACGTTGCCCGTTTTAAGGATGTCAAGCTGGGTTTACTTGTATGTACTGATGTTGCAGCTAGAGGTTTGGATTTCACTGATGTTTCTCATGTGATCCAAGTTGCTCCATCTCCTCAAATTGCAGATTATGTCCATAAGGTTGGTAGAACTGCTAGAGCTGGTAAAGGTGGTGAAGCCATTATCTTCTTAAGCAAAGCTGAAACCCCTTATAAACATGCTCTTATTTCAAAGAGAGGTATCACCTTTACCGAAGAATTGACAGCTCCTGGTCTTCTTGAGAAACATGGCATTGAAACCATTCCTGGTTTACTTACTAAGGTTTCTCCAGTTGATGATGAATTAGCCAATGACTTGGCATTTTCTTATGTTGGTCATGTCAAACAAATTGCCGGTGTCTATAGACTTCCATTCGAAGGCTTGTTCAGAGATGTTGTCATGTGGTACCAAAATATCGTTGATGACAATACTGTCATTCCACGTTTCTCCGTTAGAACTTTACGTAATGTCGGGTTTAATGAAAGAAGAGCTAGAGAAGTTTTGGATGGTGGTGCTGAATTCTTTGCAGATGAAGAAAACTTCCAAAAACAATCTTACGGTGGTGATAGAGGTGGTGATAGAGGTGGATACAAGGGTGGTAATAGAGGTGGCTACCAAGGAGGTAACGGTGGAAACAGAGGTGGTAACAGAGGTGGCTACCAAGGTGGTAACAGAGGAGGTAACAGCGGTTATAGCAATGACCGTAATAGCAGTTACAAAAAATCCTTCAGTGGTGGTGACCGTAGTGATAGACCAAGTTATAAAAAGAGTTATAATGGCGAAGCCGGTCGTGGAGGATATGATAGGGAAAATAGTCAGAGATCTACTGGTAAGTACCAAGGATCTAGAAGAGAGTATTAGACGAAAAATCAAAGAGGTCAATCGGTTGAGTTAAATATGCCATGGGCATTGTATATATTACTTCTTGTACATATTTGTTAGATAGCTTTTAATGAAAGGATATATTTGAAAAGTAAGCCTTGGATGTACCGTATAGATTGTCGTCATTTTAATCTATGCACTTAAACGGGACAAGGAAAAATTACATGATCGCAATTTTATGATTAACGTGGCTTCCTTCACCACTACCCTTTAATGAGGATCACCTCACCTTCTCCTCCTTGTCTTCACCGCAAATACTTTCCTCTTTTTCACCCTCTTTGGCAGACTTGGTATTTCATACTCATCATCAATATAAAAGTCATGGGCCAAAACCACGTATACTAATAAGCAAACAATCATCAAACTATTAAAGATTGTTAGTCTTCTTTGGAAACTGGAATCATTCAACAAGCCGGAAATGCTTCTTCTTGAATCCTCAATAGATAGCTGATGATTAAACTCTTGTGCTTTGTATAGTTTTTCATACTCCGTATGTAGACTAGCAAAAGATTTCTTGAAATTATCCAATTGATTCACCACCAGAATGTTAAAGGCATCCACCAAGTTTTGAAAGTTTGCTTGTTGTCGTCTTTCCAAGTTTGTGAAAGCCGAAGAGAGCAATTTGCTTTGTTCTTCAACATAAAGCAAAGATAAAGTGGCATTGGATTCAAGTAATGTAAGACGTTTCATGATATTTTTATAAACTGAATCTTGAGTTTGAGGAGTGGGGGACTCTTCTACAATTGGAAGACTTGTAGTTACAGCTTCACAATATTCGCTTGAGTTCAAAAATTCATTTAGTCTAAGATGAGGTAGTATAATACGACACTCTTCCTCATCCAGAATACCTTCTGCCAATTCGATTTCTTCAAATGTTGGTTCCTCGACTTTTACATCCTGACCTTCTTTGAATTCCTCGATCATAGTCTTACCATGTACTCGAACTACAGAGATAGGACAGTAAAATTCATTACCGTAATGGCTCAAGATTTCCAACTGTAGGTATCTTGCCCAAATCAATGGATTGTTGATCTTGAACAGCTGAACATCCCTAATGTTTTCAGCCAGAAATTCTCCTATATTATGCCATGTGGTTGCAGGAAATCGATCACTAACCAGGATTCGAATATCCTTGAAGGTTGAGCTAAAAAATTCAAAGTTCCCTACTATCACAGATTCAACCAAAATATCTTGACACAATTCAATCACAACAAACTTATTTGCAATAGAACACTGGTTTAATAAGTAGGAATCCTTATTTTCAAGAAGAATGGCTCGGGCTCCTTTAGCTTGTGTGTTGGTCTTTACAACAGTGGCAGCACAATCTACCGATGCGTAATTGAATTTATCTTTATAAACACGTCCTTCATCATTTTTTGGGATTGCTTCTTCCTTTAAAGTTTCATTAAGTTTAGTGGATTCATTAGGTTTAATTTTGGGTTCAATGAGTTTGATCTTGGGTTCAAGCTTCCCTGTGAGTGTGTCGTTCTCTGCCTTATTCTTTTTCCATTCTTCAAACGACATGAAATGAACGTCGGAGTCGTTGGTTTGGAGGGTTGTATTGGGGTTGATGTCGGGTATAGCTTCTGCTGAACTGCCATCAAACAATTTATCTTTCATAGCAACAGAATCATCTAAAGAACCTAGCATTCCTTCTCCCAGGTCACTTTTTAAATCCCCTAAGCCACCTTCTTCCAATGATCCAGTCTCAACAACTTCGGCTGTACTTAGCATACTACTTGTACTAGTTGCTGCCGTACTTATTATGGTGGTTGTGGCTTCAATTGATAACATGGATGAGCCTGTGAAACTACCTTCCATTAAATGTGAGTTTATCATGGTTGATGGTACTGATTCTATAACATCTTCTTCTTTCAAATTCAACCTCTCTGACGAAGTCATATCATCTGACAACCACATTGAACCTCCCAGCAACTCACTTGAAAGTTCCCATTTAAAAACATTTCTTGAACTACTGGTACAGATTGTATAAGCTGCTTGAGTAATTGATACTGTTGATGTGGGTATTATTGCATCATTCAGTATTAGACGACATTGGGCAGTTGCAAATAGTACAGGTATAGCAAGTATTACGTTCTGCCGCATGTGGATTTTGAAAATAATGCCCTATGCTTGTATGATCTTGCCAAGGTCCTTATGACTATGTTTATCACGTTCGTTCCACTCTTTGTCTTGATTTTGTGCTGTAGTGTGTGTAATTGGAGATTTTGTAGGTGTGGAATTATTGCTAATTTCATTCTGTACTGGAGGTTATTCTGTCTACAGTGGAAGTGACAATATCTACACTGAAGGTTTTAATGTCTACACTGAAGGTTATAATGTCTCCCCTAAAGGTTTTAATGTCCCCCTGAAGGTTATAATGTCTCACTAGATATTATGTCTACACTGGATGTCCACAGTGTATAATGACTCAAGGCTATAATGGAGTAGGAGTTACCCCGAAGATTTAAGCCTGCTCAGATGTAAGCCTGCTCAGATGTAAGCCTGCTCAGATGTAAGCCTGCTCAGATTCCCTACGTCAATTGTAACCACCATCCTTATTTATATGCCTTTTATCAAGTCACTACGATAATGTCTACAGTTGCAGAAAGAACAATTATAATGCGCTATAAAGACTTTCTCTTTCGTCCTATTATTTAAGAATATATTACACCAGCTCGGTTATATCTCCTCAGTGAACCTACTTCTACTGGCATTACTACCCTCTTCATTAGCTGCAGAAGATATTGGATAAGGAGCACCACCTGGGACAACGTCAGGCAATCCCTGGTCATAATCCGAAGCGTCAAAATCAGACTCTGTATCGTACCCAACACCCTTTTCACTTTGAAGTGGTTCTATTTCATGGTCACCTTCATTAAAGTCAAATTGATCTGGCAGTGTCAATCCTATTGGATGTGCAAACGAATTAAATCGTGAATGTAATGCTGAAGAAGCTGTTGTATTGGTAATTTCTCCACCCCTTTGAGAAGCAGAACCACTCTTCCCAATACTTGTTTGACCGGAAGTTGTAGTTGATTTGAATACTGAATCAAGGTTATTACTATTGGTTACTCCACGGTAGAAGAAATCATCTTCCGCCTGATGGTTTCTACCAGCATTATTTGCAGCCGCTTCGGAAGTATCATTTGCGCCGTAATAAGCACCACCATTGATATTCATTTGTCTTTCCAAATCATGTATACCTGCAGCAGAACCAATACCATACCCACCACCTCCCATATGAGTTTCCAGGTCTTTATTCTTTCTGAAGAAATTTGTAATTCCCCCAAATATGCCCCCAGTTGATGCGGGTGATGGACCAGTTGGATTCACCACCTCCAACTTCCGATCTTCATCTTCATCATTGAAATCTGGGGATTGGTTGGTTAACTTTCTACTCTTTCTCTTCTTCATGAATAAGAACAAGAGGACAAAACAACCAATGAAAATTGTACCACCTATTGATCCCACCAAGCCACCAATCAACTTGGAATTTCTTTCGGATGTGGATTCTGATGGTGAGTTGTTGATCGCTGCAGATGTAGGGACCGTCACAACGGTCGTGACGGTAGTGTCTGGAGAGATCATTACAGATGTAAATGAAGTCCAAGAAGTGGACATTTTGGTTGTACTTGGCGATCTTGAGCTAGTAGGAGTGGAAGTGGTTGAAGGTGCCTCCGAACTAGTTGACTCTAAGGTTGAGGTGGTGGATGATTCAATGGTGCTGCTCTCTGAGGTTGATGTGGGTGTTTCTGAGGAACTTGATGGAATAAACGTGCTTGATGAAGTGATCTCAGTTGATGAAGATGTTGATGGGACGAAAGAACTTGTGGATGATGAAATCTCTGATGAGCTAAAACTAGATGAACTAGGTATAAATGAACTTGAGCTTGGTATACTCGAAGAACTCGGTAAACTAAAAGATGATGTGCTAGTACTGGAAGTGCTTGGAATACTAAATGATGAGGAAGTTGAAATGCTTGGAATACTCGTTGAACTTGAGGTTGTAATGGTGGATGAAGTGCTAGGAGTGCTTATGGAAGTAATACTACTGATGGAAGTAGTTGAGACACTTGAAGACCTTGTACTACTTGGTAAGCTGGAAGTACTACTTGGAATGCTAAAACTGATGCTTGACGACATGCTTGTGGACGAAATGCTTGACAGTGGGGTTGATGAAACGAGTGACGAGGAGCTTATGCTGGAAATTCTGGTAGATGAACTAATCGTGGAAGATGTGGAACTAATCGTGGAAGGAGTGGAACTTGTGCGTGTAGAACTTGAGATGGAAGTAATGGTGGATGAACTTGTTGGAGTGGAACTTGGAATCCCTGAACTAGACGATATTGAACTTGTAGACGACACCTGCCTTAATGATGATACCTCAGTAGTATTGTCGTCTCTTTTATCTTGACCAATTCCAAAGAAAGCCTTCATTGTTCGCCTTATATATGAGCTATTAATATCAATGTTACACAAAACCAATCGAAAATTAAGCTGATGCGAGGGGCAGTGTGGGCCTGTACGAAGAAAGTGAAGCTATTGAACTCTTGCGAGGGACTTTAAATGTATTAAAACCTTTTAGATGAACTATTTTAATGTTAGAATGATGTTTATTTTGAATTCTTAACCTTTAAATCAAGCTCATTGATAAAAAGTCTCGTATGACGTCGATCAAGTAACTTTCAGGATTGTGCTTCAATGCGACTTTGAGTTTTCACTTGTCGTTCCAATCAAAGAGATCAAAGGGGTCTTCACCATGTGCGTTGGGAGGCTCATATATATATATACTGGTTGAGAGTTGATCAGCATGATGTGGCGATTTGAAGTGTACTATTTTCGAACATGGTTGAGAGAAATAGAATAGTAAGGGGTGCCTTTATCCCTGAAAGTCTATTGCGTTGTACCATGTTTCCGAAGACCTCCTTGAAATATTGTAGAAGTTTGCGCAGTTGCATTGTGATTGAGTTTCACCTAATATATTTTAAGATTGTAGTATCACTATATTGTGAATGTACCTCTATGTTGTATTGTGAATGTATCTGTTGTATTGTGAATGTATCTGTATGTTGTATTGAAATTGTATGATTTCTGTTGAATTTTCATATTTCTTGACTATTGGGGTGAAAGATAAATCTACGTTAATGGGTGTACTTTAGATTACTGTTCCGTGGGTATAAATTAGAGCACTCTACTTCTATACTATTCTATGTACATAGGCTTGTTCATAAAGAACGTTACACAGAAAGATCATTCCACAGAGAAAGACCCATCTTACCTTCGATATTAAAGCATCAGTAAAGCAACAACTCATTTAAACTTTTCGGAGGTTCCTTACATAAATTGCTCGTTCGTAAATATTCTCACGGCATTCCGTAACTGGGGAAGCTTTTTTATCACCACAGACATGCATTCTATAACAAGCATTTCTTCAACAAGCTTTTAACATATCTCTACTCATCGAATTGCATGAGATAAATCTTTAAACCACAATGCCTCCAACAATGTGCGTTTCTTTCTACCGAATCCTCCTTAATTACATGCATACATATTAAATCCTCATTATATTAATATTAGTATATAAACTTCTGGAACTTGGACAGTTGCACGGGTCACCGTGTGGGGTGAAAATTAAAGCACTGCCTGAAGCCCTTGACCAATGACGTAAATGATCTCATCCGTCTTTAAATAAATATGATCTTTAAATATTGCATATCATTTTGATCTTTAAATAAATATATGTTGATATTCTTTTAATAACATAACCTTTAAATAGATTGAACAATTATCCATCATTAAATTGAAAACTTCATTCCATTTTACTATGATCTTTTGAAGAACCTTTGGCTATTAGAAATATTGCATAATCAAGCGAATGGATGTACTTGAAGGTGATGCATGCAATTGACAACACAACTATCCAAGCACGTTTATTGCAAGGTTGATATTCCAACTGTTGTTGATGGTTTAATTTACGTGGTGTATTCAAGATCACGCGGTATCATTGATCCCCTAGAAGCTCATTGATCCCTTACAAGCTCATTGATCCCTAGCTGAACTAATATCTGGTCGCAATCTAAGCCTTTTGTAAGGAATCCTTGAAAGCAAAAACAAGCATCTCCCATCCCATAATTAATCCGCTAACCCCCAATGCAATATTCATAGTAAACATCGAATTCAATCCATACCACTCGAGCATCATAACCACTGGTTCACAAGACTCCATGAAAATAATACCTCCACAAATCAAAGCAAAACTCACAATAAGTTCGCTCATTGGTCTCGAAGGAACTTTCAGTTCAGACTTCATTAAAAGTTGCATGAGGTAGGTTACGAAACGGAAAGCACAAGCAATCACAAACAAATTCCCCCATTGTGTATGAATTGCGGTGGAAGTGGCTGATGCTTGCTCATGTTTAGACATAAGGTATCCAGTCCAATAAATAGTAAGGAGAGGGAAAGGATTTGGGGAATATCCAGGCAGTGCCTTGATTGGATCTGGTTGGGGGATTGAATTACTAGCTTGATCAGAAAGGCTTGCTTCTTGCTCTGAGAGTGTTTCATTTGAGATTTCCCTTGAAAGTGTTCCATCAGACAAGTTTTCATTTGAAAGATCCCTGGAAATCTCTGCCTTCAATGCTTCAATTCCTCTTTGGAACCTCCAATCGCTTAACTTGACTTCAGTCACAACTCCGGATAAACCGCAGCCAATGAAAATAAACGCAAGAGAGACATGTTGCAAATCTTTCGCACTCCATTCACCACCTGGATTTGCCATATGTTCCATAAACACATTTGTTGAGCCATAGAACAAAATCAACCCACTTTCGAGCATTTCCATAGTAATCAAACCTTTAGGTTGGATTCTACTCCATCTTTCCTTAGAATTGAAGTAAGCCTTTGAGTTCCATGCCCAGCCCTTATTTGCAAAAGCCCCGCAATAACGGGACAAGGCTAATAATCCATACGCAAAGAAGATCCCTCCTTTAATGAAATGAGCAAGCATTCCAAAGATATACTCCCCCTTTCCTAAACAAAGGAAGGTTGCTACACCTGTTGGGATATACACCAAGTAGTAAAAGAAGTGGGCCCAATTAAGAAAGTTGAATAATATCAGAGTTACAATGTGGATCAACCCAGATGCTCTTTTGAAACCTTGGGAGAATTTACTGGCGGAGATCATTGAAGATATCTTTTGAAACCTTGGGAGAATGCCATTGATTTCCTTAATTTCTTCCTCTGCGTCATACTCCTCTGAGGTTCCACGAGAGTAAAGCTCAAGAGGCAGGTGCCTGAATAATCCATCATTGGTTCCTATGTAATTTTTGCTTACGTAATCGGACTTGGTGCACTGCGAAAGGAAAAAGGTGACCAATTGAGTGATGGTTGTAAAAAGCAAGATCCAGCTCAACTTGTTATAAGCATTCAGGGGGTATAAGTCTGGAATGGATTTCATGAATTGGGAATATCTTATCAAACTAATAAAGATAAGAATTGAATGAATTGAAATTGCAAATGAATATAATTTCCAACGGTTCAAGTTCTTGAATACTAGCGCGATGGGATATATGAATATAACCGTAACAAGTGTGATAATGATATGACTCCATAAAGCTGACGAGTTACTTCCTGGAGAATTGAAGTAATTTGTGGTATCATAATTTTCCCAAAATAAACGTTCCTCTGGTAATAGATTCATTTGAAGAATTGGCATGTTATGATGATGGTGTTCTACGTGAGGTATTGGGATTAGTGGAGACTTTGAGGTGTCGTCGCTTGAATGGTCGGGATGAGTAGAGTGGTCGGTAGAGTGATCTGTGTGAATCAATTCCTCTGTATTGTGATCATCCTCTGTACTCTTATGACCCTCTGTACTCTTATGATCCTCTGATTGTTGTAAATGTGATACATCCGTCATCTCATTCATATCCATCCTATCAGTAATGACGTCATATCTTTTGACAGTATTAAGATTTATTGGAATAGAACTGCTGATACTACCACCAATTAAAGTTAATAATACAACTCCGCTCAATTTCATTTTATGTTTATATCTAAATACAGAGGGAATTGCTTGGTTTATATGTTCCGGATAAAAAAAAAAATTAAATATCACAATTTACAAAAAGAGTAAAAGCAGAAGGACTATTATTAATCCAAATTGAGGCGATTAACTTGTAACCTTAATTACTTGCAAATGGAATGGAAGTTTGCTCCACAATGTTAAACTTGCAGATCTTACTCATTCTACATTGAAGTGACCTCTCAAAAAAAACCGGCGTATTTCGCATATTCGGCTCGGACGCGGAAGTAAGCTGGAATGGTGTGACACCTAAGGAATCGGAGACAACTAAGCATTGGATGGGATTCAGATAAGGAGAAGTTAATAAATGGGGTGTATAAGTAGTCTGATGTAATATTGATCTGTAAATATTATATGTTCTACATGACAAGTTTAAGGAAATGAGTAGCTAATGGAATAGCAAGGACGACAATTACACGATCTGATACAGCCATAATAACGTTGAAGTATGATAGAATAAACTTGAGTATTATGATAAACTTGAGTAGTATGATAAACTTGAGTATTATGATAAACTTGAGTAGATAGAATAAACTTGAGTATTATGAAGAGTTTACAGAACAATACAACATGATGATAGTTTGCACTAGTAGACATTCATACGGAGTACAACATAGACGGGATATACGGAATTCAATTAATAATAACAATAAAAAGCCTTACAGAACAATAAGTAACATAGTAGTAACCTACAATACATAATGTGTCAGATCTACGACATAAACTGCAACCATATGGCTACAAGGAAATATCCTAGAATGACCAGGAAATATACAATGAAAGTGAATATATCAATCAATATAATACCCGTTGAACAGTCAACACCCTTGTTTGTTCTTGTCGTCAAGAAAGTTCTGAGCGTTGCAAAAGTTCGCCTTCTTGTTAGAACTTCCCTATTCAGAGGGATGTTTAAACATGTGTTTCATATTATATAAGACAGGACGGATTTAGCACCATCTATGGCTGCAAAAAATATCTCTATGACGTTTGGGGGGATAATTGGACCCTGAAATTATTTAACAAAATTAGACTCCATCTCTAGCTGTCCACCTTAAACTTAACATTCAATTGGAATGTGGCTTCAAATCCCACTCTACTAAATTAAGGGAAACTACATATTAGTAATCATTCATAAAAAGTTGACCAAATTATTACAAATTGCAAATATACTCAAAAGGTGGGGAAGGGGTTGGAAGTATGATATCTTAAATTTTATCTTTTAGAAGTGTAATATATTAAAGTTTACCTTTTTATTAACGGTGTGGCTTTTTGCTTTCCCTACACCTTGGGGTGGCTGAATTATTAGTAGTCTACATATTACGATATTTCTGAAATCGGGGCTTGGCTGTCAAGTCCTTGATTACTATTCCTTTTCAATTTTAATTAGTTCAAGGAGAGGTCTGGTTCTCATACTACTCTAGTACTTGGTCTTCATCTTACTACCCTATTCCTCTATAGTTCTTCTTGGAAGTTCTACTCTTCTCTCAATTGACTGCGTTAATGCTCTACCTACTCTACTGACCGACTCGCAAAATTCTAGTCATCCCTTAACCATACTGCAGTAATTAACAATTAACGGAACATATATTGCCAACCCGCATTGAAGGTAGAAACCGGAACAAATCGCATGGTACTGCCTCTTTCAGAAAGTGCTTGAGACTCATGATATGACGCGGTCTTTGACACAGATGCATCTATAAAATACTGATGCGTTTGCAAGGCGTAGTCTGATGCGTTTGCAAGGTATAGTAAAATTCGTAATTCTCTGCTACAAAGCATTCGCATGGAGTTACCCTTTTGAGTTCAGGTGGGCCAACAAGAACCTCTACGCCAACATTCAGAAAACACCCACAAAGGGATAGTCCGATACATGTTAAAATCGCTCTACTTCGGTTTGGTGTATTCATGCACAATAACTATAAATGGCTGAGCTAATGGCTCTGTCGTTGCACTGCCTTGCCGTCATTTATATGCTCGCGGTCATTTGCCTACTACAACGCATTTTTCCTAGTCAAGTAATCAAACCTGGAATAAGTATAACCAATGAAAGGCAAATCCTCCTTAACATTGTTCTCACCTTCTACCGGTTTGCTCAAAGCAGGCAGCTCAGGAACATTCTCCAATTCATCTGTAGGGAAGAACCTAGTGTCTGTGATACTTCTCAACTTTGGAATGAATGGAGCATCCACCTTACGAATTGTATCCCAATCAACCCCACGAAAGAAAGGATGTTGTTTGATTTCTTCCGCTCCACCATAACGTCCTAATCTATTGTCACTACTGGTCAACAATTTCCTAATCAAATCCTCACTTTCGGAAGATAAATGAATATCTTCAGGGACTTGCAAGGTTTCTTGCCAATTTAAGATTTTTCTATAAGTTTCGTGAGGGGTCTCTGAACAAAATGGAGGCCAACCGATAAGACACTCAAACATGATTGCTCCAAGAGACCACCAATCACATTCTTGTCCATACCCTTGATGGATGAAAATCTCTGGAGCAATATAATCGGGAGTACCAACCGTTGAATATGCCATTAATCTTCTACTTTTTCTCCAAGTTTGCATTTGTTGTCTATTTGACATGGTTAAATGAATAGCATCAACCATCATGGAGTTTCGACCTGGTGGAGGATGACCACTTGTTAATTGATTTGGCTGCAAATGACCACCAGGGCCTTCTTTTTCCAACAATTTCTTATAATAGTTCAGGTCATGAGTTTTATGGAATCCAGTACTCAAACCAAAATCACTCAACTTGATATGACCACGGATATCAATCAAAATATTATCTGGTTTGATATCACGATGAATGAATCCCAATTTATGAATGGCTTCAATAGCCAATACACATTCAGCCATATAAAATCTTGTTATATCTTCCGTGAAGATTTGCCATCTAATCAACATGGTCATTAAATCTCCTCCAGGTAAGAATTCCATAATGAGATATAAATATTGCGAATCTTGGAATGAGTAATATAAAGAAACAACCCATGGAGAGTCACTACCTGCCAAAACATCTCTTTCAGCTTTGACATGAGCCAATTGATCTTTTTTATACATTTCGGACTTCAACAACGTCTTCATAGCATAAATCTTCCCAGTGTCTTTTTTCTGCACCAACCGAACCTCACCAAAAGCCCCTTTACCAATTACTTTAACCGTTACAAAATCTTCCAACGATAATTTCGTTCTTCTTAACCTTAAGAATTGGGATTCTTTCTTACCCAACCCTTGTAATTGTCTATTTTTACGTTCTTCACTGGCACTCAGATCTTCAGTTGCCAACTTATGTTCCAAGTCTAAACGTCTTTGATTCCGTTCAATGGCATGAGTTACAGACATTTGATAGTAATTTTCCAATTTCAACTTGATAGAGGAAGCTTTATCCTGAGTGCTTTTGCTAAGGAAATTCGGCTGCCTATTGAAATATACGTAGTTTGACTTCTCTTGGATTGGTAGGACAACGGGGGCATTTGGGGTGTTTGCAGCTGTGTTGGCAAGAGTGTTCGGGTCGCTTTTATATACAGGTGCCTGTGATTTGAGGGTTGCCGCTTGAGCGAGTTGCGCTTGCGCAAGTGCTTGTTGAGCCTGCTGGGCCTGTGCCTGTTGAGTTTGATGCTGTTGATGGTGGAGTGCTTGTTGCTTTGCTTGTTCGAGTTGAGCCTGTTGAAGAGACTGTTGCTGGTGGAGTGCTTGTTGTTGGAGAGCCTGTTGATGTGCTTGTTCCTGGAGTGTGCGCTGCTGAAGTTGCAACTGCTGCTGTTGAATCAGTTGATGTGCTTGTTGTTGAACATGCTGTACTTCGTGGACGCTACCATTGGAAACCAACAGATTGCCCAAGGAATTACTTGACTTGTTGACATCTGATAAATTGGTACTACTTGTATTGGTTAGCTGTGTGAAAGTACTTGGAGGTTTAAAATTCAATGAATCAATACTGGTGAACTTATTACCATTGGAATTATTAAGTTTCTGTTCATACTCTTCCATTCTTTCACCTGTAAATCCAGCATTCGAGAACTTTGGCGATGAATTGAAAAATGGTTCTTGCGCTATGGGTGGTATGGCATGAGATGGTACACCTTCGGAATACGACGGATCATCTTCTTCCATGAAACTTTCATCCTGAGGTTGATAATTCATTTCAGGATGGAACTGTTGTTGTGATTGTAGGATATTTTCATTTTGATTTGACGTAAGTTGCTGTTGGTTTAGTTGGTTTTGTTGGGTCTGTTGTTGTTGAATATGCTGATAATAGAGCTGTTGCTTCTGTTCGTCTGTTAAATACTCGTAGTTCATTATCAAATACCCAACAGATCAAGATTGACGATCTATGTTGTGTTAATTTTTATGTTTTCGACGCATCAAAAGTCGCGGTGTAACAAAAGGCGTAGCGGTCAATGAAATGTCAAGGAAATGTCCATGAATGAAATGTCCTACTAAATGAACATCAGCGTGAATGTAGAATGGAGATTAATGAGAGGTTTGAGGAGTCGTGGATTTGAATCTTCATTCTCAGTGTTCAGGAGCACAAGGATGTAATGTGGACTGTTTGTTTAGACGGTAGATCAATTAGGATGGATAGGGGAATTAAAAGAGTATAATACATCAGATTACGAGTTAATCCAGTCTTCAACTTGAATGTGGAGTTGTACAATCTAGAGGAGTAATAAGATCTTCTGGAAGTATTTATAATGCTTCATAAGGAGATTCTGTATACATTGTGTCAACGTTGGAAGAATATCCAAGGAGTTATTTTAATATACAAGGAGTTATTTTAATATACAATGAGTCTCGAGGAATTATGTTTACTTACAATCATGCCAACTTTCTTAAGTACAATGACGAGTGGATGAAGAATATTGAAGTGGTGTTTGGAGATACTTTGAGGCATAAGTTGTGAATGGCATAGTAACATCTTTCATTCTCAGTATTATCATGAACATCAATAAGCTCGTTCCCATTAGGCTCTTCAACTTCTACATTTTCCCGCACCAATGTGTGCTACATTACAACTGTTCCCCTTTAAATCACTCCTTAAGCATCATTCAATACTACTCATATATAAACCCATCATCTTACAGTTTCATAAAATATACTGAAATATAAATTCTTCTTCAAAACAGTTTTGAAACAATGTACGCTAAAATGACTTCCCAATACTGGCTAAATCTCATATCTAAAGTATGAGTTGGCTATTTAATCATCTTAGTCATTTTATCATATTTACTAATCATATCAATGTCAGTACTAATCAATGTTCACCGAGAAACATTATTCAAGAATAAACAACACACCATCTACATCAAAATATTACTATAATCTTATCATTACAATATATAACAATATAATCTCCTGACCATCTTTACATTCAAAATTGCAAACATTACATTTAAAATTGTAAAGCTTGACCCTTTTGCTTCTTGTCACCACCTAATTCGAAGTGCTTACATCTCTTTAAGGACAATTGAGCCTTGGTCTTACAGACAATACATTCCAATCTTAAGACAACCTTCTTGGTAGTCTTAGCTTTCTTGTGGAAAACTGGCTTGGTTTGACCCCCGAAACCACTTTGTTTTCTGTCATATCTTCTCTTACCTTGGGCAAACAAAGAAGCCTTACCAGCCTTATATTGGGTAACCTTGTGGGTGGTGTGCTTTCTACATTCCTTACCCTTACAGAAGGTCTTTCTAGTTTTTGGGACGTTAACTGGATGTTAGTATTTGATTCGGATGTACCCTTGAACATGTTCTTTGACTTGCCACGTCTGACTTGCCACGTCCTCTGCGTAAACGTTATACGCCTGATTCCTCTGGTTGGTCTGTGAAAGTTCCCTACATCACTACCACATCATCTCCCTCATGTGTCGGCTCAATATTACATACCCATTTTGACTAATTCGTGTTACTGTACTAAAAGATTTTAACACTATATTTTTCCAAACTTTGGTGAGTGGTAGTGTGCAATCCCGAAAATTTTTCAATTTGTTTTTTCCGGCATACACGATGGCACGTGAATTTTAGGGCTTTAATAAAGCAGTCGTCGTGCACGTGATGCGAACTCTCCTTTTTTCCACTTCACATGAGACGTCCTATTTTATTTTATCAGTTGAGGCTGGTGGTGTCCCAATTGGAACATAACTTGCAGAAATGCCAAAATGGGCTGAAATTTTAAACCTAAATGGTTAGTGATTAAATAAGTCAAAATTGACTTATCTAGGCGAATGCTGGATAAAAAAATTCATGCATGTCATTAGTGTTGTGCGGCTATATGATGGCTGCAAAATAATTTGACCATACTAAATATTAAGGAAATCATAATGTGTAGAGAGTTCTACCATTGCTGGGGAGTTCCATTTTAGGAAATGAGTTAAAATGTGCCGTATGCATTAAATTAAGGTGATTCTTCATTTATCCTTTAAAACTGCTTCGCATACTTCTAGTTTACATATTTCCACTAATTTCTTAAATTTCTTAACGATTTTGCATTTATCCTCTATTCAAGATTTACTTACAACGGTTCTTTCTCCATAATTATACTTTTCTATGACTTGACTTTTCTACAATTATAATTCTCTACAATTATACTTTTCTCCAATTACAGTTCAACACACTTCAACAATTATAATTCTCTTCAATTATAATTCTCTATTACACTCAACAATTACACCTCACTTCTTCTACAGCCTCATATATATAATTTAATTAACCTTCTAGAAGGGGATGCTATGTAGTATGAACAAACCTGAGTGCTCACCGGCACCAGTAGCATTTAAAGAGGATATAAAGGGAATTTTACCCTACTGAAAGTAACGGACTAATAATACATTGAAGAAGTTCCAAATAGGTATTATGAACGAGTTACTGTAGAGTAAATAGTAGAGGTGGATGTGATGGTTTCAACATCGGTATCATTGATATCATAGTAGTCATAGTTGATAACACAAACGTTTCCTGAAGCAGTGGAGGTGTATATGTTTGTGATGATCCAGTCGCCAATTGAGGTGGGTATATCAGCTAAGTTTGTAATGGTTGGGCCATCTGCAGAAGAAGCTGGACTTGGCGTTGGGGTTGGAGTTGCAGCAGGGGATGAAATGGTAGTTGGAGCTTTCGTGTCAACTGCTTCCAAGCTAGTTGAAGATGGCAAGGAAGATGTGGTGGTTGAAGTTACAGATGTAGTAGAAACAGCTGGTGTGGTTGTGGCAGTGGTAGGAGAAGAAACAGTGGTGACGGGGGTTGAAGTGGTAACTGGCACATCACTTGTAGCCGGTGTGCTTGTTGCAATTGGGGCAACGGTTCCAGAGTCATTCACAATTGGTGTAGTAGCAGTTGTAACAAATGTAACAAGGGAACCAAAAATAGTAGAAGTGACTGTGGCAGTATACCTTGTAAAAGTCTTAGTTGAAGTATTAATTTTCAAGTCAGTTTGAATGTTGGTGGGAGCAGCGACAGTCAAAACGTTTGTTTTCAAACTCTTGACTGTGGTTGTCAAATGTACAACAACTGGACCATCATCATCATCACGCTTGTTAACAGGCGCGGAAAGAACCAAGCTAGCGGTGGCTAAAGTTATAAGGAATGAAAGTTGCATAAAGGAATGTATGAAGCTCGATAGAGTGACTGTAGTTGGATTTTAAGGAGTGTGTATTACTGTGAATACAGGAGGAATGGCGTAGTTTTGCTTGGATTTGCAGGAAATTTGTTTGAATACTGAATGGCAATTAGGATTTCAACTGGTATTTATATTCCGAAGCTGCCCGTTTTTATGTAGTAGAGAGTTTAAATTCCAATACCTCATATGCACATGGAATGACATGACGCATGTGAACAAAGAATCTGCATAGGCATACGAACTAATTTGCTGGTTTATAATTCCATATTTGAACGAACCGACTTTATGCATTGGCATATATGCAGACAAACACACTAGTTTAATTAATTACCTTTTATATTGTTTCTGTAATTGTAATTACAAGAACTGAATACATTGAGTAATTTGCCACTCAACATGCCAACTCATCATACCAACTCATTATACCAACTCAACATACGAGCTCAATATGCCAACTCAACAAACCAATCTTCTCACTTCTTATCTCATCTAACAACCTTCACAATCTATCCTAACTAAGGCTTCTGGGATTTTGGTACACGCCTCCAACCTAAAAGGTGATCTAATGGCCTTCATCAGATAATAAACCGTACAACCTCTCATCGATCGCTGGCTGCGAAATCCGTTTTCGGATATCTGACACAAAACCCGCATGCGGATGTTGCAGTTTACTAAAAATGCACTACTAAAATTCATTTTGTCATATTACTTTCTTTACAACAAGGTTTGCGAGGCTTTAGGGTGCAATTCCATTTCAATAGACATAGAGGTTGGCATTTCGACTGAAAAGTGGAGTGGTGTATTACTTGGCTCTAATGAGCTTGTTTTGTGAGATAAGAGGTTGAGGCTGCTGATGGCCTGATTGGTGTTAATAGCCTGGTTAGTATTGATAGCATGCTTTAAAATGATAGACTGCTTGGTGTTAATAGACTGCCTGGTGTTGATAGACTGCTTGGTGTTGATAGACTGCTTTTGATAGCATGCTCCAATGATGAGAAATCAATTATACCCATCATAAGCACTTGGGAGCTACATTGTTGGGTCCGTGCCACAATCCAAATTGGTCTGGACCAAGTATACTCATAAGCATAGGAATTTCAGTAACAATAATCCGCAATCAAGTGTAACAGGAGGGGTGGGTTACGTGGTGCAAAACCGAGAAAAGTAGTAAATTGGGAGTTGGTAGTGCCTAGACAAGTAGTAACGGAAGAATGGTTGTATAGGTGCAATAATATGTAAATCAAGACTTGGTATGGCATCATTGGAATGGAAAGACAACAGACGAGTAGAAAGCTTTGAGATATGAATTATGGGTCGACATAGGATATTTAGGTTTATAGTTGTCCAATTCTAAAGTTTTGTATCTCTTTCGTTAAGTAGTATGGTAAGGGAACCAGTGCTGGTAAATCAATGACAACTGTTTGTGACTTAGAGTTAAATAAGAGGATAAATTATTGGAAGATGCTGGAAAGCAATTATTGACGTGCTTAGAATTCAAACTAAGAAGTTGAAGCATTAGAGATCACTACAGTCAGATGCCTTTGGTTATTATAAACCTCTCTATTCCCTCATGCCACTATTTAAATCTGAACAGCCTCAATTGGCTAATCTACTATTTCCTTAACTACCCGTTCTGTTTCATCCTTATGTGACTCTCCCACTCATTATCAGGCCCCCCCTTGGGGGCGTCTGCATCCACTTTCACACACTTGGGTGTGTTTCCTGCATATGTCTTCCTTGCTTGCCTTGTTAAATGAGGCCGATCCAAGTTCCGGGCAATAAACAAATCAAAACATGAGTTACTTCGGATATGAAACTCAACCACCTACCACGAACATGAATCTTCAATCAAATAGTCCTGGAGGTAGAAATGCTACAGACACTTTGAAAGATCCGACCGAAAGTGTACGAGCATCGAATTCCGAGCACAAGACCTCCGGAGATGCAGCTCCTAACAAAGTAGGTAATATTGGCGCTAACAAAGTTGGAAAACCGGGGATCAACACATCCATCACTTCACCGGTGGTACAAACGAAAAGGGAACGTAAAAACAGGCCCGGTCAAAAGTTTGGTGCTAAGAAGAAATCATGGGTTTGGAGTTGGTTTGTTCAAGATGTTGGAAATCCCAATGTTGCTGCTTGTGATTTTTGTGGGAAGATAATAATCCGATTATCGCTGGATAAAGGTTCTCCAAAGAAGTTAAGTGAACATTTGAAGACTCATAAGCTACTGAAAGAGAGTGTCAACTATTCTAGAAATGTAGAAGAATATGACTATGTTCAAGATCAACCTCAACCTGAACAAGCACATCATGATTTACATCATGAAGTTCTTCAACAAGTTCCAAGTCAACAGAATCCAAGTCAACAGAATCTTCAACAAGTTCAACCACAGAATCTTCAACAAGTTCAACCACAGAACCTTCTGCAAACAAATCAGAATCCTCAACAACCACAGAACCTTCAACAAATTCCAAATATGCAACAGAACCTTCAGCACATCCAACAAAGTTTACAAAAATTGCAACAGACGCAAAAGCAAGTCCACCACAGCAAACAAAGCAATCGTACCAACAAACAAACTCCTACTGGTCAACATTTGAATTCCACAAGTCAAATTGTACCAACTCAAGGTCACCCCCAGACAAGTCAGAATCATGGCGTAACTAATCATCACACCCAGTCTAACCAAAACCCTCAAAATTTGAATACGCTAAACTCCCAGTTGAACACTCAACTCAGTCCTCATCAAATACAGATCCAACTGCCCCTTCACAAGTCGCATGCCCCACAATCCAATGCTGCTCCTCTGTCAAAGAGGTTTGATCGTCGTCACATATCAACCGAATTTGACAACCTTAGGTATAGCCCTATGACTTTCCATAAACATCTACTCAAGTTCTTGACTGAAAATAAGCTTCCAATAGCGGTGTTGAAATCACACTCCTTTCAACAGTTGATCTATGACTTGAAACCAGATTCATTACATGACTTGCTGGAGTTGACGGGCTTGTACAATTCATTATTGGAGGTTAGCAGGTATGGTGAGGGAGCATTGGCCACTGATCTGGAGACTCAAGCTGTGAGTGCATTGTCCAATGTTGTAATGAGGGATACATAGAATGGAAGGAGAGTAGAATCAAAAATATCTCTTTCCGCCAAGATGACAGTCACATTCCATCACTATCATGGTTATTTCAAGGTATATTTGGTATCATATAACATTCCTACATGCCAATATACATGGAAATCTTAAACCATCCAATGTCCTACGAATTAGAGAAATTAATAGATCTTCCTTAGAAATATTTATACGACTTATAATTTCACCTCTCCCATGTACAATTTCAATGATTTCCTATTTATTCCGTATATAAATCAAATTCTAAGTGCTTGAAGTATCTGGTGAAATGCAACACTGAAGCATTCGCCATGATACATCATAGGCAGTATAAAAATAATACAGTTATTCGGTATAACTCTTACAAGTTGGTACTCATCTGAACTCATGGTTTATGTGCTCCACAACATTTATCTGACAACCATGCTGTTCGCTAAATATAGCTGGATATAATCCCACCTCACAAAGTCAACTCCTGAATACCCTCCTCCAACGCATGCTCAATGCTTACTGCATGCAACCCAGGAGTAATCCCAATACCATTTAAAATATTAGGAGTCGCTCCAGCACTACGCAAACTTGGAAGTGGCGACAATACGGGAGTAGAATTGCCAGATGCCTCCACATATATTGGAGGAGAAAGAGTATGAACATCTTGATAAGTTGGGGGCACTTCATCGTCCCAAGCTATACCCAATCCGGAACGTTCAGTAAGAAACAACTTAAATTGCATCCTAAGAACTCTAGCTGCACCTGTTGGTACACCCGTAAGTGGGGGTGAATCGGCAGTGGGTAAGGGTGAAGAGGGAGCTTCAATGTTGGATGATTTGATGTTTGTAACACCCCTTGTCGAACCTTTGGAAATCGATCCAGATTTTGTTGGATGAGTAACTTCTTCTGCAACAATGATTTCTACAACCAAAGTATGAGTTACAAATACACCCAAAGTATCATCATCGATATCACAAGCTACGGTTGCTTCGCTTGATTCGTCATGGACGATATCATCACTACTTCGTTGAATAATATTCGGATTCCTGCCTGTAGAAAAGCTTTTGGCACTTATTTCAGCAACCATTTCAATATGGCCCCTACCAGAGAAGTCCGATTTCCAACCAGACCTATATTCACCATGACTAATGGTGCGAACTTCCTCGAGGTGAAGTTCCGCTTCCTTCTTTGGCACTGAGGTGGAATTCACTGGTGTCAATCCTCTGGGAGTGGTTGTTGGAGTGAGACCTGACCTGGAGGTACTTACCGGGGTTAAACCTGTTCTCGAAGAAATCTGAGGGGTGAATCCTGCTCTAGAACTCACAGGAGTTAAACCTCTTGAACTACCTGTATTTAATGAAACGATAGGGAAATCCTCATTAACACTTTGATCAGCGCGTATTGGAGGAGTTTCGACTTCCACTGGATCAGTATCTATATCTGCTGCTTGCGAATCTACATGGACTTGGGAGCCAGCTCTATAACCGTGGTAATGTTCACTTGCATTTTCCAATAGAACCCCACCGGTTCGGATTGTACTGTGATGAACATTTGTGCCAGTTGGAATTCTTGGAGATCTTTTGGTTGATTCAACAGCATGTTTCATTTTTGATTCATGTCTTTCACAGAGGTGAGCTTTTATGCTTGTACTTTCTTCTATTCTCCATACCAATTTTCTAATTCTCCATCTTCTTGAATTACTTACGATATTATCCAATTTCAACTCTATAGGGAACGTTGATTTTGGATATACCACGTTTGGAAGAACAGCGCTCGCAGATACTTCGGTTGGAGGAAACACTCGAAGGGAGTTTTTATCTGGACCCCTTAGTATCAGTCTAGAAACATATAATGGGAGGGAAACAGATGTCTCGGTCTTGTTTGTAGCAATTGCAGTTGCAATCAATTCATACTTTATAAATGCTTCCGAAGTACTCCCCAATTTGCTTGTTGGAGGTAAAGCACCAGGTATCAAATGCGAGAAGGGGTAACCATGAGTACCAACATTAAAAGGTGCAGCACTAGTCAAAACATCCCACCTTGCTAACGTGGTTTGTTTCTGTCTACAGTCCTTACAATGTGTAACGGAAGCTATACAAAAGGACCGACTGTATCTTATTGTTTGAACTAATGACAATGTAACAGACTCTAATTCAAGATCTTTATGAGCATCCAACCTTAATATTCCAGATATAATTGAACCTGTGGATTCATGTGGGTGACCATATAACACCACTGGTGGGGACTCTATGTTAAGTTGAAGCAGGAAATTTGAACTCCTGTTTGGTGTGGCGGTACCACTACTAGTAGGACTCAGCAGGCTCGAGGATGCTAATCGTATAGAGCCTGAGAGGTTGTCTGACTTTTCAGTCATCGAAAATACTCTTGATAACAATGTCATGATTGTGTGAATTTTTTTAACTGCTCGTGTGTTACTTATAAGAGAAAGAAGTGGAGAATATACGGAGCTGCGACGGATGACGATCTGTGGCGGGTTGGGTGATGGACTTTGAGTCGGCCTTCTGCGATGTCACGTGAAGCCCACATAGATATGTATATTAACAGTTCACGGAAGACGGTAGGAAGTTTAAAGCTTAAGTAAGGATGTTTCTCTGCAGACTTTAAAGATAAGAAATGATTTAAGGGCTTCAGTCACTACTGGCTGTTTAGTATTGGTGGTATAGTGCGATTTGGGGAGATTTTGTCGCTTCTCCGATATGGGATAAAATGTAGCAAGCAAGTAATACTAATAAGGTATAACATGGTCGAGATCATCAAAGTGATGATATTTGATAGATATCCCTAATTTTACCTCGGGTTGCCTAGTTTGAAGTATGTAACAACGACTAAGTAACTCGGAAAATATCAAGCGAGCGCCATGATGTGGGGTAATCTGCCTAAGTGTCCAACATTTTCTTCACTACAATGTTTGATATTCATGGGTTATTTGAGGATGTATATTCATTTGTACTCTTATAGTTTCTACTCTACTCAATCTACTCTACTCAATCTACTCTTCTAATCCATTGCTGCCTCTTCCACGTCAACTTCCAATGGACATCACAAATCAACTTTTGTCATCTCCGGCTTATTGTCACCAAAGCCTAAATTTCTCTTAAACCCGAAGTTTCGATGCAAGGAACATTTTGAACAGGTATACGGTCAAAGAGTGAATACGTCGAATCTAATTTCACGACCACTGCTTACCAACTAAGAATATACACCAGTTCTGTAAATTCCAAATGAAGTTCACCCTACTTGGGTTGGGATACAATAATACCTTGTGACTGTCGATAAGCCTTGGGTGCCTACGGGCCGCATTCGCCTCTAAGGCCGCATTTTCTTGTGAGTGCCGCATCTGCCAGTAGTGAATCGATTCAAAAATACCCCGATTGCAAAACAAACTTTATTGATAAGGATATGAAAATATCAACAAACCCTAGGAAAAGTATAAACTAATCCGCCTTGGCAACGGCTGCAAATTCACAATGGTTCGTATTTTTATCGGCGGGGAATTCTTCTTATCTGCAGACTTGTGAGTCTTCGGAGGATATTTCTTCATACTGGCTGCAATATAGGTCGACCGGAAAAGTGAAAAAGTGCAGAATTGAGATTAATGAACCTAGTGTCTACCACCAATGGGAAATTTAGCTCAGCACCAGGAGCCTAAACCAAAGAAACTCAATTTGATGAATAAACTGGAATTATTACAAAAGCTGTACTTAGTTGATTATAAAGTCGCATTCAAACAATTGAGCTTGCCCTAAGTGCACCATAGTATCCTCAAACTATGTGAAAGATATATCTCCCGACTGCATATAGTCAATGTAGAAATCATCTTACTTTCTTCATGATTAGCTATGAATATTTGACAACTATCCATTGAGATAATTGTTAGAACCTTTTCTATCTTGAAACTGTGTAGATTTTCCAAAGAGTTCAGAGTAAATCATGAAGTCCTGCACTTTTCAATCTACCATCATTACAATTCCTTTAGTCTTCTTACAACCCATCTTAATATCTTATAAATCACTCTTATATTCATAACACTTAAAACACCTTTCTCATGTCAACCTACCTTAAATAGCTAAGAACTATTTTCAGAACTATTCTCAGATTCAAATGCAACTTCAGTTTTCTCACTGAAAAATCAATCCCATATGTCACAACATTACCTTGTACTAGATAATGGGTCATATAACATCAAAGCAGGGTTTGTAACGGACGAACAGACCCTGCCCTACAAAGTTCAGAACACGATTTCCAAAACTAGAGATGGTGCTGTATATATAGGTAATGACTATAAAGCTCAAACCAACAATTATTCAGGAATACTCTTCAAGAGACCTCATGATTCAGGCCATTTAACCTCATGGGAAGCGGAGAAACCAATTTGGGATTATACTTTCGATAAGATTTCTCCCAAGGTAGAATTGGATTACAATCTGACTCACTTGACCTTAACTGAACCACCATGTCAATTACCCCAACTATCGATGAACACAGACCAAATTGTATTTGAAGAATATGGATTCAATGAATACTATCGATGCATAGCTCCTTCGCTTGTACCTTGGGTGTTTCCAGAACTGACCAATGATATCATGCTCGTAATTGATTCCGGGTTCAGTGCAACTTGGATTATACCTGTCATCTTTCAGAATGTCCATTGGGCAGGAGTACGAAAATTGCCAGTAGGAGGAAAATTATTAAGTGGTTTACTACGGGAATTAGTATCATTCAGACATTATGATGTATCGGATGAACCTATTCTAATCAATACAATAAAGGAAGAAACGTGTTTTGTATCTGAAGGCTTCAAAAAAGATTTATCTCGTAAACAAGATCTTGTATGTGAATTTGTATTGCCAGACTTTAAAACAACTACAATGGGATATGTCAAGACAAATGAGACTTTAGAGCGTGATACTCAAACTTTAAAACTAGGGGATGAACGTTTCACTCCTCCAGAATCGTATTATCATCCAGAACTACTCTTCGATAACAATATTTCATCTTCAAATAATTCAGTACTACAAAGCTCCCCATTGAAGAACTTGACCGATTTGGTGGTGGAATCAATAATGGCAAGCCCAGTGTCAGCGAGACCTTTACTACTGGCAAATATAACTTTGGCTGGTGGTCTGACTAAATTACCAAACTTCAAAGCTAGATTGATTCTGGAACTAAAGAAGGAATTACCAGCAGAATGGAAGGTCAGAGTCAGAGATCTGGAAATTGAGGCTGATGAGGTAGCTTGGTTTGGTGGTGGCAAGTTGACTAATGATGAAGTTATAGAGAGTGTAAGTGTTTCGAAAAAGGATTATTTCGAGCATGGTCTGAATTGGTGTCAAAAGAAGTTTGGATTTAGGAATACCTAAGGGTGGGATAGATGTGGAGGGTGAGCTGATAGGGTGGAGGGTGATAGGGTGGAGGGTGATAGGGTGGAGGGTGATAGGGTGGAGGGTGATAGGGTAGGGGTAAGCTGATAGAGGCAGAGGGTTGAGGCGTACGAAAAGTTGTTCAGGAGAATAGGCGGAAGGAGTATACCACCTTGCCAGCAAAAAAGTAGAGAGCTCTACAAATTGATTGATGTCACATCAAGACTTTAAACAACTCTTTGTAAATTTTAATATCTTCAAAATACGCACCACCTCCTCCAACAACTCTATAACAGTCGTATTTATTATTTGATTGGTTATATTAGTCTATATAATACAGAATTGCATTGTTGTTGAAACAAGCTGGATTGGGTGGGAATTTGCATTAGAATTACTGCTGTCGTAGAGCAGAGGGTAAGCGGAGCTTCTTATATTCCCACCAATTGATTAAAACTCAAATACCTGGAAAATATTAACCAGCCATACCTAAACCAAACCATTTGACTAAAATGACCATAACTCATTGCAGCATAACTGACACTCAACATATTCAAATCGGAATAGAATTTAATTGCATCAGTCCCGATTTTTTCGTTAAAGAAACTAACATTAATGTTCAATCTTAACATCTTCCCCACAAACTTGGATAAGTGGGCTACGGATAATTCCACGTTGGTTAAAAGTGTAAAGGAGTATTTTTCCCAAAAGTTCAAAGTCTTTAAAACATAAAGTTTACTAGGATGGGATTTATGGAAGTTCTTAGTACCATGATATAATGAAATATGATTTGGATGGTGCAGAACACCACCTTCGTCAAATGTAATCAATACAAGATTCTTGGAAGTACCAATTAAATTTGTTAATGAAGCTTTAATATCATTTGAGCCCCATGTGATGTTCATACCGTCCTTGAATTTGAGAACGGTTACCTTTTCCTCTTTAAGTCCTAATATCCTAGCAGAATTATACAACTCTGTGGAACGGATATCTCCCATTGATTCATCAATGGCATCTCCATTTGAAAAGCATACCAATCTTACATCATTTCCATGTTTACTCTTGGCCAATTCAAGAAGGGAAGGAGAAAAGAACATTACTTCGTCATCTGGATGGCCAACAATAAAGTAAACCGTACTATTTTGAATTGGTAAGGGAGTTGGAGATGTTATGGAATTGTATGGGTAAGATGGTTTATTGTAATGATTGGTCTGGATTTGTTTCAGCGTGTATTTGAGGACTGTTTGGGGGATGATTGTTGTAAGGATGATCCATATAAGGAAGGATGATAAGATGGATTTTAGTATGTATTTTGGGATTGTAAGTACGAGCATGGTGGTGATGGAGTCGACCTGTAATGTCTAGTGTGGAGTTCGTGTAATGTCTAGTATGGAGCTCGTGTAATGTCTAGTATGGAGCTACTTACGTATAATGCTAGTAATGGAGCTACTAACGTGATGCTTGTAATGGAGCTACTTACGTATGTCTAAGACGAAGGTGCTGGTTGATTTAACTTCTCTTAAAATTCAATGGTAAAACTTATGATCTATAAATCCAGATAGAAGTTATCAAGACTACCAAACTACTTGAAGTATCTCTATAAGGAAGTAATCACAATTTCAAATCAACTTCTTCGAAAGTGCCACGAGGTAACGAAATGTTGAGGACCCAAAAAAAGTGATTTGCATCCACTGCGAGGAAATGTGCCAAATTTAATATGACAAGTAAAGCTAGCACTGGAAATGAAATCCACAAGACTCTGAATATAATTGAATGTAAATTTACCTTTTAAAAGTTAAGCTGGCTTTCGATAGAAAACTTTCAAGTTCTTCTTCTATGATATTTCAAGTTCTTCTATGATATTTCAAATTATTCGAGGATTTTGGTAAAATTATTGAAATTTATACTTTCCTTTAAATTTTACTTCCGTATACCTCTAAATTAGAAATATAACAGGTGTGCATGACAGTAAATATTAACTTGACAGAATATACGGAGAAGTATAATTGGGTGAGATTTCTATTTTGATAAGGTATTACATTACGGTGTATGAGAGGGTATTACATGGAGATTATAGGAGATGATAGTAGTTTGGAGATTCTTGTTGGGTATTTACCCATTTGTCATTCCCCATTTGTCACTCCTATTGACCCACTTGTACTCTATCAGTATGGAACTCATCGCAATTTCATGGCTGACCCTGAATTACCCCACAATTTTTAATGCTGGCTTTTGATGTTACTAGATCAACAGTACTCAAGCGTGAGTATTGTTCATCCAAGTTAGTTCAAATCAACTTTTTGGATCATATCAACGTACTAGATCATATTACTCACCCTATTATTCCCTCTAAGAGTGAAATGATCATAATATACTATCTCTTTAGCCATACCAAAATTGATATCGACATCAGAGTTAGTACCTCTGAAATATTATATATTTCGGTTGCGGCCATATCTAGTAGAAAGCACCGTTTCCCGTCCGATCAACTGTAGTTAAGCTACTAAGAGCGAGACCGAGTAGTGTAGTGGGAGACCATACGCGAAACTCTCGTGCTGCAATCTTTTTGCACTTTCAAATATGTTTTTACTTTTACCATAAGCACCATTTAAACATCCTTTAAACACCCTATAAACCCCTTGTTAAAGTTAAACACCATACTATAAAGAGGTGTACTAAAATATATTACTCTACTCTCTCTTCGAGCTCTTGGTTATCAAGGTAAATTGCAGCTTTTTGGGTGCGAAAAAGTAAACCTTATTCCAATTCTACATCCGAATTATCAATTAATGTTTATAGATTATAGTTCATTTAATTCATATATATCATTCTTTTATTTTCTTATTTAATCATATTGAAAGAGGATCTTTGAAATCTAAATGTACTGTAAATTCATTCGGCACACATCTTCACTCAACGCTTCCTTGCAAATGTGTAACCCGTCCCAAACTCTGCATTAATCACTGTTGTGTTTCTATCCCAACCAAGTTCCTTCTCAAACGTACTCACAAACTCTTCCAAGAACCGCTCTCCCTTTTCAACATCCCCTCCAGTAAACTTGAAAAAGGCACTAAAAGTTCTCACATTATTCATATAATCACCCAATCTCATTCCACCAGGCATTGCAATTTTCAAAGCATCTGGAGGAGTGGGTTTCCCAATTTCAGGATGATACTCGTTGATAACCACATCAGTATACAAATCATCTGGAATTTCACGAGTTACCTCTCTACAAAAGTTAGAAATAATACCTCTACCAGGCATTTCCCAATGTGGCCCTAGAAATTGCGGACTATACACGAATTTCTTGTATATTTCCGTTGCCCTTGCCATTGTTTCTTTCTTGACTTCCAAAGTTTCTTCCTTAGATCCATTAGTATAGTCTACCAAAATAGCATCACAATAAAACCAATATGCCAAAACTCCTCCTTCATCTAATAGCTCTGCAGCTTGCTTGAAAAATTTCGGAAAGTCACCAAACCAATGAATGCATTCAGCAGCAGTAATCAACGAGAATTTGGTTTTGGATTTACCTGATTCTTCAAGGAAATCTTCGGTAGAACCAACTTGAAACAGAATTCTTTCATTTTCTTTGTCTTTCAATTCATTTGCCGTCTTGATCATCAGATCCGAAATGTCAACCCCAATAACTTTCTCGGAAAGTTCGAGCAATTGATAACTGGCCACTCCAGGTCCACATCCTAAATCAAGTGTTTTCGCAACAGGTACCTTCCCAATATAATCCCCAAGTATCGTATAAAAGCTATCTGGATAACGTGGGCGAAATTTGTCATAATCAGTTGCAGGATATGAAGGACCGGAGAAAGAGGACATGTTGGTTAATATCAATCGTATATTGTAGTATGGGGATCATGACGAAACCTTATATACCTAAATATGGGGTGGCGTGCGGAAATACTCGGGAATAATCGCGAATAATTGAGTAACCTGTTTAGATAAGTTTCATAATACATAGCACATTAGAGAGATTCTAAATGATGTGTATATTGGTACAGTTACTAAATGATGTGTATATTGGTACAGTTTCATTTTCTAAAAATAGATAAACAAGACGGAACGCATATTAGCTCCAACACATATGCTTCATCGCTGCACACATAAACTTTATCATTAGTGCTGTCGACATTTGCAGCCATTTTGTAGAACTGCCTGTATCTTAAATATGCTTCTTAAAAACCGCACTTCAAGGGTATCAGAATCAGTTTATGTAGAAATGATGAGGAGCGCAATTTTGAGAGGGTGGAAGTGAATATGGACCGATTCATTCAAAAGAATGATAAGATGACCTCTTAAAAATCATACTCCGCAATCATTTTATAACCAGTCAAAGGTATCCTTATTGGCACTCTCATACCTTTCTTGATTTGACTTGTTTGTATCATATCCTTGATTATTATATCCCTCATTCCCATCTGGGGTATGTATTTGGCCATTATTTCCATTCCGATTATGCTCAATAAAATCAAAACCATTCTGGGATTCTCCCTGTTTATATCCATTGCTTTGATTCCGATCATTTAGACCTTGGCCGTAATTAGACTCACTCATGAAACTATCAACATCAGTCTGCGATAAATCCAAAAATGGAACCAATCCCAAAGATCCATCTGCTGCAAATTCGTCCATGAAATTCTCTCTACCAAGATTTATTTTGAAGGGATCAAATTTAAGAATACTATCAAGGTCAACTTCAAGTGGCAGTACTTGTCGGTCTTGTTGGGGCAGCAATTCTGACCGATCAGCAGGCAGAATTAGTTGATTAGCAGACAGAAGTTGTTTATCACCAATCATAAGTTCATGGTTATTTGAAATAAGTAAATCCGTACCTGACATAAGTAGATCAGCTCCAGACGTAAGTAATTGCTCCTCCCGACCATTAACTACGTTTGAAAGTGGTGAATTTTTTCTAATATCTTGAGGCTCTCTAGCATTTGCAATCACCGTGACTGCGGATATTTTCTTCTTCATTGGTTTATGCATTCCAAGAATACTTAATATGGACAACTCAAGCAATTTGGAGGAATTCTTGGTCAAGTTCCCAGGAACATCAAACCCAGATTCAATAGAAAGATACGCCACTGTATCCAAAAGCAATTGTTTCAGAGCTTGATGCAACGTTCCTCCTTTGATATAATCCAAAGATCCCTTTGCTACCAAAAGCGCTATTCTTGCTTGTTCTCTTGGAATATTAACAGGAATAGGTAATAAATACAGCGAGTTGAATTTAACAAGACTTTTGAGTAATTCCAATATTTGAATCAGTGATTGTTGAATCATACTAACACTTGAAGCAATGGAGAATGGTGAAGACTCACTGCTAACGTTTTCTCCTTTTGCATACTCCGATTTGATCGATTTTTCTACCCTCTTGAGTTGCTCTGATTTAGCTATCTGCTCCTTCTGCGATAAACCCACATTAAGATGATTCCCATATTTTGATATGATTGGTAAATAAATCAAAATCTTTGCGTGATAATACATGAAGATAAGGGTCAACTGTTGTTTTGTATAAGTCTTCCAACACAGTTCATCAATATTATCTTTCAATGAAAAGCCATTGATATCAATTTCAAATTTGAGATCAGACGGTAAATCTCGTCTCCAACAGTCAAGAATCCTATCTCTGTGAACTGCTTTTTGATGAACATCCGTACTGCTCTCAAAACGAGAAAATATTGAATCCAAAATGGTCCCAAGAACCTTACAATATAACATGCTGCTTAAAGCCAATTTGGTTACTTTACCAACAATTGATAACCTGGTATTATTAACAATTAAGATATTTTCGTTTTCACCATCATTGTCATCGTCATCGTTTTTGCTTGCAAAAGGTAATGCACATTCTATTTCAAAGTCCTTTAGGAGTCTTGGAACTCCAAGGTTCAATGAAGAATATATATCAAGGCAATAGATACACCAGAATAAAATACGCCTTTCACCTTGCATTAAGTTTTGAAGCTTCACATTAGAAGGGCCTCCACTGGTGATTCCAAGCACTGCAGCAGGACACCGATGTAATCTTAATTGTTGAGCCATGGTAACTACCCTACCTCTCAATTCATAACATGTGGTGGTGTCTCCAATAACAAGACAATATTGCAATGCCAAACTTAAGATCTGTAAAGATTGAATCAGGCAATACTTTGTAATCATTCCATTTGGTTTAATAAATTCATGAATAAGATGATCGTAATGACGCAATAATGTTACATATTGGGAGTTGGCACCCAAGTACACATGCTTACTGGATAAAAGACTCAAACTAATAACAAGTACAAGGGTAGCACCATACTTTTCAAGTTGAGTAAACTTCAACTCCTCAGAACCCAGTTCCTTTATATCGTCAGTGTCCCCCTCTGAATTTTCTAGTATGGAGGTTAGTTTCACATAATTCTTCAAAAAGGTATTTTTATCTAGCACTGGCAAGGAGTTTCTCCAATCTTGGAAGTATACAGTTATTAGGTGGTCCAAGTCAATACGAGAGGTAGGTAAACGAAGTGACTTTATAAATTCAATAGGGCTGGCATCTTTCATGGCCTCCCACTTAGATTCAAGTTCTATGGAGTCTGACTCCTTTAATGATGCTATTGCATTCGCAGTAATTATCAGTGGTTTGGAATTGAATCCATAAACCTGACAAACTCTCGCAAGTAAAGTTGGAATGAATAAAGTTTCCTCGGTTGACCGTGGTATTGAAATGGCAACCAATGCTGTTAATCGTTGTTGTTTGGAAGTTTCATTATCTAGAATTTCCTGTTGTTGTTGAAACACCCTATTTTTTTGCATTTTTGCAATCGCAGTAGCTGCTGCAAATGCCCCTGGTGCTGGATTCACACTTCCGTAGGTACTTCTGGAGGAATTGTAATTTCTAGGGGTTTGTGAGTTGTATGTACTTCCTGATGCATTGTTTGAACTTCCCGGTGCATTGTATGGACTTGTATTCTTACCAAATAAGGAACCACGTAAATTATCCCCAAACAAACTCTCGCTAACAACACTGCTTGAATCTTCATCGGTGAGGGCCAAATCATCATCATCGGATAAGTTGATTGAGCCCGCTATTGAAAGTGGACCATCATTCAACCCATAGCCTGAACCAGCAATCGATACTGGTCTTTCGTGAACTTCATGAGGATTCAAACAACCACATGGACAACCATCCAGATGATTGTGATTATGTAAAGTTAAGTTGGATGATGTCAAATCGTCATTTGCATTTTCAGACGGTATATTTAAAGCTAGTTGTTCATCTCTTAAATCAAGTAACCCTGCCAATTTCTTATTTTCAGCTTCTAATTGACGAATTCTTTCCTCAAGAGTTTCGGTATACCCTTTTGGAAAAGCTCTTCTTGAAAGTCGATCCGAAACAATACACTCCAAACCAACTGTTTGACATCCAGAGCACGGATTCTTACCATCACATTTGATCTTTTTGGCTCTACATCGATCACATGCTTGTGCTACTCTTTCGTTGATTGTTCCTGGGGCTTTGATGGTTTTGTTATTGGTGGTTACATTCATCTTTTTTAGCTTGGTAGCCTTGGGTGAATCAAGAGTCATTTCCCCTGGTTCTTGCTTGATGTAAGATTCCATGATGTATAATTTAGTTGACTCATTTTCGCGTGTGCCTAAGTCCGCCAGCATGAGCGTTATTGTCGTGAGACTAGAATTACATGTGAATAGAGGTATGGTATATGAGTTTTTATGAAAGTAGATGAACTTTTAAAAAGTGTTAGCAAATGCATCGATATGATATCAATTTAAAGTCATAAGAAGATTGGAAGTTATCAGATATGGCAAGGTATCAAGATGAATGGGGATGTCAAGTATGGAATCTTCAACTTAATAAACATCCTACTCCAGTTTGAGAATTTGTTATCATACTAGATTTGTAAGTTACTAAGCATATTAAACCTATAAGTTGGTCACCAAGCTTTGGCTGCAAAATCGAGAAGTTGAAAATTTCCCGCGCTTACTGCGAATTCTTTCATTGGTCACTTCAAGCTTACCAACCTAGCTCCATATCTCTTGAGGTGTAGTGTGATGGTACGAAGTGCCAGGAATAAATTTACTCCAAGTAAACGGTACTTAATGAAGTTAACTCTTTTCAAAGGAAGGATTATAGATGAATAGAGAATGGTACACTTACAATTCATATAGAGATGTAAAGATTTCGTATCACTGAAAAGTCAGAAGACAATAAGATCATCCTTAGCTTAATTCCCATCGAATTTTTGGCATACCATTCTAATCTAAGTAAACGCATTCCGAGGTGGAATCTTTGTCAAGCCTGATTTTCAGCTGCAACGCGGATCTTCGACTGCTACGCGATCTTCAACTGAACGCGGACCTCCAACTGTAACGCCTACTATGACGAAAGTACTACGCTCAATCAGAAACGGATCCAAAAGAGTGAAGCTTGAGCATATCAAGGTAGAGGTTGAAAATCTCGGTAATCAATCGAAACCCGTCAATCTTAAAGAGGAGAATGGGAAAGGAATGGCAGGTGATAGATTGGACTTGAGTGATCTGAAAGAATTATTTGTGAATCTGGAAACATCCATCAAACAAGAGGTTGCTATTAAATCCGAGAATCCAATTAAACTTCAACCCAAATCACCGGTGATATTTAAACCAGTTGACCCCGAAGATTACATTTCAGGCCCTCCTAATTGGTACAAACAGTACAATGCTCTTGTACATATGAGATCCAAATTCACTTCCCCTGTGGATGCACAAGGCTGTGAAAGTATGCCAAATACAATCGAACCAAACATAAGTGAAAAGAACCCAAGGGTTTATCGATTCCAACTTTTGATTTCCCTTATGCTTTCATCTCAAACCAAAGACGAGGTTAACTTCAGCGCAATGTCGAACTTACATTTAGGATTGAAGAAAAGAGGGTTCAAAGATGGTCTTACTCTAGAATCATTGCTTACGTTGACCGAGTCTGAAATCGATGAATATATCTGTAAAGTAGGGTTCCATACCCGTAAGCTGACATACATCCATAAACTGTGTAGAATACTAAGAGATCAATTTGAAGGGGACATTCCAAAAACCATAGAAGAAATAGTAACCCTACCTGGAGTAGGACCTAAGATGGGTTTTTTGCTCCTTCAATCAGGTTGGCTGATTAATGATGGCATTGGTGTAGATGTTCATTTGCATAGATTGGCTCAAATGTGGGGCTGGACTTCCCCAAAGGCAAAAACACCAGAGAAAACAAGATTGGAATTGCAAGACTGGCTTCCAAAGAAGTATTGGGGTGACGTCAACCCTCTACTTGTGGGATTTGGGCAGGTTGTTTGCGTTCCCAATTATATGAACTGTGACGTTTGCTCCCTTGCGAGAGATAAACTCTGTCCGGGAGCTAATAAGAAATTATTAAAGGGCAACTTGTCTACTGCTAGAATATTGAAATTGAGTAAGCAAAGAGGTGATTTGTCAGAATTGATTAAAGAAGTCATTGAAGACGAAATTAAGCGAGACAAGCTCAAACAAGAGTCGTTTGAAATTAAAGAGGAGTTGACACTCGCAGAATCCAAATTGGAGTCTCAAGTTAATGTGATTAGTGTTAAGAAAGAGGAGATGGAATGATTGGTCTCAGGGCTACACACTTACAAATATGGAACATAAATAAAATTGATGTCTTGCATAATATCTCTAATTGTTTAATAACCTCACTTACAAATTCTTCAAATATCCACCTTCCTTTCAAATTCACCCTCCTTACAAATTCTTCAAATATCCACCCTCCTTACAAAGCGAGTAAAAGATCGACAGTTGATCTTTCAACAAAACAGCTGGAGTATCAAACTCCTTCACTTCACCCTTGTCTAACACTAAAACCCTATCACTATCCATGACAGTTTCCAACCTATGAGCAATCGTTAAAATCGTCTTTTCCTTGAACTCAGTTCTGATAGTCTCCTGAATGATCTTATCTGTTTGAACATCAACAGAAGCAGTGGCTTCATCTAAAATCAAGATCTTACTATCTTCATTCAACAACGCACGAGCAAGACTTAACAATTGTTTCTGACCTTGCGATAAGTTCGAACCTCCTTCATCCAATCTGGCATCCAATCCAAATAAGGACTTCAAAGTATCCGGATCTTTGCTTTCTTCCTTTTCGGCTTCAGTTGGATCCGTTCTCATTTGTTCAATATGTTCCTTCAAGTGAGCCAACGTCAATACCTTCCACAATTGTTCATCAGTAAAATCAGAGAATGGATCCAAATTCTGCCTAACAGTTCCCTTCACAATGTGTGATTCTTGAGGAATGATAGTCAAGTTGTGTCTTAAATCATAAAGACCAATCTTACTTGTGTCTACATTGTCAATGTCAATGTAACCTGTAGTTGGCTCAATGATTCTGAAAAGCGCCAAAGTTAACGAAGACTTCCCAGCACCTGTTCTACCAACTATACCGATCTTTTCTCTTGATTGAACTGCAATATTAATATTCTTCAAAACAGGATCCAAGTTTTCTCTATACTTGGTAGAATAATCCTTGAAAACAATCTCCCCATTACTTGGCCAGTTGGTTGGAGGTCTATTATCCTCAACAATCATTTCAGCTTCAGGTGTCAAATTACAATACTCGGAAATTCTTTCAATACTAACCGATTGAGTTTCAACCTCGGCCCAGGCTCTAACAATACCATTCAAAATGTTGGTAATATTCAACACATAAGTCATAAGGAAACCAAACAATCCTGCTCCAATAGGAGATGTGGTCAATAAGGAATAAGTTGCCAATGAAGACAGTCCGAAGAGAATAAGTCCCGAAATTGTTTGTAATCTGACAGAAAGCCATCTATTACAACATTGAGAAACAGTCTGCACAAGTACAACATTATTGATAAAAGTCTTACTCTTATGAGTGAACCTCTCGGTTTGCGAAAATGCCTTAATGGTATCAACTCCATTAATGGATTCCTGGATGGTGGCCAAAACTGGTGATTTTGCAATCTTTGATAATCTTTTCAATTGTCTGGAAGATGGAACATATTGTAAACGGTAGTAGTTGTACAAAGCCAACAAAGCTATAATGAAAAAAAACATGGATGGCAAACTGGATACAATCACCACCAAAGTAACCATACCTGAAATAATCATTTCCAAAAGATAAATGAACATCCAAGGTAATTGCATATCAATTGTGGCAATGTCATCGGTAAACCTATTCAATATTCTACCAATTGGTGTAGTTTCAAAGAATGACATTGGACTTCTTAAAATACCTTGAGCCATCTTTGCGTGGAAATATGTGGATCCCAGAAGAATACAATATGACCAAATAACATAAGCAGAAATAAAAACAAAAAACCCGTTAAGCAAACCAAGGATCCCGTATATCGACAAGTAGAAGAGTGGATTTTGCGTTTCACCAGTCTCATAGTTAATTTCGGACCAACGAGTTAACAACCCTTTTTCAGCAATTCCCAAAAGGGCTGTGCAAAATATAAGAGCCAAGTACACGAGCACATACTTGTAATTACAAGCACGAATGTATTCCCAAATCACTTCGAATTTGACATTTCCAGCTGCAACAAACTCGTCACTGGCTCCTGTTTTTCTAGCCTTTGGTTTTCCATCTTCATCATACTCGACTTCTTCATCATCATCATAAACATGATTGAAAGAAACTACACTAGCACGGCGTGTGGCCTGGGCCTGGATCTTTTGAGCTTCAACACCTGCGCCAACAAACTCGGTAATTGCTTCTTCATCATCCTGATTAGATTGGGTGATGGTCACTTCTACTTCTTCAACTTCAGGTTCGGATTCCTCTTCATCTTCATGGCCCTTACCAAATTCTTCAATCAAAGTGGCCAAATCACCTTTTGCAGCCATTACAGTTTCATAGTCACCAGATTCAGAAATTGAACTGGCCTTCAACATATAAATCAAACTTGCCTTGGATAATACAGAAACAGAATTTGTTGCCAAAATCTTGGTTTTTTTACCAATAATACCAGAATAAGATAAAACATTCTTGATAATATGCTTACCAACATGGGAATCCACAGCGGACAAAATGTCATCAAATAAGTAAATATCAGCACGAGCATAAACAGCCCTTGCCAAAGAGATACGGGCTTTCTGACCACCACTTAATGCAATCCCCTTTTCTCCTACGACAGTTTTATCACCATCAGGTAAAGATTTGAAATCCGATACCAATGCACAAGCTTCAATGGTTTTCTGGTAGAATTCTTTATCCAAAGAATGTCCAAATAAAATATTTTCTTTAACGGTAGCATTTAAAATCCATGGAGATTGAGGGCAATAAGCAACATTACCTTTGATTTCCACAGAACCACGAGCGGCAGTTGGATCATCCGAAAATGCAGCATTTGAAATTGGCAATTCACTAAGAATACACCTTAACAAAGTTGTTTTACCAGATCCCACTTTACCTACAATACATGTAAGTTTACCAGCTTCTGCACTGAAATTGATGTCCGATAAGGCAACAGGATTTGAAGGGGTTTCAATTTCCGCCTCTTCGTCGACATTTGGGGTTTCTACACTTGGAGCATCCTTGAAAGCTTCGGGAACAACAGGTTTGGAGCTCCATAAGAAGGTGGCATTTTTAACTGTTACTGCGTTTCCCTTTGTAACAGCCTGATCCAGCTTATTAAGTGCTCCACCTTGGAAATCATCCATTTCATCCAAAACCAAATAACTCCCAAGTCTGTGGAAAGAGGTTAAAGCTTCCATGAAAGTAGTCAATAAGTGTGGAAGTGTTAAGATAGGATCCGTTAACAAATTAAACAACGTCAAAGCTGGGAAAATGATTTCTGGAGTTAAAGGAATATCATACAAATATGCAAAAGTTGAATAAGTTGCACAACTTACAAAAAATGGAATACATGCCCATAAGAAAGTCGATAATGCGTTATAAACACCAACTTGCTTATTACTTGCCAATTCCTTTGCTCTTAAATCCGTTAATCTTTTCAACATTGGACCTTCCCAAGAATATAATTTGATTGACTTCACAGACAACAAAAGTTCATTAACAAATGAAGTTCTATCATCCTTGTTTTTCATCATAGCATTATAAAGAGCATAAACAGCGGTTGTAACATACAGTACTGCTGGAATCAAAAGTGCAGCGGCAGCAATTCCTCCAAAAGTTGCAAATCCCAATAACTTATACAACGACCATAAACACACAATTAATCTCATTGGAGCAGAAATAAATTCGTTAAACCCTTGGAAATACCACTTAATGGTCATCACATCGGTAGTGATGTGATTGATAATATCCCCTGTAGTTTTATTTTTCTTTGCATGAGGAGTTAATTTCAAAGCCTTGGAGTAGATCAAATATGTCAATGACGAATCCACAACGAATAATGCCTGCAAACTAATGAATAAGGATTGATTGAAGATAATAGATTGAGTGACTGTAACTGCAAACATTACAAAACTAATAATGAACCCAGTTATTATAGGAGGTTGAGTGTCCAACCCTTTTTTACTATTAAAATCATTTAAGAATAATAATAAACTTCTTAATAAAAATGGTTGGGAAAATGATAATGCAACATCTGCCAATTCCAAAATAGTGGTGATGATCATATATTTCTTAACTGCGCTTGTAATTGCAACAAATAAAGAAGGGGAAGGAGGTTTTTGGAAATATTTGATACGATTGATCAATGGGACATAACGGAAAATGGAACCTTTTGATTTCTTCGCAATCTTTACTTGATTGTTCCAACTTTTTTCCAAGATTGGGAACGTCTCATCGACATATAATTCATTTGCAGTATGAGGCAAGTCTTTTATTGAAATATCATCTGAAAGATAAATCTTCCGCATAAGAACACTAATCCAAGTGTAGGTCAATAATGAAAAAACATTATAGTGAAGTTCATTTGGACCAAATTCAAATAATGGTTCATAAAAAGTGCTTTCTAAGATGAGTACACTTAAAGCAGTTACCCATACAAACAGTTCCAAAGGTAATGCCAATTCAGTCAAGTAATAAATCTTATGTATTGAAAAAGTATCTTGTACCAAAGTCAATGAAAATATTATAGTTATTAAAACCCAATAGAATAAAACTGAAGCATTTGCAGCAGGTGTTGTGGAATGTTCAATCAAATGGATAGGAAGGATGATGAATACACCCACGATACTAGCTATCAAAAGGGAGATTCTAGCGGTTTCAACGTATAAGATTGATAAACTTGCAAATGCAATACTAATCAATATATATTTAATAACTTGAATGATTGAAACCTTCTTTGTAGCAGATTTCTTTGCGAAGGATACTTGGATCAATTGGTATATACCAAATAAAGCAACCAATATCAAAGCAGTCAGAAATACAACATCAATGAAATTTGGATTGAAAGCATTTGAATACGGTGAATATAATGGTTGTTTCCATGAAGGATTTGAAAAAAGGGATGAGTTGGCGGTTGAAAGACCCTTATTTATTGAATGGATATCATTAGCTGTGATTATAGCATCAAGACCATTCCAATTGGCTGTAAATTCCGAATCCTTAATATGAGGTATTAAGGATTCCGCTTGAAATAGCTCCAACTGTAATAGATTGGGAAGTTTATCCATGTATAATATGAAAAATTCCGGTGCAGCTCGGTAACTATTTATAATGCGAGATTGCGACTTTGAGAAAAAGATAACGCAGGTGATTAGGAATGAAATTCAGTCATGTTTGGATGATTCATTGGATTGAATTTGATGAGATTGAATGGGTGATATGTTTATATATCAATTGATATAAATTCTATCTTAAATCATCTTAATTGATCTTATTAATCATGTAATTAGTTCAATTAGTTCTTAACTCATTGAAAATCGTACCTAATTGTGTTGCAATATCTCCGTTCGGCTGAAACTTGCCACCTCCGTGTGACTAAGTGGCATCAGTAGGATATGTAGTATGAAAGGCTGACTGTCAAACCTTATTTAGTTAGATTAATGAAAGTGTAGTAGATGGGTGCTTAAGGTGTGAACTTGATATGAACTAGATATGAACTAGATATGAACTATATATGAACTAGATATGAACCAGATATGAACATATGAACCAGATATGAACTAGATACGAACTACTGAACAGAGATATGAATTTAATAGGATCGGAAATATGATCTTAATATGTTGTGATGTTGTATAACTTTAATCAGATCCAGACGTGTTTTATCAAACACCATAGACAAAGTACGGAAATTGAAATTTTAAACGCGTAAATGAGTCAAGTTGGCTAGACAGGATAAGTCAAAATGTGACAGTTCAACGGAGTTAGATTGTAAATCTTACTGAAGAGTCATGCAGGAAATGTGATTATGCAACGAGTGATATATCAAGTGGCAAACAATATCCGAATAATTAGAGTTGTTGAGAGGCTTATGAACGCCACAATATACCATACTACCCTCGATATTACCTCCAAATTACCTTGAGATATGGAGATCTGGATTTGTGAGTGTATTCATTGCTTGTAATAGGTTGTATCTATTCTGCAATACTCCATACAGTCCAATTTACTATTCTACATTTTACTAAGTTATAATCACACAGTTGAAATCATGTAGTTTCAAACAGGACTGCTCCTCTTCATTGCAACCAACTTCATAAAAAATATTGCAACATCATAATGGGTGCAAAAAATTGAATTGTCATTTATATTCAGTATCCTTGGAGAGGCTAGGAAGCTAATATGGCATTCAACTAGGTTATGTGGATTTTTTGAAATGGCTTTCAAAAGGATTATCTATTACTATCGTAGTTAGTATGTCATTGTAATGTTATAATTAATGGTGTTAACGGTGGTTTAAGTTTAATGTCCAATTCTGTCTGAATTAATGTGAATTCAGCAGGATGTAATCAATACGCTTCAAGATGGAAAGTTAAATGGGAGAGAGATGGGAAGACTCCTGCTCGAAATCTTTTGGATGGTTATAGACTGATTTCAATTATCCCTTAATCATTAGGAGAATAATCTAACAAACCATCCTAACAACTTCAAAAGAGTTCAACACATTGATTGAAAGGTATTGAAGTCTGTATCAGTTTCTTTATGTTTATGACCTTAAAATTGAAACTGCTTAGAGAGTGTATCTTTATTATTTTCCTACTACGATATTGCAAAGAGATTGACAACTTGGTTTTTAGAAAGACATATGACATGTCATTATTCATAGGACTGCTAATTATACAAGAACATAGCTGAATGAAAATACTATCATTTAGCAAGGTAGGATGGAGATACATTGATAAGAATTCAACCAAAAGAGTTAAGATGGAGATTTCCGCTGGAAGAATTTCATTGGTAAGAATCATACCAGTACTCTTGAATGCACTGAATTACAAGGAACCTGTCTTAAAATGGGTCTGAATATGCACTGAATTAACCTGTACAACGGATCAGTAGGAGAGTAATGTTCATCCAAATTCCTATCTCTCTTAGTTCCATTGTAATGTTGAATATTGTCTAATATAAAATCAATATTAATTCTACCATAAGCATTCCTTATATTAGTACCAACTTAATTTGGTTCTGTCTATCTTACTACTTCTGTTATGTCTTCTGTCTATCTTATGACTGTCTTACTATATACTTCTGTCTATCTTGCTTACTTCTGACTGTTTTACGTCTGTCTGTCTTACGTCTGTCTGTCTTACGTCTGTCTATCTCACTTACTTCTGTCTCACTTCCATCCCACTTCAATCTCACTTCCATCCCACTTCTATCTCACTTCCATCTCACTTCTATCTCACTCATCAACCCTATATCTCACATTAAAACCAATCCCAATCATACACCCCTCATACTGCCTCACCAAATCGACCCTCACTCCCTCACTGTGATTGTCGTGCCCATCCAATTCTCCTTAAAAAAACTTCTAGCACACCAAACAATACAAGCGTCGAATGATATTATGAACAATAAATACCAAATGCAAGGCCAACCACAACAGATCTTGTTGCAGCAGTTGCAGCAAGGTCAACAAGGTCAGCTTGGTCAACCTCAAGGTCAAACTGGCCAATTTAATGAATCATACGAATATGGGAACGGGTATCAAAGAACACAACAGCCACCTCAATTACAACAACAATTCTTCCCTCAGTTCCAGCAACAACTGCAACAGCAGCAACAGCCGCAACAACAATCGCAGCAACAGCAGCCACAACAACCTTATAATCAATATCAAGGGAATAACCAAGGGCAAATTCGACAACCTCCTCACCTCCAACAACAATTCTATCAGCAACAACAACAACAGCAACAACAACAACAACCATCACTTCAACAACAACACCAGCCATCCCTCCAGCACCCATCGCTTGCCCACCAAACATCCATCCAACCATCACTTCAACATCAAACGTCGCAACTCCCATCACATCAACCTTCACTTGGTGCGGCTGCCACGCAACCATCCACAACCAAGCTCAATGTTGAAAATCCCTCCACCATGTACTGGCAACACCAACAACAATTGGTGCAATTGCTGAGAAATGCCAACATCCCCCATTTCTATGCCAGACAATACGCCACGAATAGTAGGAAAGCAAAGAACCCATACAGTGATGTCAAGTCCGTCAATTTGATAGAAGCAACCAAGGTTTTGGTGGTTGCGGCCGCCGAACATGAGAAATCCACCACGCCAGCCTTCACCGGCAATCCAAGAGATAACGTCACCACACCAACGCCTTCTGCTGCATTACTCCATAATAAGAAAACAGTCCAAGATGATGATCCTGCTCAAAGAATGAGAAAGAAGACTCAAGGTAAGCAATTGTGGGGGCAATTGGATCTTTCAGGCCAAGGTTTGGTCAACTTGTCTCCCAAGTTGTTCCAATATGACTTTTTAGAATCGTTATACTTGAATAACAATCGCTTAACAAGTATCCCACCAATAATCAATAAGTTACGTGGTTTAAGAACGCTTGATTTATCTCATAATCGTATCTCAGAGGTGCCTCCTCAATTGGGTCTTTGTTACAACTTAAGATATCTCTACCTTTTTGACAACTACATCACCAGCTTACCAAACGAATTTGGGAATTTGGTGGAATTGCAATTTCTTGGAATCGAAGGCAATCCCTTGGATTTGAAATTCGCCAATTTGTTACTGGAAAAAGGTACGCGCGAATTGATTTGTTTCTTGAGAGATTCCGCGCTGCCAGATATTAAACCGGTACCTAGACAATGGATCTTATTGGAAGATGATGGGGAAGTGATTGATCCTGCTACCTCTCCGGAAGCGTATGCAAATGAAATAACAACAGGCACCAACTTCACAGTCATGAGTTATAACACCTTGTGTCATCACTATGCCACCGCAAAACTCTATAAACATACCCCTGCTTGGGTATTGGACTGGAATTATAGACGGAATTTGTTGCAACAGGAGATTTTGAATTTCGCAACCGACGTTGTGTGCATGCAGGAGGTGGAAACGCGCCTCTACCATGATTTCTGGACTCCATTAATGAATGAGCGAGGATACAAGGGTGTGTTCCATCAGAAGACCAGGGCGAAAACCATGTCGGATACCGAAGCTCAAAAGGTTGATGGATGTGCGACTTTCTATAAGACGGATAAATTCACTTTTGTAGCCAAGCACAACCTTGAATATGGGGCCCTCTGTATGGGGTCAGATAAGTACAAGAAAACAAAGGATTTGTTCAACCGGTTTTTGAACAAGGACAATATAGCGGTGTTGGTTGTTTTGCAGCATATCTCTTCTGGGGAACGTATTGCGGTAGCCAACACGCATTTGCATTGGGATCCAGACTTCAATGATGTCAAAACAATGCAAGTGGGGGTCTTATTGGATGAATTGCAGATTGTCTTGAAAAAGTACTATAACACTAGTACGAGCGATGACTTGAAGCATGCTTCGGTGATCATTTGTGGGGATTTCAACTCGACCCTTGATAGTGCGGCGTATCAATTGTTCCTGACAGGTGCGGTCCAGCTGCACGATGACTTTGATGGTAGAGATTATGGGAAATTCACAGATGAAGGGTTTAGACAACTGTTTAAATTGAAGCTGGCGTACGACCATATTGGGGAACTTCCTTTCACCAACTTTTCGCCTACGTTTACTGAGGTGATTGATTATATTTGGTATTCCACGGGGAGTTTACAAGTTAAGGGATTATTGGGGAAGGTTGATGAGGATTATACTTCTCATTTGATTGGGTTCCCAGATGTCCACTTTCCAAGTGATCATATTCCTTTGGTTACGAAGTTTCAAATAAAGAAGAGTGGGGGTAGAAAGGTTGATTTCAAGGTTGATTTCAAGTCGGGTCCTTCTAGGAAGACGTAAGGTGTGGATGAATGTTAGGTGTGGGTGGGGTTAGTATGTGGAGGAAGTTTCATCTGGAATAAGTCAAATCCGGTTGGTTCAGCGGACTGTGTATTTAGTTGTGTTTTCAGCTGATCTGTATTTAGCTGATCTGTGTATTTAGGTGAGAGTTGGCATCCGTAGGAGAATAAGTAGTGGTGTATAGAGGGTATATCTCTGTTATATATGTATATTAGAATATTGTTTTAAGATGTAGGTTGATTAAAGGTAGTAGGGTGAATTGAGGGATAAAGGTGATTAAAATGAATCAAGGGTTAAGAAATTAAGATTATTCAAGGGTTGTTAGGGTTATTTTTATGAGGGTTTATTGAGTTCATTGAGGGTTTATTGAGGGTTATTGAGGGTTTATTTGGGTTAAGCAAAGGTTTATTAATCAAGGGTTATCAAGGGCTATCAAGAGTTATCAAGGGTTATCAAGAGTTATCAAGGGTTATCAAGGGTTAAAAAAGGATTAAGGTTAAATGTGAAACACATTTTAAGTCAACTGAAAAGGGATATCGGCTCTTTCGAAGTGTTAATTTCATTCAAGTTACGAGCTTTTGGATGATAAGACCCATTTAAGATTGATGCACGGAATTAAACGTGGGCTTGAAACGGTTGAACGTTTTGACATTGCACCCTCTCGTAACCATTCGTATCGGTTTCACATGAAATAAAATAGTGCTGAAGAGATAGGAATTGAGAATGTTATCATTCAATTGTAGGGGCTACGATATTGGTCAATGATAATTCTTGAGATTGAAATGTTCTTCAGAAGTTGATGAAACAATGGGACAATGTAGGTGGATCTGGCGATCGGGGTTCGTTGGGATGCGGCCGAGCCTCACTCCGAAACCCCGGTTCTGACACGCCGTGTTGCAAATTGTTCTTCCGGACGGGAGAATCGCATATGATTCATAATATAATTAGAAAGTATATAAGTTATTCCTGATACTTTTAAATTACAAGATTAAAGTATAAGCTCCTTTAGATATAATTAGAAAGTATAAGATACTTTATTACAATGTCACTTTTTGTTCCAACACTCAACGATTATATAGATGCTCATGGTGAAGTTGAAGAAGTGGACTTTTATGAGAAGAAAATCGCAACAGTACAAGGGACCAAGCCATTTCTTTGGAATTTTGAAATAGTTCAAGGATATTTCAAACAAAGTGATGAAGAAACAGATGATCAAACTTTTGATTTTTCTGACCAACATGCTGGTAGAAAGACACTGTGGGAACAAATCAAAACTGATTTGAAAGCTTTGAATGATTCAGCTGCTGAAAATGAATCATACAAACTTGTATTATTTGCAAGACATGGTCAAGGGTATCATAATCTTGTTGTTGAGAAATATGGAATGGAAGCTTGGTCAACCACATGGCACGACAAAATCACCGATGGGGAATTCATTATTGGTCCCGATCCACAATTGACTAGTCTTGGACTTCTTCAAGCTGAAGCTAATCATAAAATGTGGAAAGAAGAATTGGAATTGGGTGCCCCAATTCCTTCCAAGTTTTATGTTTCTCCTTTACAGAGGTCTAGTAGAACATTACTCATCACTTGGGGAGATTTGAAACCAGATTCCCTCAAACCAGTCGTGATGGAAAATCTCAGAGAAAGAATTGGAATGAACATTTGTGATAAGAGGTCAAGTAAATCCATCATTAAAGAAAGGTTTGGAAAATACTTCACCATCCCAGATCTGTTGACAGAAGAAGATGAATTATATAAAGATGATTATAGAGAGAAATTACATGATCAAGCCATTAGAGCTAACAGCGTCTTGCAATCGATTTTTGATGAAGATTTGGTCGATGGTAAGGTGGATAGAAATATTGCTTCAAAGAATGATTTTATTTCAACAACTAGTCATGGTGGTATGATTAGGAGTTTTATTATTGCTTTGGGTCACAGACCTTTTAGTATCTCCACTGGGGGGATGATTCCGATTTTCATAAAGGGTGTCAGGACAAGTACTAACGAAGTAGTTCATTCCAATGGACACTTGGCTAATGGAGTGATTTTAAATGGAATTCACTCAGGAGTTAATGGTATTGTTCACCCGGATGAAGTTGTTCAGGCAGTATAAGCTAAGTGATGATTTATCAGATGGAACTTGGAAGCTTAACTGTCGTTTTTTGCACCCAACGCGAAATTTGTCTGAATAGAGTGATTAGATAATAGAATATGCCGATAGATTTTTGTAGAGAATACCCTGAGGTAGCTTGTATTGAAGAGAATTGTATGTATGGGGAACAAGAAGGAGACAGGGTAAATGCAGAATGATGCACAATAAAAGCATAAAGATGCAGAATAAGAGAATAAGAGAATAAGGAGAAAAAGGAGAATAAGAAGAAGAATAAAGAGGATGAGGAGAATGAAAGAATAGAGAGGAAAGAAGGTTGCAGAATACACACAATACCTAGCCGAAACCCTTTACCCTTTTGTAACATGAACATTCTCCTAAGCCATAAGACCTCCTCTGAGAGTGAGGCAATTCTGTTCTTTTCGGAGGCTTCGGTAGTGATTGCGCTCGGCTGGTGTTGATTCACAAGATGAGTGCCGAGGATGAAGTTTGTAATGAATATTCTACATTAAAGTCTTCAACATTCCTTAAAACAATTCGTACCTTAATTCAATTCATATTTCGATAATTCACAAGGAAAGTTCCTTTATGTATGACATCATCATGGACCCTCTACCCCAGTGGGGATTTCGCGGCATGCCCTGATGGGGGATTTTTCATTGTCCAGGCGTAGCAACAAAATATAGGCACATGGCTTGCTACTGAAGAGGTATATATTAAGAAAAGTTTATAGATAGTTATATTGACTAAAAGATAGATTAGTAATATTGACTAAACAAAAGATTTAATACTTATAGAATGAAGCTTTATAATTGTTATTTGATTATACTATTATTCAGTCAAGCTGATGCCTTTTGGCCATTTGATTCTGATTCATCAAGTTCAAGTTCAAGTTCAAGTTCAAGTTCAAGTTCTAGTTCGAGTTCTAGCTCAAGTTCAAGTTCAACGTCAAGTTCAACGTCAAGTTCAACATCAAGCTCAACCAGCACAATCAATGCTTATCAACCAATCAATACCACCTGCCCAAGTGGTGATTTAACTAGACAAGCCAATAATATTTCAAGTGAAGAAGCTTCATATATTCTTCAAAGACATTCCAAAACTAATGCAGCACTAATAACCTTCTTAAATGACCGAGCCAATTTAACCGACTTTAATGCCACTGAATATATCCAATCATATTCTTCACAACATAATATAACCATTGGACTTGCCTTTAGTGGAGGTGGATATCGAGCAATGCTTGATGGTGCTGGAAATATGTTAGCACTTGATGATCGATTCCCAGATGCAGTTGATCATGGATTGGGAGGGCTCTTACAAGCATCAACTTACTTGGTGGGACTTTCTGGAGGATCTTGGCTTGTTGGGACTTTGGCTCTTAATAATTGGATATCTGTTGGAGATATCTTTTCAAGGGATATAGATATTTGGGATTTACAAGATTCCATATTCAATCCAAATGGTATTAATGTCTTTGCAACAGTCCTGTATTATACGGCCATGAGTACTGCAATCTCCGCCAAAAATGATTCTGGGTTCCCAGTAACCATAACTGATATTTGGGGTAGAGCATTGTCCAACCAATTTTTCACTGATGATAATGGTGGAGAGAATTTGACTTGGTCTGGAATTCGAAACATGTCGAGCTTCCAAAACCATGATATGCCTTATCCAATCATCATCTCGAATGGTAGAACTCCAGGAACTATAATTGTTAATGAAAACGCAACCATCTTTGAAATGTCTCCTTATGAATTGGGATCATGGGATCCATCTCTTAATAGCTTTTTTGAAATGGAGTATTTGGGTAGCAATACTGCTGGGTCAGGACAATGCGTAACAAACTTTGACAATGCAGGGTTTATTATGGGTACTTCTTCTTCGTTGTTTAATCAAATTGTTTTACAACTTGGTCAAACTGAAATAAACCTGTTAGTAAAAGGTGTACTTGATAACCTTTTGAATCGATTTTCTGAAGCGGAAGTTGATCTTGCACTTTACAAACCAAACCCGTTCTTTAACTATGAAGATTCTGGTGTTAAAGCAATCACAGATAATAACACCTTATTTTTGGTTGATGGTGGTGAAGATGCTCAGAATGTACCATTTTATCCATTGATTCAAAATTCAAGAAATGTGGATGTCATTTTTGCCTTTGATAATTCCGCAGATACAGATGATGCTTGGCCAAATAGTACTTCAATTGTTCATACTTATACAAGACAATTTTCTCAACAAGGTGGAGGAACTCCTTTTCCCTTTGTTCCTCTGGTGGCAACCTTTTTGCTGCAAAACTTGGGACAAAAGCCCATTTTCTTTGGCTGTGATGCTGCCAATTTATCATCCTTGATCGATTATCATCAAAATGATAATATCAATGTGACGGATATTCCTTTGGTTGTAATGTTTGCCAGTTCACTATATTCATTCGAAGCTAACATCTCCACTTTTCAAATGAGTTATACAAATAAAGAACAGTATGGGATTTATCAAAATGCTTTTGAAGTAGCAACAAGAGGGAATTTCACAGATGATTCAAACTGGGCAGCTTGTGTTGGTTGTGCTATAATTAGAAGATCCCAAGAAAGAAGAAACCTTGTTCAAAGTGATCAATGTAAAAAGTGTTTTGAAGAGTATTGTTGGAGAGGAGGTGCAGAGGAGGCTGCGTTTCTTCCTGTAGGATTTAATTCTGGGGATGCTTCTCCAAAATCCAGACTGGGGGCATCTCTGAAAACAAGTCTGGGTGGAAGTACATCAACTTCAAGTACTAAGAAGAATGGTGTTGATTCGTTCGGGCCTGGCTCATTAGTGAATTATATAGTTTTGATGATTATTTGTTTTGTTTAACTGAAATACTGATTTTTAGATTGTTTAGACCGTTTGATAATATATAATTTTAATTTGACATTTTGATAATGGATAATATATAATTTTAATTAGATCGTTTGATATAAAAGGATAATATATAATTTGTTCATTGAAAAACTTGAGCATGCATACTAATTCACACCAAATTAGACCTAATCCTTTGAAAATAGAATAGATTCCTTTACTTACCATCCCCCTTCCTAGCAATGAACATTTAGACTAATTTCAGATCATATATTATATTTTAATTAATTTTACTAATTAATAATTCGCCTTGAGTTGAGATCAAAATCCTTTGTTAAACCTTTAACTATACTTTGCTCTTCAATGAGATGTTTGCAGCCATTTTCTGAAAATCTGCAACCTTTTTTGCAGCCGCGATTGCAAAAAAATTTTATTTATGTCATACACCATGATGATTGAAAAAAGAGTCTACAAATGGTAGAATTATTTCTTGTATTGACTCTCTACAATATGCCTATTCCTTGGTATCTTATATGTCTGATTCCTTGATAATTAAGTCGGCTAGTTAGATATTAACTTGAAGTATTATCTTAAACTTCATGCTATTCTTAAACTTTGTAAGTATTAATGACACAGTGATAAAATCTCTAATGCCCTCTGTACCTTCACCTTCAACCCTCTAATACCTATAAACCTTTAATACCTCTTATAAACCTTAATACCAACTACAAATCTCTAATTTTCCTATGAGTCATACCTACTATCTCTAATTTACCTATAAATCACTGCATAACTTTATACCTATCATAGGAAAAACACTTCTTGATTTAAAATTGCATTCCTTCCAAGTATTCCTTTATACCATCTTTAACTCCACCACCACCTGCATATAACCCAAGAAGATCATCGCGGGAGTGAAAAATTCCACTCATCTCACAGCCAAACAGTAGCATCTAACATGGTCAAATCATATGATCGTTATGAACAAGAAAAGTGTTTTGGGGTGATCTCATCTCAATCCAATATTGTTTGGTTACCAGCATCTGAGGCTCAATCTAATAAATCCATTGGTAGAGCTCTTTCTTCCGGGTTAGAAGAGATTCTTGAATGGGACATCAAAACTGGAGATATTCTTCAAAGATTAAGAGATGGCTTAACTCCTGGTTCTCTGAATGCATCTACTGGGATTGCACCATCACCAATAACCTACTTGACACATCATAATGCTACCAATTTGGTGGCTGCTGGGCATTTGGATGGTAGTATTAAGATCTGGGATATGACATCTGGGTCAGTAATTATCACTTTCTCGGGACATAAATCACTGATTAGTATACTTCATTTTGATCGTAGTGGTACAAGGTTAGTTTCGGGATCTTCTGACTCCACCATCATTCTTTGGGATTTGGTTGGTGAAGAAGGACTTTTCAAATTGAAGGGTCATAAATCCCAAATCACAGGCTTGGCTTTTCTTTCAGAAGTATCTGAGGATGAAGATAACTTAGACAATATGGAAGATTACATTTTAAGTAGTTCGAAGGATGGTCTAATTAAATTATGGGAATTAAAAAGTCATCAATGTATTGAATCTCATTTAGCACATTCTAATGAATGTTGGGGACTTGGATTAAATTCAGCTAAAGATATGCTTATCACAAGTGGTAATAAAGATCAAGTTAAAGTATGGTACCTTGACTTGACTCAACCTGATGGATCTAAGATCCTCGAAAGAGGAATTTTCGAAAAGCAGAGTAAATCAAGATGTAATGAGATCCAATTTAGGAACGTCAAAGCATCTTCTTCGAATATTCTTGAAGTGTTCTATATTCAAAATGTTGATAGATCAATTGAAATATTTAGAGTTCGAAGTGAAGATGAAGTAAAGAAGGCAATTGGAAGAAGAACCAAACGTCTTAAAGAAAAGGGTAATGATGATGATGAAATCTTACAAAACTTAAAAGAAGCAGAAATCAGTATGATCATAACTCCTTTAACCACAGTAAGGACCAATGCTAAAGTTAAGTCATGTACTTGGGTAAGGAAATCCTCCAAAAAACTTGACTTATTGGTGTCCCTTACAAATAATACTATAGAATATCATAACATCCAATTACCAGAACAGATCAATAAAGGTGAAGTGACTTCTCTCAAATCAAACCTGATTGAACTTCTTGGTCATAGAACAGATATCAGAAGCATGGACATATCTGGAGATGATAAACTTTTGGCAACAGCTTCCAATGGGGAATTGAAAATATGGAACATCAAATCTGGAAATTCAATCCGGACTTTTATATTAGAAAGTGGTTATGCATTATGTTGTAAGTTTTTACCAGGTGGAACCTTGGTTGTTGTTGGATTTAAAAACGGTAACCTTGAACTTTACGACTTGGCCAGTAGTCTGTTGGTGGATAGAGTCGAAGGACATGGAAGAAATGATGACAATTCTGGAAAATCACAAGATGACAATTCAACCCCAATATGGTCAATGGATTTGACACCAGATGGTAAAACCCTTATAACTGGAGGAGGAGATAAGTCGGTAAAATTCTGGAGCTTTAAACCAGAAACGGAATTAATCCCTGGTTCTTTGACTACAACTATCACCAAATTAAAATTCAAACACAATCAAACTTTGGAATTGAACGAAGATGTTCTTTGTGTCAAAGTAAGTCCAGATGCAAGATTCCTTGCCATTTCCCTTTTGAATAACAACGTACAAGTTGTTTTTATGGATTCAATGAAATTATACCTTACCTTATATGGACATAAATTGCCAGTATTGAGTATTGATATATCTTCCGATACCAAATTAATCATTACATCATCAGCAGATAAGAACATCAAGATCTGGGGGTTGGACTTTGGTGATTGTCATAAGTCGATCTTTGGACATCAGGATTCCATTATGAATGTGAAATTCATTGCAGAGACCCATAATTTCTTTTCGTGTGGAAAAGATGGATTGATTAAATATTGGGATGGTGATAAGTTCGAATGTATTCAAAAGTTGCCAGCTCATCAATCTGAAGTTTGGTGTTTGAGTGTTAGTAGTGATGGATTGTTTATGGTTTCGACATCTCATGATCATTCGATTAGAGTTTGGTTAAATACAGACGATCAAGTTTTTATTGAGGAAGAAAGAGAAAAGGAAATCGATCAATTATATGAAAACACATTGTTAGATAGTCTTGAGGATGAAGGTACTGCTGAAACAAATGATGGTGAAGAAGTAACTGACGAAGTAACGAATGTTTCCAAACAAACCATGGAATCTTTAAAATCAGGTGAAAAATTAATGGAAGCTTTGGATATTGGAATTGAAGATGTTCTTGAAAATGAACAATACATTCAAGATTTACATCTTTTCAAAACTGAAAAAACAGCACAAGCTCCTCAGAAACCTGAACGTAATGCCATTTTAATGGCCTTCAACATGAATGGTCAAGAGTATGTTTTGTCTGTACTTATTAAGATTAGAGCAGCTCAATTGGAAGATGCATTGCTTGTTTTACCATTTTCATATTCTTTAAAATTACTCAAGATGATCCAGGTTTGGACAAGTGCTGAGTTGATCACCCTCAATACTGTCAATATGCAATTAATATGCAAGGTTTTATTCTTTGTAATAAAGACCAATGCAAAGGAATTGGTAAACCAACGTGATCCTCAAGTGAAGAATCAATTAATTAATGTAAAGGAGCAATTGAGGGCTGGGTTGGTGAAGACTACAAGGCAATTGGGTGTCAACACCCAAGGTTTAAGGTTTGTAAAGGATCAATGGAAATTATATCATGTGAAGGAGTTCATTGATGAGGTGGAGAATAATGATAGGGTTGTTGAGAAGAGATCTTTTACTACTGTGTAGGTGCATCTACAGTAATTTCAAGTAATTCCACTTTTAAGTAATTCCACTTTTCTGATTCCACTTTTATAATTCCACTTAACATCAGTTAAAACTAGTTATAATAGAAGTATTAAATAGAACGTGCATACTCGAGTATTGTAATATTTGTTTTATTAGAAGGCTACTCTATATGGCCTGCATATAAACAATCGTATTAGTGCAGAAGGCTTTCGACGAGCTCCAATTAGAAGGGCTTTCGAAGGATTTTCAATATTTAAAACACATTACCATAACCGAATATACTTCAACATTCCAGGTTGGTTAAGACAAGGAATCATGGTTTAAAAAATGGGTGCGAATGCACATCACTCTGTGTCCACGCCTTACCGTTACGATGGCGCATGGCTGCATAATTTTTACGCGATGGCTGCGAACCGAAGTGTTGGATTTTGAGTTGTCAAAGAGGGTGTACCTTTGGAGGAAGTAAGATGTTGTTTGAGGTATAGTTGATAGTGATTTGAAGCAATTTACTACAATTACTGCAATTTACCTCAATTTACTACAATTTACTACAATTTACTACAATTTACTACAATTTACTACAATTTACTACTATTTACTACAATTTACATTTTTGAATCCAGGATAGCTCACGACAAGTCTATGAATTTTGACAATGACAATTCCGGATAAACTTAATCCGTTGAATGCATTATATAATTAAGTTGTTTCTATTGCTTTTTAAGAAGTATAGTTTAAAATATCTTGACACATATATTTATTAGTACATTTGACACGGTATTTGACACATTAGGTGAACAAGTACTTAACAAGTACTAAAGGTATTTAACAAAAAGTACTAAAAGCACTTAACAAAAAGTACTAAAAGTACTTAACAAAAAGTACTAAAAGTACTTAACAAAAAGTACTAAAAGTACTTAACAAAAAGTACTAAAAGTACTTAACAATTATTATTCATCTTATTCAGTATTGGTGAAGTTTTTTCAAAGCCACAGAATCAAAAGAATTCGGGTCAAGAACTTTGTATCAGATTGAACTTTGTAACAGATGTTTGTAACAGATTGAAGTTTTGTATCAAGTTAGTTAAGAATCAAGGTAGCTTTAATCAAGGAAATCATAAGAATTGAATCTCTATAAAAGTATTATGCATGAACCAATATCAAACTTAAATGGAGTGGGGAAAAAGAGGCGTAAGCTCTAAGCAATAAGGTGCTCATCTTAAGTTGAAAAAGTAAAGGTAAGTAGATAAAGGTACTTTTGAGGAAGATTGATGATAGTTTGATATGGATAATCTTAGAAAAGGCAGGATAAATAGGTTAAGAGGTTGAATAAATATGAATAAATATAATATGAATAAATATAAACAAATATGAAAACTAATAAGGATAAAGTAAGAATATAATATGAATAAATATATACTCATAAGGATGAGCTAGTAAAGATAACACCACACTATAGATAAGCAACATCCCCTACATTCTAGAATTTCTGTCTATTGGACAATCTCAACGTTGCAATGACAAAAATCACCCCAAATGATATAGACATCTTCAACATCCGCTCATAACCACTAGCAAAGCATTGCCAGCCTTACCAACTGATTTTCCGCCTTGAAGCAATTTTGAAACTCCAACACTTGTTGAAATGCTCGTCATGATGTCGTCAAATATAGCCGAATAAGCATATTGGGGAATAACTGTGTTGAATATATGTTGTCAATTCCACTTTTGGAAGATACGGGTCTTATAAAACATCACCCACTGTTATAAACAAGAATTCATCTTATAACCAACCAATATAATCCACCCTTTTGTTTCTTAATATAAACTTCACAGAAGTCTAACCACTCCGTGTCACACTTTTCACCACAATCTTTTTGGAAATAACGCCGCATCAGCCTGATCTTAAATAAAATCAGGAACCCCGCCTCTACATAAATACATACGAATATATATCTATAATATTTCTAAATACTACTGTTATACTTAGTTATTAAACCATATTAAACATATGTTTAAACATTGAATTTCTCATTTTCTTTATTATGGCCAGTCGTTGGGAGGTCTCCTCTTTTTTTGTCACTCCCTTTTTTTCCTGGAAATTTGAGCTTGTCATTTTTTTCTAAGATTTGTAAGGTCAAGAGAGGCAAGGTAAGAAGTAGATAAGTACTAGGAAAGAGGTAGCAAGAGTTAGGAAGTTCAAATAACTTGGAGTAAACTTGATAGTAACCTGAAGAGAGATATAAGAAAGAAAGAGAAAGAAAGAGAGAAAGAGAGAAAGAGAAAGAAAGAGAGAAAGAAAGAAAGGTATCAATTTTATCAAGATGAATAATATCCATCATCAAGGTCAACCCAACATGAACTCGTGGCATCTGGGGTATGATGTTAGTGATCGACAAAGAGCTGTTCGGTTTCTTTCCAATACTCTTAGAGACATGCAAGGTACTAATTATGATGCTCATAGAGGATCAACAATTGCCCTGGAATTCGAAAAATATACCTTTATGAATTCAAGTAGTAAAGAAGAATATATTAGATTAATAAAGCAGAAAATCTTACAATTGCAGACGAATATCGGTAGAAATGTCAATCAAAATAATCAAGGGAATATGAATAATCAAGGGAATTTGAATAATCAAGGTAATATGAATAATCAAGGTAATTTGAATCAGAATAATCAAGGTAATTTGAATCAGAATCAAAACCAAGGTTTGAATCAAGGTAATTTGAATCAAGGTAATTCAAATCAACCTATTTTAATTCAAAATCAAGGTAATTTGAATCAACCTAAACTGAATCAAAATCAATCCAATTTGACCCCTCAAACCCAAGTTAACAATATGGCTCCGAAAATTAACAATCTGACTTTTCTTCAACAACAAGCTCAAGCAAGACAACAATCTGCATTGCACATTCAAGCTCAAATGAGAGGGTCATCGACCGCTGCCACAGCTTCCTCGACGGCTACTGCACCTTCGGTTTCTGCTGCCCCTGGTGGGCCTCCTTCTGGTTCAGCGGTACCTCCAGCTGGACCGGCTCAAAACACTGCTCAACAACAGCTTCAACAAATAAGCAATGCTTTACGGAATGCTCAGATTCCTCCAACTTTACTTGCTAGAATCCCAAACTTACCTGCTGGAGTCAATACTTGGAACCAAGTGTTTGACTGCTTGCAGAAGGAAATCCTTCCTGCTAGTACCATGCCCTTAATTAAAGATATCCATAATATTCATCTACAGATGGCATTTAGGCAGCTGCAGCCACAAAACTTGGGACCTCAGCTGAACTTGGGACAGCAACAAACACAACAGTCAAATAGGAACACTCAACCAACTCCACAATCCATCCCACAACCTATTGGGAACCAAAACATGGCTCAAACAGGTAACTTGGCTCAAACAAATAACCAGGCATTCAATATGAATATGCTAACTCCATATCAGAAGAATCAAGTTTTACAGAGACAAATTCAAAGGCAAAGCATGAGTCAACAGGGACTTCCTCCAGGTCAAGTACCTGCCGTTCCCGTCTCGTCTAATGTTGTTCCTACGAACGCTGCAGCCCCAACAGCCGCTGCACCAACGCCACCCACTTTCCAAATCACCCAACAAGATATTTTCAAGTATAGTGTTGATGCAATGACATTACTCAGTAGACTCCAAGCAAACAACTCCATCAAAAGTGCCTTTGATCAGAACCAAAAGGAGAATTTCATTAGGAAATATATCATCCATCAAAAGACTCAAATTTGGAAGCAACAAAATGGTATTGTTGGACAAGAAGCTCGCCCACTGCTGAAGAATAACCTGTTGGGAGATATTCGACAACAACAGCAACAACAGCCAGCCATGAAACCGATGCCGCAACCTGAACAGCCAAAGGTGAATCAACAGCAGCATCAACAGCAACTACAACAAGCACAGCAACAACAAGCACAGCAACAATTAGTGCAGCAGCAACAACAACAACAGCAACAACAACAAGCACAACAACAAGCACAACAACAAGCACAAATCATTCAAAATGCTGCTCCTGTTCAGAATAAAATGAAACTAAGCTCACCATTGGTGCAACCGAATGCCTTACCTGCTTCCAAAAATGCTGGTGCTTCTGCCGCTGCTCCTCCTATCTCCCAAATTCTTCCTCAGCTTACCGAAGAAATGAGACTTAAGTTAAAGCTGTTGATTGAAGATGTGGCCAGGAACAGTGTGGTGTTGCCTGATGTTTCTGCTCAACTTTCACAACAAGATAAAAATCAAGTTCGTGAATCAATGACTCGTATTGCACAACAGTACAACAATGCAGACAGCATCATCAGCTACTTTTATATTTTGACGCGCAATGCGGAAGGTACCAAGAGATTGATTCAAATGAAGTATATGACCAAGAATATCATTGAAAGTTTACGTCGTGGTGTGTTTTTGGCGAAGCCAGATTTATTAGACAAATTGCGTACTCAATATCAAAAGTATTTTGATTACGTCCAAGAGCAGTTTAACATTAGAAAGCGGCAATTGGGGAAGAATGGGCAAGCTCCAGGGCAAGGTTCGGGTCAGTTGCAGAATGGACAGGTTCAGAATGGACAAATCAATTCGATGAACAATCAGTCCAACATCAATTCCCAGCATAATCCGCAGATGAACAATAATCAAAACCAATCCAATAACTTTTCCATGCCTCAACAGGGTCCAAACGGTCAAACGGGCCAAATGAACAATGGTATGCAAAATGCTAATCCAAATGGTCAAACCAATGCAAATATAGGTCCGTCCAGTTCGTGGCCAAACGTTCAGCCAGGGCGTGCTCCTAGCAACGTCAACAGTAGTCCTAATAATGTCTCGCCTTTGATGCAGCACCACCAGGAGTCACCCAAGACGGTGGTTAAGAAACCAATGCCAGTTCCTCGAAGAAAAGCTCTGGCAAAAGGTCCTGTGAATGTTGCAAGCATTCCAACCCCAGGAGGAAGTGCCGCCACCCCGGGCTCCCTTATTGGCGTTAAGACGCCAAATAATATGGCCACTCCTCAGGTGGGACCAAGTGCAAGTGCTAAGAATACTCCAACGGGACAATCTCCAAATTACAGGCACACTCCCGGCGGTGGGCCAACCTCCACTGCCGCACCTCCTGTTTCCACATCGGTTATTGCTACAACCGATGCTGACATCTTCACTCACAGCAAGGCTGACTCGAAGGCTGCCAAGCGCCGCGAGTTGTCTCTGTCTGATCCAGAGAAGTTTTTCTATGCTTCATTAGCCAATTTACTTGAGCTTGATGAGTCGCTAGCAGATAAGGATGCAGTTGTGCCTAGATTACCCACGGGGAAGTCGCCGTTGAGTCCAGATAGAGATGGGGAATGGACATGTGAAATACGTCCACACGCCGTGAAGAGTGCGTTTAGACAAGTTGATGCGATTCGCGAATTGGATGGAATAGATCCCATAGTGGTTTGTGCAAAACTAGCTGTTTACGATGGAAGTACAGCAGGTAGTACCACTGAGAGTATAACTGAAACCGACACAGATAGCGGTTCAGCTTCATTGAACTCTGCAGGGAAACGATCGAATGATAGCATGGATGATGAAGATATTGATACCCTTTTCACAGATAAAAAGGTTAAATTGGAGCCTAGTGATGATGTTTTCAAGTATTTGTATTCTCCAGTAAGCTATGACGATTGGAAACAGTATGTGAGTGGGCAATAGCAAACTCCATAGTATGATTTAATTCTTTTTTAATGTATTTATAAGAAAATTGTGTCCTCAATTGCATCGTAATTGTGGTATTGTAGAGCGTGGTGTAAAGGTAGGAGTGGGTAATTGGTGAAGAGTGGAATGGGTGAGATTGGAATGGGAAAGAGTGGAATGGGTGAAGATTGGAATGGGAGAGAGTAGGAATGGTTAAAGCGAGGAATGAGTAAAGCGTAGGGAAAATTGAAGAACAGCGATGTAGTTGGTTATCATCTTGCGACAAACAGGTCATTATGCAATTACAACTGGAACGTCCATTTTATACAAGAGAACGGAATTGACCGTTTTTGCAGCCATAACAAATAATTGACCAGTATTCCATAGTATATCTGCAGTTTCTACTGCTAATGTTATCAATATAATTTTCGATTGGAATATAATCAATAAAGTTAAATTGTAATAATAATTAGAAGCATCATTGACCAACATAATTCACTTCTGGATTCATTAGTTGGCATTTCTCTAACTGTATTTTGAATTTGGCATGTATGCTGTAGCTCTACTAATTTTTTCTCGATTGGAGCTAATATTGATGGATCAACTTCCTTTATATGTTTAATATGTGGATTCCTTTATCTTTCCTGGTACATTTTGTTCTCTCATTGGAAAACACATTCCTCAACAATGTCATTTTATTACCCCTTAATTTGGTTACTATGGACTTTGTTATCAGCAATATATTTTCTGATCCCATTCTGATCCTTTTTAGCTGTCAATGGGCTCATATGATGTCAAGGAAGAATTAGACAGTATATTCAGGCATCATCCCGCCATTTGACGTTTATTATTTAGATATTTTGTCTATTAGTAGATCCTTTCGAGGCAACGTATTTGCTGCGTATATCTGAAACGTTATCTGAGTACGATTGGGTTGACTCAATGAGGATCATACAGCTCAATCATACAACAACTCAATAAGGATCATACAACAGCTCAATCATACAACAACTCAAAAGACACAAGAACAACACAAGTAAATTAGATATGGTTTGAGAAATGATATTAAATCAACAGGGAATTCATATTTGATCCCAATTCTAAGAATCCGTTTTTCAGGGCTCCATTGAAGTTTAATTCTGGAATTCCCCACATACACGTTCAAGCTTCCCTTTGATTTCACAATCAAATTGGTAAATTTTGCAATTTAAGTTAAATTCAGCAACCGTCTCTCAAGGAACCATGCATAAGCACCTCGGTCATTTGCATCAAATATACTTATGAAACACTCGTCTTGAAAAGTTAATTTAAAACAAAGCCATTATCAAGTGACGCCTCTTGTTCTCCACTTTTCTCCTTCAATACTGGTTGCTGGGGTGTGAGATATTTTGATCTGACAACCCAATTGCAGCAACTCGTTCAGGGGAGAATAGGTTGACTACAAGTGACCTTGATGAATACCTTGATTTTAAGAATCTCATGGTATCAGGTCAATTCATTAGCTCATTCAAGTTGACATATTTTGTTGGATTTAAATGGAAATCTGCTCAAGCTTCTCTCCAGTACGTCGCTTGAACGCGATATAGGCTAATTGATCACTGTAGGGCGTTGAGGTTTGTAATTCAAACGCCGCTCAATCTGACATTTCTAAATCCGCACAGTATAAGGTCGCTAAGTCAATTTTGTCAATTGATTCTGAATCACTGATCTTGAATCCTGTCACAACTGATCTGATCTTGAATACTGTCACTACTGGTCTGACCTTGAATTATGTCAACCGAATTCTTCACACTGTTTACAACTACCACTCGATCCAACAAAATGTACAACATTTATTACTGCAAAATATGGTTTGAATACCCCATAATAATGAGTACGAAACAATGATCAAAAGTGGGGCTTTGTATGCGGAGACATGTCAATTAACATTCCCGTGATATAGTAATAAACTCAGAGTAAATGTGAAAATATAATAACCCGTTTTAGCAAAACCTTATTCAAATTCGGTGATCCATTAAACAAAAAAATAATGCGCAATTACATAGTCATATTTTTGCAGCCTAACTAAAATGGATTATAAATACCCCAAATGAAACTTGAATTACAAACCTCAAACATAAGGAGACATGAAGCTTTTAGTCTTGTTTTATATAATTTCAACGGTACTTGGATTACTTATTCCTCCTTCAAAGGATCCATTTTACTTGCCACCTCAAGGATATGAATCTGCTTCTCTTGGTCAGATTTTGAATACGAGACCACTTCCAGCTCTGTTCAGGTCTTTTGTATTACCAGTCAACATTCAAAATGGTTGGCAAGTATTGATTAGATCCCAAGATGCTCTTGGTAATGCAACTGTTATCGTAACAACCATTTTGCAACCATATAATGCTGATCCATCGAAATTGATTAGTTATCAAGTAGCTGAAGATTCTGCATCTCCAGATTGTGCTGTTTCATATACGATTTTAGAAGGTTCACCAATTCTTGGAACTCTTATAACTCAAGTGGATGCACTTGTAATTCAAACTTATTTGAATGAAGGTTGGTATGTTGTAACTCCGGATTATGAAGGTTCATTTGGTGCTTTCACTGTTGGCTTACAAGCAGCTTATGGAACTTTGGATTCGATTCGTGCTGCATTGTCATCTACAAGTTTCAGTGGAATTAATAGTGATGCTCAGGTTGTATTATATGGATACTCTGGTGGTGCACTTGCTTCCTCATGGGCAGCTGCTTATCAAGTAAGATACGCACCTGATTTATCTTCAAGTATCATTGGTCTTTCTATGGGTGGGTTTGTTACCGATGTTGTAGCTGTGGCCAAACTGATTGAAGGTGGTTTCTTTGCAGCCTTAACGGCCGATGCTATGGTTGGTTGGACTCATGAATACCCTGGTTTGCTTGAAGCTGCAAGACCTTATGTTACAAGTGATGCAAAATATAACAAGTTATTAGAAGCAGAAAATCAATGTCTTGTCATCTCTATTCTTGATTTTGCCTTTTCTCGTTTCTTCACTGGTCCTAACAGGTTTATCAAGCCAGGGTATGGATTATTTGATATTGAACCATTCAAGACCATCATTGATGAAAATACATTGGCTTTGACTAACACTGGGGATATTCCCCAATTCCCTGTTTTTGTATTCCATGCTCAACCAGATGAAATTGCTCCATACTATTCAGCATTGAGAGTCTTCAACAATTGGTGTGAATGGGGAATTGGTTCATTTGAATTTGCTTCTGATCTGCTGCCTGGTCATCTTTCCGAAATTGTAACGGGAACTCCTGCTGGGTTCCAATGGATAAAGAACTTGTTTGCTGGTAAACCTACTGTCCAAGGGTGTAAAAATACGTATAGATTTAGTAACTTACTTTATCCAGGAGCACCATGGAGTTTTGCTCAAGAAATTGAAACGGCTTTATGGAGTGCATTACAACAACCATTAGGTCCAGGTTATCCAAAAGGTGCAACCCTTGCCCTGGAGATAGGTTATAAGAATCCTTTAAGTTTCCTTAAGACGTAATAAAGAACTTAATGAGAAGGGTCTGAGGTAGCATGGACTGTTCTTATTTTTGAAGTTTTCTTATTTCTGAAAGAAGTCTCTCTGAGGTTCTAATTTGATACTGGACTGTACTTTGAGATATGAAGTTTCGATAAGAAGTTTCGATAAGAAGTTTCTATTGAGTCGGTGAAATAGCTGCAAAAATACCCCGAATGGGACGCGGAACTTTAGAACTAATCTGAAGTATTACTTTATGCTTATGAACGAAAAATTTAAAGTTTGTAGATTTAAATAGTTGTAAATGAAGGGTGAGAAGGTTCTACAGTGATTAGAAGAGAAGTTAAATCTATTTTATTATGTGGAAATGACTTTGTTGTGTGTATGCTGACGGATGATTGCGGTTGCAATTTGTCGCCTGTACCACTGCGAAAAACATTTCAGATAAGCTACACATTCTTCTTATCATGAGCTCAGATAAGATTTCCGTGGCGTTTGTATGTCTAGGTAACATGTAAGTCAATTGCATTATAGGAAGGATGTTGATTTATCATACGAGGGATAATAAATCACTTTATAGGATGTCACATAAGGATCACATAGAAGGGTCATAGAAGGATCACATAGAAGGACCACATCAGGATCACATCAGGATCACATCAGGATCACATCAGGATCACATCAGGACCACATCAGGATCACAGGATCCTTTCATATTCATCACTAACATTTAGTTGCCGCTCGCCAATGGCTGAAGCTATCTTTAAACATAAAGTTAAAGAACTTGGGTATTCAGATAAATTCGATATCATCGATTCTTTTGGAACAAGTGGTTGGCATATTGGAGAATCTCCAGATGCAAGATCTACAAAGACTTGTCGTAAACATGGAGTGCCGGTCAATCATGGTGCCCAACAAATCACCCCAGCACATTTCCAAAAGTTTGACTATGTCATAGCTATGGATGAATCTAATAAGGCAGACTTATTACATACAAGGCCAAGAGGTTCAAATACGAGGGTTGAATTGTTTGGAAATTGGAGAACAGACCCTTCGTTTAGTTTGATAGTTGACGATCCCTATTATGGGGGAATTGACGGTTTTGAAGTCAATTTTAAACAATTGGAGCATTTCAGTGAGGAGTTTTTAAAGAGGGAGATCAAGTGACCTCGTTTTGACGAGACGACTTTATTTATCAGTAGTAAAGGTCGTACATCAGCTCTTACCATATCTGGAAAGTTACTCTAACTAGAAATTTGCTATGATTTAAAGTTTATTCGTGTGACGATAGAATAATAAAGTGTATATGTGATAACTCCAATTTTTATGTCAGAGAGGGGGGGTAGACTCAGTAGTTAGAAAGCCGTCTTGTACTTGTATTACAGTCCTGGAACAAGTTTGAGTCTACAGGCATTATCTGTACCCTATCCATAGATTAGATGTTAATTGCATCTTTACACTGTCGCTAATTTCTTTGTACCTGATTGTACCTTTTTCTTTGAATAGGGCTCACAATTGTAAGTGACCACCAGATTATGTCCCATTCGCTCCTCGACCAAGTCTTTAAGCACTTTTTTGCACCCAGTATTTTGCAACCTCAATTAACCTTTTAATTAATTCCTCTTCAAGTAACTCCAACTTCAATCTTTATTACTAACTAAAGTTACTGAAAATTGTTTATTAGTAATACCATTGTTCAAATCATATTTATCAAAGTGAAAAAACCCGAGTAAGTCATAAAAGGTCCAGCTACTTTTTAATACCCAAATAGGAAGTTAACAATTTATAAGCCTAATGATATGTAAACCATTCTTATCTTTATAGAGTTACTAAGTCTCGGACTAAATTCAATTCACCTGTGCTTTAATTTATTAAATGGATTGACACCCTTGCAAGGTGCTGTTTTCGATGTGCTCACTCGCACTCGCAGTGGAGATTTTGATGATCGCTGGGTTTGGACCAAAAATTATAACCCTCCATGTCTGCAAGAAAACTACAACAAGAGTTCGACAAGACGAACAAGAAGATAGCCGAAGGCCTTGGGGCTTTTGATGATATCTATGACAAGTTGATGACGACTGAAATAGCGTCTCAAAAAGAGAAGCTTGAGCTGGATTTGAAGAAGGAAATCAAGAAGTTACAACGGTCAAGAGACCAGTTAAAGCAATGGTTAGGCGATGGTAGTATCAAATTGGATAAGAATCTACTCCAAGATAACCGTACCAAGATTGAGCATGCCATGGATCTGTTTAAGGATTTGGAGAAGTCGTCGAAGATCAAACAATTCTCCAATGAAGGACTTGAACTACAGAGTCAAAGGCTGTTGCGGTTCAACAAGTTCAGTGATCCAGAAGATTTCAAGAAACATGAACAATTCAATTATATCTCGGATGTTATTGAGCAGTTACATTCTCAGAACGATGGGTTTGAAGATGAAATGCATGGTCTTAGTGTTCAATTGAAGAGAGCAAAGGCGTCGAATGCTGCATCCATCCAGACGGAAATCGATGAAGCCAAATATAAAGTGGAAAGGAATAACGGGCATATTAAGAAGTTGGAGATGATCTTACGAGGGTTGGAGAATGATAATTTGGATCCAGATAGGATAGATGATATCAAGGATGATTTGGAATATTATGTTGAAAACAATAATGAAGAAGACTATGTGGAATATGATGATTTCTATGAACAGTTGGATATTGATGATGAAAGTTTGGAGGTCCAAGGTAGTTTGGCTCAAATGGCTTTGGATGGTGTGGAGGCTGCAGAACAGGCTGAACGAGAGGCGGCTGCTGAAAGAGAACATGAATCTCAGATTGCAAAGGATGTACAAGCGAAAGAACCTGTTAAAGAGTCTCCGAAAGAACCAGCCGTCACAAACCATTCAGGACATGCCTCGCCAATTAAGCGAGCAAGTCCTTCACCTGCTCCAAAAGAACAAAAGGAAACACCCAAGAAAAGGGTTCCAGCACCCGCCCCTCCATTGATTGGGTTATATTCCGAGGCTATTGCAGAAGCTGCAAAGGCTGCTGATGCTAAGGCTGAAGCTTCTTCAAGGATTGAGCAAAAGAATGAACCTAAAGCGGAACAAAAAATTGAATCTGCTGCTAAAATTGAATCGAGAAGTGAACCGATTCATTCTTCGAAGATTGAATCTACATTACCTGTGTCATCTCCTCAATCAACATCGAGCACCACTGGTCCACAAATTGCCGATGAGGGGGTCTCTGCAACCTCACCAAATGCTAAATTTTTCGACACGATTCCAAGGCTTTCCATTCTTCACCAAACCCGTTTGTCGAATCCTCTTCCATTTGAGTCTGTTGGTCATCTTCTTGAATCTTCCCTTTTAAATTGTCCAGATTCATTTGATGCAGAAAAACCCCGTCAATATAATCCTGTCACAATTCATCCTTCACTGATAGATTACCCTCAAGAACCCATGTATGAGCTTAATCTGGAACAAGTGATGAGAAAATTCGATAACGACACGCTATTTTTCTGTTTCTACTATAACGAAGGCCTAGACAGCTTTTCAAAATGGAATGCGGCCCGAGAGTTATCTCATCGTGGATGGGCATTCCATGGTGAGACCCATCAATGGTTTATGAAGGATGTTAAGAGAGGCAGAAATGAAGGCACACAGCTGCCTGAAGAGGAGGAGAACTATAAATATTTTGATTATGAGAAGACTTGGTTGACAAGGAGGAGAGAGAATTACAAGTTTACTGGGGAGGTGAGGTTTCAATTTGCGTGAGAGAGAGGTTTGATAGGGAGGTTTGATAGGGAGGTTTGATAGTGAAGTGTGTAGTGAGGTGTGAAAGCGAAGTTTGATAGCGAAGTGTGAAAGCGAAGTTTGATAGCGAAGTGTGAAAGTGAAGCATGCGCAAGCCTATGAATGGTGATTTCATATTGAAACTTGAAGGTTGAAGTTTGGGTAACTTGAACCTTTGCGTACACTTGCAAACTTATGGAATCAAGGACCACTCATGGCGAGTTTGTTGGAAGGAGTTGTGTAGCAATAGAAGAATGTATGATAGAAGTTATGATGAATTGTAGTATTCAAGAGAGTTCTCTGAAGAGGAACTTACAGTTTACAAGGACTTACAGTTTACAAGGACTTACAGTTTAAAGGACTTACAGTTTACAAGGGACTGCCAGTTTAAAGGACTTACAGTTCACGAACTTACTGCCAGTTTACAAGATAAATGAAATTTAGATTGTTGATCCAGTTATGTAGATTATGAAGTATCAAACTACATTCGCTCAAACTGAAAAGACTTCCATTCAGTCAAATTGAAAAGACTACCTTTCATAAGTCAATCTGAAACCAGACAAACTGAAAACACAGTTTCTACGCTCCTGTTTGTACCGTCGATCTGTTAGCTTACACAGTCGCTGGGCTCCTGTTCCTGTTTGTACGGTCGATCTTGTAGCTTCCAACAGTCGCTGCGCTCCTGTTGTTCTGCTTTCATAAAATAATAAATTCCTGTTGTTACGCTTCTGTTTGTACGGTCGATCTGTTAGCTTCCAGCAGTCGCTGCGCTCCGTTGCAACCCCTCTGAAATTGTGTATGCCTGACGCTTGCTAAGAGAACTGAAAGGAGGACATTGAGAGCAGATCAATGAAAATGCAATGTGCAAATTTTAAAACAGATTTGCTCAAAATACAAGTATATTCAATATATACCACTAATTGACCCTTCTACTGGCGGAAATTTCCTACGTACTGATGAAATTGCATCACAATACTTCATCACCATAGTTGGGTGCAAATATAACAATTCCATAAACCAGCAAGTCAGATCTTCAAGTAAACCCTCGTTACATCATTCTGAATCGTTACATCATTCTGAATGGTTACATTCTGAATTCAATTGTGTAGCTTGGAAAATCACACTAAGGTCAATTGGTTGTCAACCCAAAGTAAACAAATAGACGATGCTTTGGCAGAACTTAAAAAATTTAGGATATCGTCAATAAGTTCAAGATATCAACACTTCACTCCGTGAAGGTTTAATTACGCCTTGAATGTACCCTATGACTGGTTGTATTGTAGAAAAAAATGTGTGTGAATGTGAAACATATAGCCCAAGATGTATAAGCGATAACATTTATTCCTAATAACGCAAGCAAGGTTTCATGAGCCTATTAATGTAGACCTATGTGTTAACTAGAAGCTATCTGTAGACCTATATGATAACTAAAAGCTATCTGTGGAACGTATATGTCAACTAGAAGCTATGCCTCAACAAGACCTATATCTTAACTAGACCCTCTTAAACGCCTTACAACACACTCATTCTGCCGATTTTATAAGATTATACCTTAGATTGAGTAGGACGTCCTATAAAGGTACAAGGTATACAATCCTAAGTCAAGAAAATAATCCAGAGATGGTCTAGATTATAGTAGAACTACTATGCAATAATACTTAAGTTGATCTTCACTTGATAATTTATGGTATTGTGATAAAGTTTCTTAAGGATTAGCATAGATTAATGAAGAAGTAGATAGTATCATCATTAGATGTACCATTCGTAAACAATAGTGTTACACTATATAAGATCGTTTTAGAATCCCACTGTATCCCAATAACTTTTTAGTATACACCCTACATAACGTTACTATACACCCTACATAACGTTAGTATACACATAACGTTTAGTATCCCCATAACGTTTAGTATACACATAACGTTTAGTATCCATCTTACACAACGTTTTCGTATACACCCTAAATAAAGTATACAACGTGTATCCACACATAACAATCCCCCAGTAATACACACTCTAAAACCACCTCCATAGCCTTACGCAACACCCCCTGGTCTAGATGCCTGTATTCTCGTAATGTATGCAGTACCCCACTGCGGCGGGTGCAAAAGACCCATACTTCAATAGTTAGATGTATCCCTGAAACCCCTTGCTCATTGATTACGTAATGATTGAGAGTTTTTTTTCCATTGTGACGGTTTTTACATAGAATGTTTACGTAAGGGTGCTTAAAATAGCCAAATCGGAAATTATGCCATATTCGCCAATCTCGTGAAGATTGTAAGGCGGATACCAGGGGAAGAAAGAAAACCTAAACCATTAACATTGATCTTGAATAGAATTAAAGTGTAGTGGAAATAAGAGATAAAATAAGTGGTACGAGGAAAGTTTTTCATTGAAATCAAAAAGAGAGCGCATAAGACCTTTTAAGACACTTTTAATCAGACACTTTTGTAAGAAACTTGAGGCACTAGAAAGACACTTAAGACATTTTCAATAGGACACTTTCGACACTAGAAACTTAAGACACTTAGACACTCCAATAAGACACTTTTACATTTTCAATAAGACACTTAGACACTTGACACCTCAATAAGACACTTTCAACTTTTGATATTTTCGATCACTTTCAGTCCACTTTCAGTTCAAAGCATTACTGATCAAGTTTAAGATTCAATATAGACATACACAGTTCCATTATAAGATCTTGAAGAAGAAAATTCAAATAGAAGATTAGACGAAAACTGAGACTAAGCGTATAAAAAGATTGATCAAGAGTCCAGGTAAAGAAGATAACAACATATAAACATGTCAGAAATAGCGGACTTTCTTATATTTGCAAGAGATACGGATTCAAATGGTTGTGTGACCAACTGTCCAGTTACTACATGTCCATCTTGTAGTAGGAATGAAGAATGTCAATTACGAGTTCAAACATGTCAATCATGTCCCGTATACTATTGTGCAGCAGCGACTGGGAATTCCAACTCTTCCGGTGGGAATAGTCCTGTTGGGCCCATTGTAGGGGGAGTGGTTGGTGCAGTGGTTTTACTTGCATTACTTGGAGCAGGGTTTTGGTATTATAAGAAGGTGTACCGTAAGAACCACCCTGTATTACTAGATGAAGACGATGAGATGATGATGGATGGGATTGGCAATAAAGAAGGAGATGTATTAAGTGATTATGAAGCTAAAGATACTTCTGCTGGAAGTGAAGAAGCTACAACTGGTGATATCCCTGCTGTTGCTTCCACTGATCTGTCCACCAACAATGTGACCGAAAAACCTCCAACAAGACGAACAAATTCAAATCCAACGGATCGTCGTAGATTATCTTCATATGAATCATTCACTCGTCCCAAGACAAGATTCAATAAAAATCAGTCAAAAGATACAGCTGCTCAACGTAGAGCTCGTCAACGTCAAATCATCGATCAAGCAAATCAACAAGTCAATCCACCAGCCGTATACCTTGATTCTCAATCCAGTAATAGAAATTCCGTTGCAACTTCGATTTCAACCACCGGTGCTTCAAATATCTTGCCTATTGCTTACATACCCGGTGTAACCGTAAGACCAACCAAGAATAATACAAGGTCGATCTATTCCTACGAAACAGATTCCATTTTCTCCGACTTGAACACTATCGAGAATGCCCTGATTATTGGTGATGTCATGAGAGCCAATAACGCTGCTGCTGCTACTCATGGTACGGTCACAGAAGTACACGAAGGTGAGAGTACCAAGAATGGTACCATGACAGCAATCAAAGCTCAACCAAGGTTGGTCAATGTAGATCGTATTGAAGAAGAAGAATATGATGATGTCACGGATGAAGAAGGTGAACAAGAGGAAAATGTAGAAGGTGATCGCTCCCAAAGAAGAGCTCAACAAGATCAAAGAGGTGAACAAAGGCGAGCTGAAGAAAGGCAAGCGGACCAAAGGCAAGCTGATCAACAAGCAGGTCAGAGATTGGCTGGTCAATTACAACCAACCTTACAACGTCAATTACAACCAGCACAAACCTTACAGCCCGCAGGTGTTCTTGATCGACCAGCAGACCAGGTGCTAAAATCACCTAAAAAACCAAACCTTCTATCTGGATCTTCCCCACGAATCGAACCCAGAGTGGAATCTGATTCGGATCTTGATTCGGATGTCGATTCGGATTTAGGAGAAATCACTCGTGCTGCAAGTTTAAGGCGTGGCAAAAGGCTTGTATCCGATGTGTTGGACATTCCTTTAGATTTATTGCATAATCCACCTAATTTCAAAAAGAATGAAACCCCGATGAGTAGTGGGGCTGGCAGTTTTATACTTGATGTTGAGATGGATAAGAGGGGGAGTGATGGGAGTGGGGAGAGGAGTCCTTTTGAGGATCCTATTTAACATCTGTCATTCACCTGTAGCGGTGGAGTGTGGGTGTGTATGAGTTTGGTGAGTCCAGAGGTGTATGGTGGACCCTGTAGCGGTGTTGAGGTGTATGGTGGAACCCTGTAGCGGTGTTGAGGTGTATGAGTTTGGTGAGTCATTCCAAAGGAATATGAGTTTGGTGAATCCTTCCAAAGGAATATAATAAGAGTCATCCAGCGGTAAGAACAACTCAGGGGATAAAGAATCTGCTTCACAAACTTTGAAAGGTTATTTTGATCAATCAAAGTTACAACTACATAAATGGTAAGATTAGCTGACACCAATAAACTTAAGCTAAGACTTAGGGGACATAACCTGTAATTCTCTACCGCACTCACGGAGCAAATGTAGCCGTAGATTCAAAACCATTCAGGAAGAGTGCGACGATCTGAGTGAGTACTGAGGTGTGGAGGTATGAGGTGTATTTGTAAGTAGAGATGAAGGAGAATAATTGTACTATGTGAAGGGAGAATAAATGTACGGTATATGAAGGGAGAATAAATGTACTGTATATGAAGGGAGAATAAGTGTACTATGTGGAGAATAAATGTACGGTATATGAAGGATTCAGAATACCAAGGTATGTTTTATCTTACAGTTGGAACTCCGGAATAATGGGACTGGAATAACATCCATAATATACCCCACAGTCTTAAAAAGACTTCCTTCAACTTGACACCTCAATGGCTGCAAAATCCACGTGACTCTCTGGAAGCCAACATTTGGCAGTTACGACCTCATCATTTGCTCAACGTTTCCTTCCCAAAATTCCTTCCCTCCTGCATGGGAGTCTTTTTACGAGTGGATCCAGGCTTTCCACGTGATAATGATTGCTGACAATTTGCAGGATTATTTGACTACGGAGTGAATGGCTCCGTGTGGACATTATGTGTACTGATGAGGAGGTGCTGATGAAGAGGTACTGATGAGGAGGTATTAATGAAGAGGTACTGATAAAGAGGTGCTGCTGAAACTATGAAGAACTATGAAGAGGAACTTATAATTTTGTACACTTTATGATCGTAACCTGTAAAATGAATTCCGGTTCGGAGTCGTCCCCTTTGTACTGGATAGACCGGGAAATATGTAGCTGCACTATGAAGCATGAGTATGTAGTATGACCACTACCTCGGAAATGGACAATAGAACATAGGGATGTTCTTACATCAGGGATTTAATCAATCATTCGAAGAAGGTGATCAAATAAGACTTGTAGATGATTCTATTACCAATAATATGTAATATTCCTCTAATATAATATACCCTCGGAAAATTAGTAATGTTCGGTGCTCACCCGCACGTGAATGCCCCTCGTCCATATAAACCTGCGGAATCCCAACAAGACCAATTTTTCAGGGTAATAATGTCAATTGATCAATTAGCCATCAATACAATTCGTTTATTAGCTGTCGACTCTGTCGCAGCAGCCAACCTGGGACACCCAGGTGCACCAATGGGACTTGCACCTGCAGCACATGTTTTATGGAAGAAGATGCATTTCGATCCAACTGCTCCTAAATGGCTCAACCGTGATAGATTTGTCTTATCGAATGGTCATGCTTGTGCTCTTCTTTATGCTTTGCTTGTTTTATTCGGATATGATTTGAGTGTCAATGACTTGAAACAATTCCGTCAATTGCACTCCAAGACCCCAGGTCATCCAGAAGCCACTGATGTTCCAGGTGTGGATGTCACCACTGGTCCACTTGGTCAAGGTATTGCCAACGCTGTTGGATTAGCACTTGCCCAAGCTCAATTGGCTGCCACTTACAACAAGCCAGATTTCCCAATCTCAGACTCTTTCACTTATGCATTCTTGGGTGATGGATGTTTAATGGAAGGGATTTCATCCGAAGCTTCTTCTTTAGCTGGTCACTTACAACTTGGTAACTTGATTGCTTTCTGGGATGATAATAAGATTTCCATTGATGGTTCTACCAATGTTGCCTTCACTGAAGATGTCGTTGCAAGATATAAGTCTTATGATTGGCATGTTCTTGAAGTTGCTGATGGTAACAATGATTTGGCCGCTATTGGTGCTGCTATTGATGCTGCCAAAAAGGTAACCAACAAGCCAACTTTAATTAGATTGACTACAACCATTGGTTATGGTTCTCTTAATGAAGGTACTCATGGTGTTCATGGTTCTCCTTTGAAAGCTGCTGATATCAAACAATTGAAGGAACGTTATGGATTCAACCCAGATGAAACCTTTGTTATTCCAGCAGATGTAGATGCTCACTATAAAGAAGTTATTGCTGCCAACAAAAAGGTCCATTCTCAATGGAATGACTTATTTGCCAAATATAAGACTTCTCACCCGGAATTAGGTGCTGAATTACAACGTCGTATTGATGGCAAATTACCAGAAAATTGGAAAGATGTCTTACCAAGATTCACTCCAGAAGATTCCGCAGTTGCAACCAGAAAGTTATCTGAAGCTGTTTTGGAAAAACTTTATGCTGCCATTCCAGAACTTATTGGTGGATCTGCCGATTTAACTCCATCCAACCTTACCAGAACTAAAGGCTCTGTTGATTTCCAACATCCTTCAACTGGTTTGGGTGATTATACTGGACGTTATATCCGTTATGGTGTCAGAGAACATTCCATGGGTGCCATTATGAATGGTATTGCTGCTTTCGGAGGTTTCAAGAATTACGGTGGTACTTTCTTGAACTTTGTTTCTTACGCCGCAGGGGCCGTCCGTTTATCTGCTTTATCTGAACATCCAGTTATTTGGGTTGCTACCCACGATTCCATTGGATTGGGTGAAGATGGTCCAACACATCAACCTATTGAAACCTTGGCTCATTTCAGAGCCACTCCAAACCTTTCTGTATGGCGTCCAGCTGATGGTAATGAAACTTCTGCTGCCTACTTGAAGGCAATTGAATCAACTAAAACTCCATCTATCCTTGCTTTAACAAGACAAAACCTCCCACAATTGAAGGGTTCTTCCATTGAGAAGGCTGTCCGTGGTGGTTACACCTTGGTTACTCAAGACAAGCCAGATTTGATCATTGTTGCTTCTGGTTCCGAAGTTTCTCTTGCTGTTGATTCCGTTAAGAAATTAGCTACCCAAGGAGTTAAGGTTGCGGTTGTTTCTCTTCCTGATTTCCACACCTTCGATCAACAAGATGAAGAATATAGATTATCCGTCTTACCAGATGGTGTCCCAATCTTGTCTGTTGAAGTCATGTCCACCTTTGGATGGTCCAAGTACTCCCATGCACAATTCGGTCTTGATAGATTTGGAGCTTCCGGTAAAGCTGAAGATATTTTCAACTACTTTGAATTCAATGTTGAAGGTGTTGTTAAGAGAGCATTAAAGGTTATTGAATATTACAAGGGTGAGAACGTTAGATCTCCTTTGAAAAAGCCTTTCTAAACACTTGGTTGGAGTTACAGAGCAGAAGCAATTATTGAATGAGCGTCACAGAGTAACTTAACTTTATAAGCGAATGAACTGAAAAATTAAATATCATCTGTAATTGTATGTAAGTAAAATGTAGACGAGGGAAGTGGGAGAAGTGATTGCCCATGTGGTGATCTCCTCTATGAGCTCACAGCTTGATATGTGGGCTAATCTCAAAGTAACTATTCAATGGTGGAATGTACTCCATAAAACCTAAGCTAAGTTTGCTCTAAACCAATGAAGCCGAGTGCTCTAAAACCAATGAAGTTTGCTCTATTTAGGTTGCTCTATTCAAGTTTGCTCTATTTATTACCAATCGTTCTTTTGTATGAGATCACTTTATCATGAACCTACAAGCCATGATAGCAGTATATTCTACAATAGATTTCAATGTTAATATTTAGATTCCAGATCCTATAACAGTTAAGAAGCATTATTCATAGTTGAAGGTTTTCACAAGTAAAGTATAAAGAGGGTCTTACCAATATCTCAAAATTACTTTAAGATATCCAGCAAAAAGAGATCTGTCATTGAGGAAGCATCATCGGAAAATTGGACAAAAGATATTGCTTCAAATGAGTTGAGTCCTTATTGGGTTGGGATTTGAAGTTCTACTCACAGTACAATATTGTAAATTGCATTTTACATCACATAGTATGTTTTATATTTCAAGTCGTTTTGAAAATCAGCATCGCTAGGTCAAGTTATACTATCCAAATCAACGGCTGAAAACTATTTTGCACCAAGATTCTAACCTAGCTTATCACCTTTGATCCACCCTCACAAATCACCCTCAGAGGCTTTCAGACCCCAAGGTATGCTCAATAATATGCTCTCCCATCCCATCTCTCATTTTGAATAAACTCAATTAAAGTCTTTGACCCCGTCTGCAACAATGGATGCCCACTGACGGTGGTCAAAAACTTCTCCAATCCCTGTCTTCTGTTTTCAATGTTCAATTCATTGAATTTATTGGAGTTCAATAAGATCTTTCCAGGTAAAGCTGGAATGATTACTCTTGTAGTCTCTTGTTCCAAAATCCTTCTAAATGCTGTGAAGTCAGAATACCTTCTGCGGACCTTACTGGACTTGCGCTTAAACGCTGGGATGTTGGTACGGCATATTATCTCATAGTCAGTGTACTGATTGCTACCGTGGCCATGAGTCGCTGGGTTTCGCACCTCCACTTCAAGGAAGTTTTCAGGTTCCCCGTAAATCTCATTGAATGATTGTTGTTTTCTTTTAGTTGTGTTGATCACATCACTGATTGGTTTGAATGGTTTCGACATGGTAATGAAAGTGATTGATGAAGGTTGGTTTGATGCAACTTAATGAGATGTTTGATAGTGATTTGATAGACGGTGCGATTTTGACAAAATGTGTGACTGCCACACAAACTACACAATGTGTTAGTTTGGAGCTATGAGGATTGTTAGAGTATGTAAGAGAATATAATTAGAGTTTATATTGAAATGAATTATAGTAGAAAAGATTTTATAGGTAATAAAATTAATGGGAATCTAGTGGTATATTAGCTAGTTGACCAGCTAAGCTAGCTAATATGAGAACTTACACTTCCAACTTCCAATTGTAGAAAAGGAGTTTAAGTGAAATTGGAACAAGGTTCAGTTTGTAATGAATAAAATCACCTTCATTCTAACTCAGAGGAACCCATTTAAATAGTAACTCAATGAGGTCTTTCAATACCAAAGATAAAGCTCCATGAATTGATTTTATCTTCAGCTTCAAGATAACTCAGGTTAATATGAACTTTCTCTTAATATTTTCTGGATTCTATTATCATTTCATTTTAAGGCATGTTGTATCCAGGTGGAGTGTATGGTTTCGCCATGTAACCAGATGGAGTGTTCAGAGTGTATGGCTTCAACATGATGAATATTATGGCTTCGCCATGTAACCAGATGGAGTATTCAGATGGAGTGTATGGCTGATGAAGTTTATGGCTTCGCCATGTAACCAGATGGAGTATTCAGATGGAGTGTATGGCTGATGAAGTTTATGGCTTCGCCATGTTGTAACCAGATGGAGTATTCAGAGTGTATGGTTTCAACATGATGAATATTATGGCTTCGCCATGTAACCAGATGGAGTATTCAGATGGAGTGTATGGCTGATGAATTTTATGGCTTCGCCATGTTGTAACCAGATAGAGTGTATGGCTTCGCCATGTCATTATCCTTATTTAAACAGCCAATGATCCCACTCCTGATTGCCAAACTAGTCAATGATACCCCTGTATCGTAGTCAATCTGACAAATATCCGTTATCACACAGTACTTTACAAAACTTCTAACAAGTCATCCCGACCAATTCCTCTTTACCTAAGACTACAATAAAATTTTAAATCATTATGTTCATTAGAAGACATTACGTCGAATATATGCTATTGAGCCTATATAAATTGGCAATCCCTGCCCCTTCAATCGACATTATGAATGAAGTCACGGTTCCTTGATGGAACATTATGTACCGCCCTATTGACCTTCACAAATGCGTGCCATCCAAATAAATAAGTACCCACACCTGCACTCCAAGCAAGTAAAGCTGGGACTCTTCTCATGTAAAGTTTATAATATGGAGTTGGTTTAAAAACGTAATTCATTGTTGTTCTGTAAGTGTTTTACTTTGTAGATAATGATTCAGAATAGCCCCATTTTCTCCTCTTATATAGTTTCCCCAACTTTCTGATCATTCGATAAAGTGGTTGCAAATCATACCACTATAAAGTCACACCACATGTATGCGACACAAAGCCAGGCAAAAAATCTCGTGGTTTTTAGGGAAGAAGTCGGAGCAGGGGAAATGCGGAGCCAAAGCTGCAAATTCCTTCGGCTTAATACGAGGATAGAACGTATGATAATTCGAAGGAAAGTGATTAAGGTTACTTTGAGCTGGCAATGTGCCTATAGATGAAGTGGCTTGAAAATAATTTGGCATGCATTGAATCTCCTATCATTTACAGGAACATCAGCAATAACTCAATCTTGGTATCTCCTAGCATTTACAGGATCAGCAATAACTCAATCTTGGTATCTCCTATCATTTTACAGGAACATCATCAATAACTATTTTAATTAGAAACAGTTGAAGAGGTAATGTGTATATTCTGAAATTTATAAGTGTTATAGCGAATTGAACAAAACTCAATGCCAATTTAAACTTAAAGGGCTAAGCATTATGAAATGTGAAGTCAATTCCACTTGAAAAATTGGCAAAGCAGTGCATTCAATTGGTTCTATAAACTTTTTAGTTTCTTGCCCAATCATACATACTCTAATATGTTCTATATCGTATCATATTATATTATTGTGCACCTCTCACACTGCAACTAAAAGCTAAACGGTACTCCCCTAGTTACTTTTTAAATTTTATTAGCTCACCTAAATGTTATGTTTGGTCTAAACTTTTCGATACTACAACTCATTAATGAATGTGAAAATGGCAACCAAATCTAACTTCGGTCTTCCACCGCCTACAAATATCCAATCGAAAATCCATTTCGTATTATACACCTAAATAAAAACAAGCAGTAACCGCAGAAACTGTCAAAACAGTACACCATCCTAATGAGAATGTAACTATGCAAGTCAAATTAATGACCATAAAGAGAAAGATAAAAATGCTTCGCATCTAGGCGAATTGTATGTACGCTTCACATCTAGGCAAAGTCATCACACGCCTATTCTATCTTCTTATCTAAGAACTCTTGTTGCATGCTAAAGGTATCCCCATTAACATCCCCATCCCTAATCAAAGCGATTCTCATATGAGCCAACAAGTTGTGAGCAGCATTTGAGTGGGCATACACAGCCCCATTGAAAGCCTTGGTAGCATCCTTACCCAAGGAAGCTCTTACTAAAGCTTGTCCACCTGGATGTTCCTTAATGAATTTCTTTACATCATGGACAATTCCCAGTATAATGATAAGACCATCTTTCTTGGCTTTATCGTTGAATTCGGTACGATCCCAAACAGGTAAACTGTCGACGGATGAACCCCAAGCCAACTTACTTCTCATTCTATCCAACTTCTTTTGTTGTTGTTGGACAAGACCTTGTTCAATAGCATTTTGCGAGAAGGTTTGTAAGTTCCAAGCAAGACCGAATTTGGAAAGACCCAAAATGGTGAGCTTGGTAGGGTCGAATTGCCACCATTTCAAGGCATTTCTGTAATCGGATGGGAATTCATGATGGAAGTTATGGTAACCTTCACCAAAAGTAACGAAAGCGGTTAAGAAATGATCTCTTGGAGTTCTTCTATCATCGAAAGGTTGAACACCAATCCAATGAGCCAAAGAGTTCACACAGAAAGTGGCTTGTTGAATGAAGAAAGTCTTGAAGAAACCAGCATAGATGAAACCACCCCAGTAGTCACCCCAACCTAAACCGGCGATTAAAGTTGGTAAGATGAAACCAGAAGTAAGCATGAATAAGAAGTAATGTCTATGTTGCATGGTGACAACCCAATCATTAGTTAAATCCGAAATATCAGCTCTTGCCTTATTCTTTGGGTTTGGTTTGGTCAACATCCATCCCATATGACTATACCAGAAACCTAATCTGGCATCATAAGGATCTCTTGGAGTATCAGTATAACGATGATGAACTCTGTGACCATGAGCCCACCATTTAATAGAACCTTCGATTGAACCAGCACCAAAGAATGCAAAGACAAATTTCACTGGAACACTTGCATCATAAGCTTTATGAGCAAATAATCTATGATACCCTGCTGTTATACTTATACCGCAAAGAGCATATAAGATAAAAGACAAAATCCCGGTCTTCAATTGAAGTGGATGATAAACAGCTTGATAACATCCATAAAGTGGAAATAATACTACCAATACAACATTTAACCAATTAATATGTTGATGGAAATTCTGAAGAGTCCATGGTTTTTCCGAAATATGGGTGGTTGTTAAGTCTCTTCCCTCTGCATCTTTATTGTTTAATGATTGTAATGAACTTTTAGCAATTTCATCGGCAGTCACTTCAACCAAACTTTTGGTTCCCATCAATTTCCCACCTAACCCAGCGGCCACAATCCTTGGGTTTTTCTTATTTGTTCCTGCTGCTAAAGCATTCAACAGTGTGATATCAACTTGATCTAATGTATCAGCCATATTGTTATGACTTTAGATTATTTGTATAATTAACTGAGTCCGGCGATCCACTTTTACTTATATACCTCATTCCTCTTATATGCCATCTCTTCTTCTTACCTACCGCCCTTACTCACAAGGGGCTGCGATTTGTTGGGCATGTGCGAAACAAAAAGAAATTTTTCATGACAAAAATTCTAAATCCGGTAATGGATTAGATTACCATCAAGAGATAATGAGCCATGGTTGACATTGAGGTGTATTAGAGCGAGTGGAGGTGAGTGAGAATATTTCATCTAATAAGAGTTGTACTATTATATTGTTATACTATTAAAAAGGAAGTGTCTACAAGAAGGCAAATACATTCTAAGGACATAAGACCACTCAATGGGTTCAACATTTTTTGGTGGTACATACAGAATATTGGCTGGGCCAAAAAAAAAGTTGTCCCGAAAGACCGAGAGCTTTCAAGTGCAACCGAAAGAAGCACCGTAGGATATCGGATGTACGGTGAATGTGATAGAAGAATATCTAAAGTAGTTGTATTTTGGGTTATTTAGGTTTTGTATGAGTGTTGTGAATGTTTTGTATTATATTATTTGCATGATAAAGGGTTTATGAAGACTAAAATGCTTAGTAAAGTACTAAGAAAATATTTACTGATAAAGATCCACACACGGTGTAGCAATGTTGGCGTTCCTATCTAGATCTTCCGTATCGAAAGTTTAAAATGGTACGTTAAAAGTCGGGTGCTTATATGTAGGTGCAATGGAAGAGGTTTGTATATCCAATAACAAAGATAAGTGAGTGTTATCACTGAATATGATTGGAGAACTTATCAAATGTGTATTCAGGCAATGGATTCAAGCATTCATTTAGGTTATGGTATTGATTAAACTAATTATTCCCTTTATTTATCCCTTTATTTATTCCTTTATTTCCCCCTTAATTATCCCTTTATTGTTCAGTTTATTATGAACTTGCTCTTCCCTTAAGGTCTTATTATAATTTATTAATTGCCATTTGTCTGTGTATTGTGATTTGATGGTAGTTTATGATTTGATGGTAGTTTAAGATTCGCATTTTGCAACCATCGGAGGTCAACTCCGAATCAACTGGAGGACAAAAGTTAAGAACTCGAAATGGAAGACTCTCCATGGGCAAATTAAATATTGTGGAATTCCATAATCAATATTATAAGGGGGATTAACACTGTAAGTGAAATAAGAAAGAAACTCTTTCAAGTTATATGGGGAAATACTATAGTAGAATTGTTATACTATAGAAGAATTATTTAAATACTACAGTAGACTTGTTATACTATAGTAGAATTGCTTAAATTTAGTCTCCATGAAAGGTTATATCACCACATCAATATATTATTCTCAACTATGATAATATCAAGTGATTCAAATTTCACTGGTGTATATTTGTAGATATGCTAGTAAACTGGAACAATATGGAATCATATGAGATCAAACTAGACGGTTTAAATGGAATAGAAGAATGAATTATTCTAAAGTAAGTTTAAATCACACGGTTTTCAAATCAGTTGAATTTATTTCATATTGGGATTTATCTTATCCATGTGAGGTTTACAAGCAAGTGGAAATAATGGTGTATTTGAAGGGTTTGCACTTCTAAAGAAAGAAATTTCTCCGAAGGTCCACCATCTTATAAATTTTCACTTTAAGAAGACAATAATGTCCCAATTGCTCTAATTTTGTTGTATTTCAGAAAGCTTTTAGAGTTGTTAGTGCTGCTAAATATTTCTTATGCCAAAAGTCGAACCCACGCAACTTTCGTTTTTTTGGCCACTACGCTACAGAATTGCCGCAAATATTCCTGCATAAGCCACCTATTTAACCTTAGAATATAGATCCAAATCTTCAATAACCTTTATAAAAACTTAATTAAAACTAGATTTATAAGTTCTTTTAAAGCATATTTATATTGGTAACCTCTTTGGAGTGAAAAAACAAAATAATTTCTTCTTCATAGTTCTGCTTATTTTAAGTATTTTCACTAAAAGTTGAAAAAATATTTGAACTTTTATCATCAAGATGTGATCTTCATTAACTTCAAAGGTATTTAAAAATCAATCTTACTACTCAATTATTACGAGATTCTTATTCTGTTCTTCTCCTTTTTAAGCAATTCATCTTTTTGTAGTTTTTAAATACATCTAAGAGGAAGATTTAGAGCTTTCCAATTGAGCTGGAAAAGTCAGCGATGATAATGAGACATATTGGTGAATATTTAAGAGTGAAGGTAGAATCATAATTTGTTGGAAGTTTAAAACCGAATTGAATATGAAAAAATCCACCAACTCCTAACTCAACAATTTATACTTAATGTAACTACATACACCCAACTCTACATCATTAACAAATGGGGCAATTGTTCTGTGCACCAGTATTAATAAGCCTTGATCACTCATCTTCTCCTATATTAGCCAATGTCATGGTTAATGACTCTTCAAGGATTCTGCACGATTTTGATACGTAGTAGTAAACACAAGAGTGAGAGATAACTATATTAACTCAAACAATAAGGATAAATCTTATTCTCTAGTATGTTGAGCTAACGCATGATCTCTCATGTTTCCACCCAATAGATAATGACTAGCATTCTCCCGCAAAATCCCGCCTACATGCAGGCCACTTTTATGCGAGTACTATCTAAATTTCCTATACTCTATTAAACACCATGTCATACTACTGAAATACATACTGTAATTCGTGCAAGTCAATCTTATAGCTCCTATTACAATTACATGTTTCTTATCCATCCAAGAAATCTATCACTTTTGGGAAGGTTTTGATCCGCACACGACCCGCACTTAAGTCCAATTCTTGCTTTCAACAACTCCAGTCACCAAACAACTTCCATCATGGCTAACCCATTTCAAAGAACGCCAATGTCACCGCAATTGAATGTAACACTTCCTGGAGGGACCAAGTTGCCATCGCGCAAACCATCGATAGTTGAATTGCTCAGTTCCCCTCCTCCTTTGGTTCATGGAGAACATGAGGAAATCCATTCGCTCAGTTTATCCCGGAACCCACTGACTAGTTCCCGTGCTTCCAGTATTAGTCATCATGGGAATGCTCTGTTCCAACAGAATCCTACTCCTAGCGCCCCCGCAAGTGTATCTACAGGACATCAGAATCATCATGCTGCTACCATGGTTGATTGGAGTGATGTACCACTTTCAGAATTAACCGAACTGAACAAACTCGTTCTGATCAATTCCAGTTATTCAGTTCAAGCAGCTTTTGAAACATTGATATCGCATGACTTGACCAGTATCCCTGTATCGTACAATAAAGCCGACCTGACTGACTTATTACCACAATGCCTTACGTTTGACTATTCAGACTTGATTACTTATCTATTATTGATTATGAACAAAGTAAGCGTGAATGAATTGAACGTACAGGATATAGAACCCCACATAACAGACCCTAAAAAAAGGCAAGACTTGATCCTGCATATCATCAGCAAGGCCAAAAAGGGGGAAGAAGTGCCTGTTGAATTTATCATCAAATTACATCCTAAGAACCCTTTATTACTTCTCAAGGAGCTGGATACTTTATTCAAAGTGATGGAAGTTTTGGGTAACGGAACTCATAGAATTGGTATAACAGATAGTGCCTCCACCCAAATCAGAGGGATTTTGTCTCAAAGAAGATTAATCAAATTCATGTGGGAAAACGCTCGTAGATTCCCCCTGCTTGATTTTTACTTGACCTCAACTTTACAAGATTTAAAAATTGGATCTTCAAAACCAATAACCATTTATGAGGATCAATTATTAATCGATGCACTTAGGAAAATGTTTGATCAGAGAGTCCTGTCTCTAGCAGTGATTGATCGTCAACGTTTATTAATTGGAAACATATCAGTGGTGGATGTGAAACATGTGTCAACTTCAAAGAATTCTCATCTCTTATACAAGCCTGTGCTTTCGTTTATAAGTTATAACTTATCTCAAAAAGGGATTGAAGAAGGTCAAGATCAATACCCAATTTTCCACGTTAACAATCAAACATCATTGGGCAGAGTTATTGCCAAGTTGGTTGCTACGCAAAGTCATAGATTGTGGATCGTCGACTCAAGGCATAATGGTCAATCTCCTAGTACAGTGGAAGCTGTCTTGACTCATACTAATTCGGGCCATTCAGCGTCTGGACATAATAATTCTCATGCTCTTAGTGTTCCTTCATCTCCTTCAGCATCTCCAACAGCGTCCATAGCGAGTAGTACTTCGGTAGGTAAACTTGTGGGAGTGGTGACACTTACGGATATTTTGGGTTTGTTTGCAAGCTCCAAAGGAACAAAGACAGATCCTTTGACAGCAAGAAATCAAAGAAGGAGGAGCTCGACGTCTACAACTAGGAGTTCATTTGATTGTGAGCCGTGAAAGTGGAGGTAGTTATGGTGGTGTTTGAAGTGGAGTTTGAAATGTAGTCATCCAATGGACAGAGACAAATGATAAAATATTAGTACAGGCACTCAAGGACTACAGAATATACAACGACATGAATGATTCCTATTTGAGAGAAGAGTTGATGCCGTCGAATGTCTGATTTGATTCAATGAGTCTCCATCTACTGCAGTCTCATGCAAATCGAGCGAGCTATTCCGGCAATTGTTATTTAGGCTCAAATATACTTGAAAAATACAACACCTTACCTGTTCCTTCCAGTGATTCTTCGAGTCTTCTACCCAGAGTATGCTAATTGGATGATTGAACAAATAGTCTTACTCACTAATGAAGGAGACTCAGAATACCATGTATAAAGAAGCATTGTAGACCTTTGAATTTGATGTAGTGCGTGGTAGTATAAGTTGAGGTTTACTATTTTAGAGTATCTTTCTGTAAGCGAGCATCGAGCTCGATTGTTCCCACAGGATCGAGCTTTTTTGTGCTTACAGCAGGCTATGATCGGGTTCGACAACTATTTTCCCTAATGCTTAAATATCCTTTGCATTGTTGAATCATCAGTAGTGCTCCTGAAATGCAATGTCAAATATCTTTGAAGTTTACTCAATCTCCTGATGTCTATTCAAATAGAGTAAGCTTAACGACATCGGTGTTTATTTTGGGTTACGATGCCGGATACTAAATATGATGAATTTCCTATCGATACTTTTAAGAACAATGGTTGTGATACAATCGCAATTTGGATACGGATCTTCTGTTTTGGATTGTGCCAAGTTGGTGTGAATTGAGTGTGTGGGTGTACCTTCAGTTTGATGGAATAGGCACCAATGCAAAACTTTGTGGTGGGGCGCTTTCAAGCGGAGTTGTACCCTTTACCTTTGCATGTCCTGGGTTGCGGTAGATTGTGAGGTACTTGGACTATGCCGTTCCATGAGCCTACTACAATTCGTAAGGCAAGCACTGAGAATCAAAAGTGCCGCCACAAGACAATATACGAAGAAGATATCATGTATTACTGCTTATAAGCTCCTACTTAGATTATGTTCTGGTGCTTATAAGCTCCTACTTAAATTATGTTCTGGATTTGTTCATTGGCGCTGTCCTAAAGTTGATTGTTACAGTTTCTTGGGGTTTTGTTACTTCTTACAGCTGTGTATTAACCTGTACAGATTATGTGCTCTTGAAAAGGGTTGTATATTACAGCTTCAGACTCTGGTAACCTCGCATTGTTAATTTGTTAAGTGTGGTTAGTGAACATTTATTTTGACAGGTTAATTGCTGGTTCCACGTTAGATTGAGGTTCTTGTCTGGCTATAGATTCTTGTGGTGTTTTAAGATCTTTGACACTCAAGAGATAGCAGCGTGATATCAAGGTCTTTAATTAATGATCGAACTAGACCTTTAACTTGTATACATAAGTAATAAGAGTCGCCTTTAAGGCTACAGAATTCGCATGCCTTAGACGTGACGATTATTAGTCACACCAGTCGCTTTTTGGAATACACTTTCAATGTTTAACCACTTGTCAGTAGCGTATCGACAGTTACACTTGGGAACCGCATCATTTGCAACCTAGATTTGGAACAGATAATAAGGTATAGTTTCATCTCGTATGATCCAGGCTTTCGAATCTGCACTATTATACAATTTTGATTTCAATCAAACATCGTGGGAGTCAATTAATAAGTGTTCCATGAAACTTCAGTTTATTCAGGAGTTTGAGAGAAGTATTCATCATTTCAATTTAGAGAAGCGTTTATCATTGGATAGAGTTGAACACTAGAAGTTTATTGCAAACCGGAGAAGGATTTATTGAAACTGGAAAGGTTTTATTGAACCCGGGAAGGGTTTATTTTGGAGAAGGATTTATTTCTTCTTGCAAATTAGAGAAAAGGGCCATGGACCACATCTTGCAACGAAGTGTTAATTGGATTAATGCACCTCAGATACAGTTTTAGAAGTTGGAACAAATACAATGAACGGCCACCAAATTAATATCTCAATTCCATGAACTATGCTATACCGCTAACTGAGCTCAGACTTAAAGATAATGTGAAGGTAATCATCAATAATATCCATGGCACAGAAAAATTGCAACTAGATCAGTTTAGGTTATGCATTCCAAGCTGTTTTTTTGAAGAACACTAGAATTGAGCAAAAACAATGTCACATCGTATTGACCATCATAACCAAATTTTGCTTTGTATAGCTTCACACATATAACTATTTTTGTCTATTTAAATAATGCAACTACTTAATAATAATGATTCAATCAAGCAGTGTAAAGAGTTTATTGAATCAGGTCATTTTAACCCATAGTAAACGGTCTGAATGGGCAAGTCCAGACGGAATCTCAAATAACATAAGGAATTGTGCAGATACGTTACACTTTCCGCAGGTATCCGACTTCGTATTGGCACATAACAGAACTTTACGCGTTACTCTGACTTCGCTCTCAACTTTACACATAATAGCATTGACGAATACAGACTTCGATCCGATCATATGAAACACACGCTGAAAGTATCAAGAACTTCACCTTTGAAGTTTCAATTCATATACCTACGTATCTTCTCATCTCTTCTTCGTGCCCTTTTGCATTACCTTGTTATTATTCGCCTAAAGTACAATGTACTTGTATATTTATTTCCATACAAAACAACTGTATTACCACTGTATCCCTTTCTGTGTCTGTATTGCCACTCCTCTCCTTCTCTGTATAAGACCGGTCTCAAATTCATATTGATAAAGATGAACCATCTCCGAATCTTAAAATGAACATGAGCATTAATGGTCAATGTATCAATTCAAAGGCATGCAAACAATCTAAAAAATCCACCTGAAATTGAAAGCTTTGAATCAAGGTAAAAGTTGTTCAAATAAACTTAAAATTAAAGTTATTACAATCAGATTTTGGGCCCTGTGAAGATGCCGTATGTTGGTGTTTTTTCGCCAGGATAAGTCAAATATACGGGCTCATATTTGGGTAACAAATATGAATTTGCACCCATCCTGAAGGAGTTGCACTCACATGGAGGAGATTGTAAAAAGTATACAAGTGCGTCCTACCATAACCAAAGAGATTGTTTTTCACTCGCTTAACAACTATTACTATCTCGGCGTTCACCATGGTGGCACTGTATTTGATATCAGCTAGTAACCGTATACTGGGGAATGAAAATAGTTTAAGTGATTTTTGCTCTAGCACAACATCTAATATTGTTATTCTTGCATTTGTAAACAAAGTAAATCCAGTACAGACTGGTGGGTGCAATATCGCCAGGTCAGATCAATGTATTGGCGTTGAGCTGGGATTAATGCATGTCAATCTAATGGAAAAATTGTCTTCTTGGTAGGTGCCACGATTAATCTAAGCCCAGCTTATGATGGTGCTGCATTTGATACAACATTATGGAATAAATTTGGTGGAGGTAATGATCCTCCGAGACCTTTCGGGATTGTCGACGGCTTTTGATTTTGAAGGTGTACCTGAAAGACTTCTGAAAGTACTTGCCCAAGTATTACATATTACTCTTTATGCACCTACTAATGATAAAAAGTACTATTTCTTTACCCTCCTCAACTTGTTATGAAGTTGCAAGTGTCGTACAAGCTTTGAAAACAGGGACCTTTGATTTAATCAATATAATCCACTGCAATCTTAATCATCAAATTTTATAACTCATTGGGATAATTCTTTCAGTAACATTAATATATTCCTTGGCCTTCCTTTCCTCACAAGATGCTACCGATATCAAAACCAGCTCCCTACAAGTATATCTCTTATTAACAACCTGAAAAATGGTGGTGTTCTGATTTGCGCCTTTTGCTAGCCAGGAAACGGCTGAGTAAAACGATACCCATCTCAATTCAAAAACTTTCATTGATAATGTCAGAGGTATCTTGAATCCAAGAATCCCAAGTTCTAGCTTGAGTTCAAGCAGTGGAGCTCACTCTTTCCAGTTCCAGTGCAACCTCGACGAGATCCGCCAGATCGTGCACGCCCACTGTTGGAACCACCATCAAAAGTAGCAGCAGTTCTATGTTAACTCCTTCTCATGGGAACTCACTAATGGACTTGCCAATACCAGAATCCACTTTTTCCAAGCACCCCTGGTGTGTCTACTCTAACCACCCCTACTGTTATTACCCCAACTACTCCTACTGTGATTACTCCAACTACTCCTGCTGTGATCACTTCTCCTGCTGTTCAATCTGCTAGTTCAGATCCTCCAAAACCTAGTACATACACTGCGGCTGCTGCCGATAGAAAAGTGAGATATGGATTTACAGCCATTGCATGCGCATTGACAATGTTAATTGAGTACACCTCTATTATTTCCGTTTACTTTACCTTTAATACCTTGTTCTATATACGGGTTTTTCAGCTACCATAGGCTTGTAAACGACTTTAAAATCTTGCAGTTGAAAGGATGAGAAACAACTTAAAGAATGAATTTCATTGACTACAATGGGTTTAGGGGACTCTTGTGCAATCTTTTTTTGGTATAATCACATTTGGTACACTTGAAGGAACGTTCAGTTTGAACTTTTTGTGTTACGTTGAACTATATGGATGCCTGGTGTATCTTAAAAGACAATTATGGACATTCTGTTAATCTTAAAGTGAATCGCAATTTTGACCCATACAATCAAGGAGTGCTGCAAAAGTTACCACAACGGGTTTTTGATGGTCTTGGCATTTGATAATTTGAGATTGTGTTATAATTAACCAAGTACAATCATCAAATTTCAAGAAGTTGGTTCATCAAATTTTATAACACAGTAGATTGAATTGGGAGAAACAACACCTCCCATGCAAAGATATTCGAGTTAGTTTCCTCATTGAATATTGACATAAGTTTTTTCTTTTAACAACAGATGCATGTTCACTAAGGGTTCGAGTAGGCTCAAAATCCGTATTTCCATTCATTATGTCTTAGGCCCTCCACTTGAAAGTCCCCCTTTGTAGGAACCATTAAACAATATAAAGCCGATAAAACACTAAAACAATCTTAATCTAATTACCTTCAATTGCCTTCTAATTACCTTCAATTGCTTTGATATCAGTCAACTTAGATGTTCTTATACCACTCTTGAATAAAGTTTAAATGAAGTATATCAGATAAAGTTTAAATAAAGTATACCTGTGAATGACAATGGGATTCGACAGAACGATTGTTCAGCACCCCCAAATTTGTCATTCACCCGATAATTTACGCGTATTGTGTTCGTAAAGAAAAACTTTAATTTAAAAAATTTACGATAGAAAACGTAAATAAACTTTAATTGAAAAAGAATATTTACAATAGTAAACTATCGATATGGTTTCAACAAACAACAGATAGGTTTCAACAAACAACAGATGCATCTCCCATTTAGCCTTCATTTCTCAATGATTTAACATTCAATCCCAATGATCATTAAAAATTTTACCATGCAGTGGCAATAACCACCTTCAATCGTACATGAAATTGTGTAACTAGACCACCGTCAACTTCATTAGGTAAGCTCCTAAAGGGGCCAACTTCAATACAAACATGGATCCGAAGTCTTTTTTTCATGCAGGTATCCGAACCAACAATGCAATGGACTTTACCGAGAGGCATGATTGGTTTGAAAAGGAGCGAGATTCAGTTATATACAGACCAACATCAACAATAATTTACCACAATTGCATACAAATCTGTTTTGTAAGACATAGTCAATTTATGAGCCATTGCTGATACCATGAAAATTGGCAATAAAAATGGACGAAATGAGGATTCAAGGTGGACATAACTTTCATTAAGAGAATATAATGAATGGATAATATGAGAATACAATGAATGGATAATATGGAAGGACTACGGTTTACCATTTCAAATCAAGTTTTTTTTTTTTTTTTTTGTTTTCAGTCACAAAGTTCCGTTTGCATTGACTGGCGCGATTATTAGTGCCTCATGCGATTGCGAAAACTTATATAAGGTCGCCTGCCCGTAGGAACGAGCCCCATAGTCAACAGCTACTGAAAATGTTATTCACTCGTTTATCCACATTCCTTTCAATCGCAGCTTTCACCAAGGTTGTCACAGCCTTAGACCCAACTGCCAATGACAATATCGTTGCCTACTGGGGTCAAAACTCAGCCAACAGTGATGGTCAACACGCTTCCGAAAACCAAGGACCTTTGCGTGACTACTGTGATAATAATCCAGCCAATATCATTGTTTTAGCTTTCGTCAATCAATTCCCAAATGATTTATTGGGACTTAACTTTGCTAACCAATGTGGAAGTGACACCACCACCGATGCTGGGTTCAATTACTGTTCCGGAATTGCAGCCGATATTCCTTACTGTCAACTGAAGGGTAAGACTATCTTATTATCTCTTGGTGGTGCCGGTCATACCTACAGTATTGCTGATTCCCAAACAGGAGTTGCTTTCGCTAAGACCGTATGGAACACCTTTGGTCCACTTTCAGATGTTAACCCACAAGCTCTTGCTTTGGATCAAAGACCATTCGGTTCCGCCGTTGTTGACGGGTTCGACTTGGACTTGGAAAATGGTGAATTAGCAGGAGCTCCAGCTTTCGCAAATGAATTAAAGACCCTCTTTGCTGAGGATTCTTCAAAGTCTTATTATCTTTCTGCTGCTCCTCAATGTGTCATTCCTGATGTTAGCCTTAGTCCAACCTTGGCCCAATCTTACCTTGATTTCGTATTCGTTCAATTCTACAACAATCTTGGCTGTAACGTGGGTAGTGATGCTTTCAACCTTAAAAACTGGTTGAGTAATGCTAAAACTACTTTATTCAAGAACACCAACGCAAAGGTGTTTGTTACCGTTCCAGGAAGTACCGTCTCTGCCAGTTCAGGATTTGTCAACTCCGCACAACTTAAATCAGCAATTGCTGGTTTTGTTAAAGACCCTAACTTTGGTGGTGTTGCTATTTGGGATGTTTCATCTGCCACTTCTTCAGAATCCGAAGAAAATGGTCAATCCTACATCAACAATGTTAGATTGGTTTTAGATGCTCCTGCAACCAGTTCTTCAAGTGCTTCAAGTGCTTCTAGTGCTACAAGTTCTTCAAGTGCTTCAAGTTCTTCTAGTGCTACAAGTTCTTCCACTGCTACCACTGCTACCACTGCTTCCACTGCTCCTACTTCTTTAAGTTCTAGTGTTGCATCTTACGCCAACTCCACCATCGCTGGACCATCTGCTGTTGATCCAGCATCCACTTCAACCAACGTTGCCTCAGCCACCGGTTCCACCATAGTCGTTTCTGCAATCCACACAACTGTTATTACTGTAACTAGTTGTTCTGATCACAAATGTACTGCCGTGCCAAAAACCACAGGTGTCATTGTCATTTCTGAAGTTGACACTGTTTACACTACCTACTGTCCATTGACCGGACTTACTAGCTCCGCCGCTCCAACCAAACAAGTCACCGTGACTCCTGTTGTGAGTGAAGTTGCTCCAATCACATCCACTGTTGTCAAGGCTGCTTCCTCTTCTGCTGCCGTTTCAACTATTTTGTCCTCTTCTGCCGTTACAACTGGACACTCCACTGTAACAACTGTTGTCACTCATGTTTTAACTCCTTCTTCGACTGTTGCCAACCAAACTGCCACTTCCGTCCCAGAAGTTTTAACTATTTCTCAAAATGGTGCTACCGACAATGCCAAGTATGGATTTGCAGCCATTGCTTGTGTATTAGCAATGATGATTTAAATACCCTCATTATAGTACTCTTACATAATGATAATGAATAAAGTCTCTGTAAAGAATTAATTTTAGATTACTATAATAAAAAGTACCATCTTCCAATGTGTTTATGTAGTAAAAAGTACCATCTCCCAATGTGTTTATGTACTACTAGAAAGTACCATCTCCCAAAATATTTATGACGATGCAAGTGTCGGAAAAAATGTGTTAGTGAAGATGCAAGTGTCGGAAAAGCTTGAAAACAGGGACCTTTATAATCCACTGCAATCTTAATCATCAAATTTTATAACTCAGTGGGATAATGCTTTTGACACGGATTATGTTTAGAGAAAAGTTTCATCATTATAGGCAATGATTAGACTTAATCAGGTTGATGGTTAAGTAAACATACTTGAAATGAATGACAATCTTCCAGAGGAGTTTAAAATATGTCCTTCCTCTGTTTGAATGGATTAATATTGCCTTCGGCAATGGGCCTCCAGAAGCTGATACTTTGGACACTAAGTGGTTTGCATATATGAATTGCCCTAACCACTTGACGACTGCCCAGCAAGTACATTATTTATAGGTTATCCGAGGGCATTGAGCCATTCTATATGATGTAGTTCCTATTACAAATCTCTTGTCTCAAAAGAGTTCTCCTCTCAATGTCACCTCCTTATGAAGTTGACACATTAATTTAAAAGGATTTTTGTGTTAGTGATGAGTAGTTGAAATACAATTAATCATTATGTGCCTCTGGAATACTCAATTGTTTGTATACTTTGACAATTCAAGTAGGTTGTATACTTTGGAAATTCAAGTAGGTTGTGTACGTCAAGTAGGTTGTATTAGATCATTGTATGAGGTAAATTTGCAGTTTGGGTCTAAAGTTACACGTATCACGTATCATTTCTAACACCAATGCCAAAACTCTGGCAAATTTACTTATGATATTGTTGCTACAATCTAATGAAATGGATAACTACAATCCCATCTATACATTCGCTACAGAGTAAACGTCGTGAATTACTTCCTCCCTATTTTGCCACTTGTCCTGTCATTGGCTGCAAAAGCCAACCCCCGCACGACCCTGGAGTTCCACCATTGCAAACCATTCAATCATTTAACCATGAAACAACAGCCTTTTGGAACCTTCTAGAAGCCTTCAATCCCCACATACAACCACCAATTCTTTATTATCTCTACCTTGACCCAACCTCACCTCCATTCGTTACACTTACCAAGGCACACATTCCTGTATGTGTACCTCAAAAGGTAGTGCGAGTGACGACTCCGCTTTTTTCATCCGCCTTTTCAATGGACACGTGCATTAGATAAGGGTTAAGAAGGGTTAGCATAAGGATTCATACAAGTTAATAGCGAATAGGAATCAAAACCCAATTGTAGCAACCATAAGTCTAACACGAAATCATTGACCCCTTACACACTCAAAGTATCCTCTGTAGAGAAATTTGCCACCTAATTACTACTTTTAAAACACTTTTAAAGCACTCCCCCTAAAAAGCAATTTTCTGTCGAAGAGGAAGGAAAAATTTTTCACACCTCTTCGCATTTTTGAAAATCTATATAAGGGGACATCGTCGCACTTAGTTATAAAAACTTTTTATATCACAACAAAATGGGTAAAGATAAAACACACGTTAACGTCGTCGTCATTGGTCACGTCGATTCTGGTAAATCAACCACCACTGGTCACTTGATCTTCAAGTGTGGTGGTATTGATAAGAGAACTATTGAAAAGTTCGAAAAGGAAGCCAACGAATTAGGAAAAGGTTCTTTCAAGTACGCTTGGGTCTTGGACAAACTTAAGGCTGAAAGAGAAAGAGGTATCACCATTGATATCGCTTTATGGAAATTCGAAACTCCAAAGTACCAAGTTACCGTTATCGATGCTCCAGGTCACAGAGATTTCATCAAGAATATGATTACTGGTACTTCTCAAGCTGATTGTGCTATTTTGATTATTGCCGGTGGTATTGGTGAATTCGAAGCTGGTATCTCTAAGGATGGTCAAACCCGTGAACACGCTTTACTTGCCTACACCTTGGGTGTTAAGCAATTGATTGTTGCTGTTAACAAGATGGATTCCGTTAAGTGGGACAAGACCAGATTCGAAGAAATCATCAAGGAAACTGCTAACTTCATCAAGAAGGTTGGTTTCAACCCTAAGGCTGTTCCTTTCGTTCCAATTTCTGGATGGAATGGTGACAACATGATTGAAGCCTCTTCTAACTGTCCATGGTACAAGGGTTGGGAAAAGGAAACCAAGGCCGGTAAGTCCTCTGGTAAGACCTTATTGGAAGCTATTGATGCTATTGAACCACCTTCGAGACCAACTGACAAGCCATTGAGATTGCCATTGCAAGATGTCTACAAGATTGGTGGTATTGGAACTGTACCAGTCGGTAGAGTTGAAACCGGTATCATCAAGCCAGGTCAAGTTGTTACTTTCGCCCCAGGTGGTGTTACCACTGAAGTCAAGTCCGTTGAAATGCATCACGAACAATTGGCTGAAGGTGTCCCAGGTGACAATGTCGGATTCAACGTCAAGAACGTCTCTGTTAAGGAAATTAGAAGAGGTAACGTCTGTGGTGACTCCAAGAACGATACTCCGAAGGCTGCTGAATCTTTCAACGCCCAAGTTATTGTCTTGAACCATCCTGGTCAAATCTCTGCCGGATACTCTCCAGTCTTGGATTGTCACACTGCCCATATTGCTTGTAAGTTTGACACTCTTATTGAAAAGATTGACAGAAGAACCGGTAAGAAGATGGAAGACTCTCCAAAATTCATTAAGTCTGGTGACGCTGCCATCGTCAAGATGGTCCCAACCAAGCCAATGTGTGTCGAAGCTTTCACCGACTACCCACCTTTAGGTAGATTCGCTGTCAGAGATATGAGACAAACTGTTGCCGTTGGTGTCATCAAGTCTGTTGAAAAGTCTGACAAGGCTGGTAAGGTCACCAAGGCCGCTGCCAAGGCCGGTGCTAAGAAATAATCTATTTAGATAGTGTAATACAAAGGATAGCGCCTTACATAAATGTAGTATTGTAGAGTGGATTGGTTAGACGACACTGGGTATGTTTGAGTAAATTTCCTTGAGCACGTTGTAATGGCAACAGGCCGAAGAGCAAAAATTTGGGCATCGTCCGGAACTTTTGAAGGAGTTTGCTGAGCCATGTTGTAGGGTGAGTAATTTGCAGGCATGCGCATCATACAAGAGTGCAATCAACGGTTTGAACGCAATTCAAGTGCCCAGTTAGAGGGTAAAAGTGCCCAGTTGAAGGTTGTTGGTTTCTTCATCTAAATTCCGATTTTTAGCAACTTTAACAGTTATGAGGGTAAAGTACTATGACGCACTTGCAGCGCAAGACTTTTAGAATAGAGGAATGTATCAAACAAGCAACTTAAAGGAGGTAGTGGTCAAGTTAAACATCAAATAAGAAGCACACGAGCTTAAACCTGAGTCCAGATCAGGTGCTTGATCACACTATCGTTTGCTACAAAAATACAATCTTGAAGTTAAACCTAGGGATTATTCTATGTTGAGATTGGTGATTCTCTACTAATTGTGTATTTTCAAATTAACTTTGTAATTTCAAGCTACCCATTGCAACTCCACGCTAACTAGGGTAATTATTCTACGGTAGTTCCAAATTATCCATAACCAACTTGCGATGCCTTCTTGATATTCAGTGCTTGGCATGTCAATGACTCGTTATGTGAGTCTTACTACTGAGCTATAATCTTATAGTACTCTCTTGTCCTTTCATTGCACTCTCTCGTTTCATTGCACTCTCTCGTTTCAATGCACTGTCTGGTCCTTTAATTGCACTCACTCGCCCTTTTATAGCACTCACTCCTTGTAGCTAGCGATAACGTTTATTATTATATAAGTCTTTGTCGTCAAGTAGATGACCAAATCATCCCTATGCAAGATGCGTCATTACTGTACAAATACTGGAAGATTAACTGACATATAATCAATCTGAACCTGAGAAACAGGAATATTAAGTTTTACGATGGCACTGAAGAAAGAAGACAGGCTGGGGTTCTTTTGATTAGGTATAGACAGGCTGATTTGGGTTCTTCTGTATCGTACATTAGGGATCATTTGATTATCGTTTTGTCACGAATACTTCAACTTTGGGATTTTCAATTCTGTAGATTAAACTTCATTCCTCTAATTGGCTTATAAAGTTCACTACCCTCACATACTTGCACTCAGAGAAGAACCCCTTGAAACCCCCTCCCACTTACAACACCCATCCAATCACCACTCCCCCTCCAACAAACATTATTCACCTCCAAATCCTCCTCATACGCTAGTATCGGAGTATCTATCAACGCTCTAAACTCCGAGCTGCCAGATTGAACAGATAGAGGATCCCATACTAGAGCATTGCAGTCATCTCCACCACTTAATAAATAATTAGAAGTTGGATGCCACAGGATCAGATTGATTGCGGCTTCACTTGCACCTCCCAACAGTCCATCCAACGTTACCAAAGGCATACCTGGCATCCTCATATCGATGACTATTATTTGATTTGAATTGACACCGATTGTGGCCAAATAATGTTGATCCACATTACTTGTACTTAATTTAAGTAGTGCTTTGCCTCTGCCTGAAGCTTTCACCGTAGATGGCTCATAAATAATGGTACTATGTTCTAAAGATCTTAAATCAAATAATCTCATACTACCATCATTCCCTACAGAGACAAAGATATCTGAAGATTTATGAACAAATTTCACATCAAATACTTCTGAGTCATGAGCTATCAACTGGGTTTTCACTGTGGCAGTATCGATATTATTTTCACCTTTATGAGATCTATTTAAATCCCATACAGTACAAGTTGTATTGACCAGGGAAGCTATAATTATATTTGGATCCGTTTGATTCCAATCAAACGAGGTCACGGGCGGGAAAGTATTGATATCATCTTTAGGTGTTGATCCACCACTACCTCCAGTGGTATTATTGGCCAATAAATGAGTTTGAAATATTTCCCCATCATCTACCTTATAAAGTCTTAACGCTTCCAGCAGCGTTGCTAACCTTTGAGATTCAATTGGATCCCATTGTAAGTTTGTAATTGGATAATCTACATTAATTTCCGAGACTTTATGAAAGTCAAATCCAACTCCTCCACTTCCTCCATTTCCTAAGCCAGTATTTCCAACACCTTTTGAATAATGGTCTTCTTCTGCCTCATAACTTTGTCCATGTATTATTTGCAATTTATTCACCAAACCCTCTTTATATGTCGATAAAGCAACACAATCCAAGTCTTTGGACGATAAATACTTCCAATCAGCACAGTATAATGGAAATTGGGAAAAGAAGAAAGATGATCGATCTGCCAAAGAATCGGTTTCATTTGTTGTTGGGGATAACCCAGGAATTTGGTAATTTCCATTTGATCCACCTCCCCCAACCCCCACTCCTACTCCAGGAACAGTTGGGGAAGAGCCATTGTAATATTGACCACGTTGGCTATTATAACCAGTACCAGCCAATGGAGAGTAAGATACAGATGATCCCTTTTTATTCTGCCAGTCCATATGTGTTGTGTGGGTATTGTGGGTGAGTTTTTACGTACGCGCAGTGAGTAGACTTATCAAGTTTATTAGGACTTATCGAGAGGACGTCGGAGACAATATTCAAACTTATCTGTTTTGATTGAATTATCAGTATTTAATGATCTACTTGATCCAAAATGGTACCAATTGTAATTTCAGCTGATTAGGTCTCGGTTAGGAATTAATTTCAGCTATTTGAATGTATAGAATACAGGACCGTCTGCATACTATGTGAATATTACTCTAATGCATGGTAATTTAGAAGTACTATCAATGTATGGTAATTTAATAGTAGTATCAATGCATGGTAATTTAATAGTACTATCAAATGTTTAGTTTAGCAGTACTATCAAATGTATGGTACTATCAAATGTATGGTACTATCAAATGTATAGTAATTCAATAGTACTGTTTAATTTAAAACAATTCAATAGCATTATCTTATAAACAGGACTTCATATTCTTTGATACTTAACTTTTCCAAGATGTACCACCTTATCTTTACTTCAATTTTCAATAACTCAGGTTAAATATGTGGTTTGATATTCCAAAAGTATCATTCTTCATGACCTTCCATAGTATTCCTAAGCAAACTACAAATCTAGTATCAACTGTACCTCAAATTTGATCAAGTTTCAGTCTATACAACTTCTTGAGTTTGCCAATCTGTCCGATATTAGTTATAAATTAGGTTTGAGAGGCTGCAAAAAAACTACACACGAACCCCATTCACATTTTCTTTACACCCAGTTGAATTCTATAAATTATATAATTAAAGTGATTTACATTCACATTTACCTTACACCCAGTTGAATTCTATAAATTATATAATTAAAGTGATTTACATTCACATTTACTTTACACCAGTTGAATTCTATAAATTATATTATTAAAGTGATTTACTTTTATCTATTTTACAACGGCATTCTTTTATCGTAGTGACAGTCTTACTACTTCACCTATTGACTGGCAACAACATCCTCAACACTAGGACATGTACACATCAAATTCATATCCCCATAAGCATCATTAACCCTAGCTACAGTCGGCCAGCACTTGGCAGATTTAAGATGCGCCAATGGATAGGCTGCTTGTTCTCTACTATAACCTCTCTCGATCCATTCTTCCTGTGGAGTAGAAATGATATCTTCCAAAGAATGTGGAGCATTTTTTAATACCAATCCCAAAGGTTCCTTCTTAGAGTAAGCAACAATCTCAGCCTTAATGGCAATAAGAGATTCAATAAATCTATCCAATTCTTCCAAATTTTCAGATTCGGTTGGCTCAATCATCAAAGTACCAGCTACTGGGAATGACATTGTTGGAGCATGGAATCCATAATCTTGTAATCTCTTTGCAACATCAATAGCTTCAACACCGAATTCCTTGAATTCACGTAAATCTAAGATAAACTCATGAGCACAATGTTTCAACCCAGCATCTGCAGTCTCATCAACAAACAAAATCTTGTAATGATCTTTCAATTTGGACAAGATATAGTTGGCATTGAGGATGGCAATTGCAGAGGCGTATGGTAATGCGTCAGCTCCCAACATTTTAATATACGAGTAAGACACAGGGATGACAGATGCAGAACCATATGGAGCAGAGTTGACTGCTCTGATGGATTCATTAGTGGAATGTGGGGTATTGGCAAAGGTATGTTTTGGTAAGAATGGTTTCAAATGTTCTTTAACACATACTGGAGCTTGACCCGGTCCACCTCCACCATGACTCAAAGCAAAGGTTTTGTGGATATTCAAATGACACACATCGGCACCCAAATCACCAGGAGATGTTAAACCAACTTGAGCATTCATATTAGCACCATCCAAGTAAACAAGTCCACCGTTTTCATGGACGGTATCAATTGCAGCTCTAACACCAGGTTCAAATAATCCGTATGTCAGAGGATATGTGATCATAATCGAACATAAGTTTGCAGCATGAAGAGTTGCCTTTGCTTTTAAATCATCAAGATCAATGGATCCATTATCCAAACATGCAACAGGAACAACTTTAAGACCACACATGGCAGCAGATGCTGGGTTGGTACCATGAGCACTCACTGGGATAAGACATATGTTTCTTTGTTCAAACTCACCTCTGGATTTGTGATATTGTCTAATAAGTGCCAAACCAGTATATTCACCTTGAGCCCCAGAATTAGGCATTGAGGTGGTGGCATCAAACCCAGTGATGTCATTCAAATCTTTTTCAAATTCATCAATCAATTCCTTATACCCTTCGGCTTGGTCGATTGGTGCAAATGGATGGATTGAGGTGAATCCAGGCATGGATAAAGTTTGCATTTGAACAGTGGCATTCAATTTCATAGTACATGAACCTAATGGGATCATAGAGTTTGCCAATGATAAATCTTTATCTTGTAACAAGGTCATATAACGCAACATTGCGGTTTCAGAATGATGAGAGTTGAAAACTTCATGAGTTAAAAATTCCTCTGTTCTCAAGAATTCATGTGGGAAGGAAGGTAATTCTTCGATACTGTCGACATTTATAGTATCACCATTTGTGAAGACGGAAATAAGTTTGTTGAGATCATCAATTGTAACTGTTTCATCCAAAGTTAAAGAAACTGAGGTTTCACTAACTTTGAAAAGATTGATTTCATGTTTCAATGCATTCTTCAAAATTTCATTAGCAGAGATACCATTCAATTCAATAGTTAAAGTATCAAACCATTTTTCATTTACAATAGTATGTTTTGTTGCAATTTGAGTAGCCAAAATGGTTGTAAATCCGAAAACTCTCTTTGCAATGTTTTTCAAACCTTCTGGACCATGATATACAGCATACATTGCCGAAATGTTGGCTAAAAGTGCTTGAGCTGTACAAATATTAGAAGTGGCCTTTTCTCTCTTGATATGTTGTTCTCTAGTTTGTAAAGCCAATCTCAAGGCTGGTTTACCTAATCTATCCTTGGAAACACCAACAATTCTTCCTGGGATTTTTCTGGAATATTTGTAGGTTGTTGAAAAGAAAGCAGCATGTGGACCACCATAACCAAATGGTACTCCAAATCTTTGAGAGGTTCCAAGTGCTACATCCACACCAAAAGCAGAAGGAGGTTTCAATAAGGTTAATGCAAGTAAATCTGTAGCCATTGCAAATAAACCTTTATTTTTGTGCACGATTTCACCAATCTTGGTGTAATCTTCAATTGACCCATTGGTAGCTGGATATTGTACAAGTGCACCACATACATTCTTTGAAATCTCTTCTAATTTAGCAACACCTTCTGGGGTTGATAAAGGTAATTCTACGATTTGAACTTTCAAATGTTCAGCTCTAGATTTCATCACCTCCAAAGTTTGTGGATGCAAATCAGTATCTACTACGTAAATTGATTTCTTTCCCTTCAAGTTATGATAAGATAATGACATGGCTTCACCAGCAGCTGTACCTTCATCTAAAAGAGAAGCATTTGCCATATCCAAACCAGTCAAAGAACAAACCATGGTCTGGTAGTTCAATAAGGATTCCAATCTACCTTGAGAGATCTCAGGTTGATAAGGAGTATAAGAAGTATACCATTGAGGGTTTTCCAACAAATTACGTTGAATAATAGGAGGCAAATTAGTACCAGCGTAACCTTTACCAATAAACGATCTAAAGATCTTATTTTTTCCAGCCAATTCATGAAGATGATCCAACATTTCAGTTTCGGTGTAACCTTGTTCTGGTTGAATCTTCAATTTTCTACGAAGTAAAACGTGTTCTGGAATAGCGGATTTCAAGAACTCATCGATATCATTATATCCCAATGTTTGCAACATTGTGTCTACGTTACTAGGAGTTGGACCTAAATGACGTCTAGCAAAAGTGTCAAGTTTTGCAAAGGATACTTTTTCAGCATTTGGATCATAAACGGTTTTATAATTAGCACTACTAGTGTTTGCCAAAGCAGTTGCTAAACCTCTAAATGATTGTCCAAGGGGTGTATTGGTTCTTGCAAGAAGGTTCAATCTTCCTCTTGAACTTGCCCTAACACCAGCTCTAATAATATTTCTAGAAAACATAGCTAAAATAGAACCTGTGTTATTGTTAAAACCGTGACAGAGCGGATTTCACAACCTTTAAATACGACCGCTAAAAGCGAAAATGCTCTTATCGCTATATCTTTTATTTTTCTCGTGCGGAGTCATTTTAGGGTCAGACTAGTAAGAAAAGAAGTCAAGCAATCAAAATGTTAGTGGATCTTAAGTTGGTTTTACATTCTACAGGTTGACAAGATGATTAATGAGTTGGATCTAATATATCTTATTACATTTCAGCCCATGAAGATTGGAATTTCATTCATGGGATTCCGTTTTTCAAAAAAAAAACTTGACTACCGAGAACAATAACCTCGATGATCTGACTCGGGATCAACCCATTTATCCGTGCGGTTCACTTAGCATGTGTAATTATAAGGCGAAATGACAGTGAATAATAATAATAATTAGGATATACCGTTTCATTGGACATACACCATATACATAACATATTTACAGATGGATCTGTTATATACATAGGTGGTATGATACGTACGGGCTGTTGAAGTAGAAGTGAGACGAGGCGTATCCCAAATGCCTCGTGGTTGTGAAGTAACGCGACTTCCCGGAATCTCTTGGAGTGGAGAGATTCGGGTCAATATTACCCAATTATAATCAAATAAAGCCGCATGCTATATTATCTTTATAATTCCCAAGTCTAATCAGGTTTGGAAGTTGATACTAATGAGTGTTTGTAGGTATTATTATGTTACTATGCTTCAACTAGATTATAATACATCATGAATATTTAAATTCATCATGACTCCTAATTAATTTGAGGAGTCAGGTCACTTTTGAGTATGCATGAATTTTGCAGCAATTAGGAAGTGGAGTGAGATTTGATTTAGTGGAGTTTATGATGAGTTTTAGTAGTTGTGGATGATAATTAGTATGAGTGGATGATAATGGTCTAAATCCCACAAACCACCACTTGACCTTTTGTCGGAAGCCAACCCTTCACTAGAAGACGCTCAATATTACACTCTTTAGTATCTATGCATATAAATTTACTATATACTATTCTAAATCGTTGGTAGATATCACTACCATTATATACAATCCCTTAGGATAATGCAATTTTGATTCAAATGAAGTCTATCAAGTCTCAAATTGTTTTTATCCATTTTAAGTTTCAAGTGTGTCTTTTATCCATAAGTTTCAATGGTGTCTTTTATCCATAAGTTTCAATGATGTCTTTTATCCATAAGTTTCAATGGTATCTTTTATCCATTTTATGTTCAAGTTGGTATGGGATTTTGATGAAATCTCAAATACAAGTACGAATGTACAAGTACAAACGAAAATATTTGAATAGCCTGAATGTCCTGTTTTATCGTTTCCTCCTACATTGCAGCCTTTTTTAAAACTGATCATCTTAATACATCAAAGCTAACATGGAGGATCACGATTGAAAAGCAGTTGAAAAGTTGGACTTGTACACATTATTTCTCACAATGCCACCTTCCTAAGTACTCGCACTCACACGTTCCAACTCATCCACAGCATCACGAACAACCTTAATCTCAACAGGACTTGTACTACAACATCCCCCAATCACTTTCACCTGTGAAAATTCCAACCATTCTTTTACGTAACCTTCCCATTTTTTCATATCTTTATTAACTTTATACTCATCGGAAGCCTCATCATAATAAAAGCCCAAGTTTGGATATAAAATCAATGGCAATTTCATATCTTCTTCCTTTTCACAAACCTCCACTATTTGTTTTACGATAGGAGTTATATAGTTATAATCAAGACAATTTAAACCAATACCCAAGAAATATTCCTTAAGTAATGGGTCTTCATCCAATTGATTGACCAAATAACTCACCACTTGTTTGACAGAAGTTCTATCACCAAAGCCTTTTTCTGTTGGAAAGTTGAAACTAATTGAAAAATATTTCTTGGTGTCACCCAATAACAATCTAGCCATCATTTTCAATAAGGCTTTAACTTCAATGAAAGTAGGAATGGTTTCGAAACATAAAGCATCTACATTAGGATGGTTCAAGAAAAATGTAGTCAAAGGTAAATGATACATTTCAAGTTGATCCAAAGTGACATCCTTATAGACCCCAGTATATTCCGAACCATCTGCCAAGAAAGTAGCATATGGGCCAATTGATCCAAGGATCTTGACATCCTTTCTAAGTTCCAAAGGTGTTTCAGAATTATGTTGGGAAATGGCATTTTCAATAACTTCTACGGATCGACTCCAAAGTTCATGAATTCCATCATCATCCAAATCAGTAAACTTTTTCAAACTATCATAAGATACTTGATAAGTTGAAGTCGTTAATAAATCAACATTTGAATTTGTTAAATAGTGATAATGAACTTGTTGGACTAAAGAAGGTTCATTTAATAAAACCATCCCACTCCATAAGGGATTTGATTTAGGTTGCACTGAAGACAGCTTTGGAATAAGTGCTTCTAATTCGGTACCTAAGGCCCCATCCAAGACAAGATGTTTCGATTGAATCAATGTTTTAATGGACATATTAAAGTTGTGCAGTTGCAGTTGATGCAGTGTTGCCTAAGTTACAGTTGAATGTACTAGAAAGTAGATCTATAAAAGATTAAACTGGTTGAAGAGTTCTGAATAGAATATCCCTGGATTATATACTGGTGACTAATAAATGTGACTATTAATTTTATGTGGGACAAACGAAAAATGCCGAGATATGCAGGCGATGCGGAGACATCAAGTTTGTTGGTTAGTCCATTTGGAAAATTTATGAGGTATATCTGACACTTGTTAGGTATACTATATGCTCTTCTACTGTTTAGCTGTTGTATGATTGTTCGGTTCATCTGGTTTCAAATACTGGGAAATTTTTCATTTCTCTGAATGGGGTAATTCAGAGCGGAACCGGCAGAGAAGCGCCGCATTGATGTTGAATTTTTGTAGTGCTTAGTTGAGAATTCCTATGATTTAGTTGGAATTGTTTAGTTGTGAATTGTTTAGTTGGAATTGTTTAGTTGTGAATTGTTTAGTTGTAGAATTATTATGATTTTGTAGATTGATTCAATATGCTCATATGAGGTAAGGACATGGTCACTTCCTTAAGTTTTTATCAAATGTAGCTGAACGACCTATTTCGTACTTGTGCATCCGAACTGGTTTGATTCAATGTACTATTACTTATCTTAAAGTTTAAAATTTAATACTTGAGGAGGCGGAGAGATTACCTTTCAATTTATCGAAGACAAGGCTTAACACGCCCACAAAAGCCCTAAACAAACTTAAAAGCCAAAAGTCTTGATCAAATCATTAAACGAACTCCTATTAACCACGTTTATTTTTGTTACGCTAGTCTATTGGACCTTCTTTACACATGCGCCAAACGATTTTTGTTCCATTCCATGTCCCTTAATACATACCATGCTCCCTTATACATGTCCATACTATCAAGCTTTCATAAACTTGGGACTGCCGTTTCGGCTATCCATGACACGTTCCATTCTGGAACCACTTAAATTCGATTTGTTCCATGGAACCACTTAAATTTTGTGTAACAATTGGCACTTTTTTTTGGACCTTCTACTTTTTGCAGCCATTCTTTGGGAGTTCCACCTGCTACGCAGTACCTTTATTAAGGGAAATAATAATACCATCTGTTAAGAGTTATTAAGTGATATTGTTATCCGCTATGTACTGAGAAAGATAAAATGATTATCTGCTATGTAAAATGCTGAGAAAGATGAAAATGTTATCTGCTATGACCACTTAATAAAAAAGTTGAAATGATTATCTGCTATGTATACTAAGAAAAAAATGATAACATCTGCTATGAGAACCTATATAAGAAAATCAAAATTCCTTTCTTGTCAAATATTAAAAATATATAACCTTATGATTTCAATTACTTCAAACCAAGCAGTAAACAAAATGACTTTAGATAAGACACCTAATCAATTTGATGTCACTTCAGATCATCCTTGGATGATCCAAAAAAACAATCGCTCTGTTAAAATGACTTGGGCTGAAACTATTCAAATGTCAATGATGACAATTGAAAATTTAGTTGCAAATGAATCAACCATTAACAATGAAAGAAGTGTCAATGCTTTTGAAATGCTTCTCCAAAGAGAAAGTTTCAATTCTGATGAAGAGTTTGGAAATTTCACTGAATCAAGTAGTCCTTTAGTTGAAGTGTTTAGTCCTGAGTGTATGCCTTCTGTTGAAGTGTTTAGTCCTTTCAAAGTTTGTACTCCTTCTGTTGAAGTGTTTAGTCCTTTGAAAGTTTGTACTCCTTCTGTTGAAGTCTCACCACTTGTCTTCAGTGAAATCCAACCCGCCCCTACTTCCACATTGCAACATGCTGATTCTGAATGGTTAGTCCCAAACCGAAGAGATTGCTTTAGAAATCGTCCTAAGGAGAGTAAAGGGACTTTACATATTTCGACTAATTCATTTGAATGGCTTTCTCATGATGGAAATGTTGATTTGGATAGTCCTTTGGCTACTAATGATACTTCAGATTTTGAAGACGCTGATACAGTTGTCAATAGTCCTACTTATGAGTATGCAAAAAGCTATAAGTCAATCGATGATGAGTATATCTTTATTAGCTCAGCTCATGATGCCAGTTGGGATGTTGATTCTGATTATTCTTCCAATACTTGTGAAGTCAGTCTTGACGACCTAACCAAGGGGGATATTACCAGTGAGAGTGCTCCTTATGAAGCTGTCTTTGATGCACCAGAATTTGAAGATATATTCAAGGGTTGCTTTGGAGATCTCAATTTATGGAAACAGATAGAAGACAATCTTAATCCAGGACCGTTTTCAAAACCTTTAACCAACCCAAAAACGAATGTCTGGGTCAGAGCTGACTTAATTGACAAGAATGGAAAGTTTACAAATAAGCCAATTGTACAACTGAGTCCAATGAGATGCTTACATGATGGATTTAAACTGGATTCAATGGATTTTCCAAGTCTTGAAGGTATCAACCATTCCTCTCTTGTGCCATTGGATATAATTACTAAAATGTATGGCTTAGAAGATTGGAATGATCTTGCAGATCTGCCAAATTTGTATAGCGGTGACGATGACGATTTCCCATCGTTACTTAGACTTCGAATTGGTTCCAGTGTTCCTCAAGTGAATGGAAATGATGATGACTATGATGAAAGTAATGGACAAGATAATGCAAGTAATGGACAAGATCATGAATATGATAATGGACAAGATCATGAACCTGATTTCAATGACAATGATGAAGATCCATCTAACTTTCAACCACCCGAGTACTGCTTCTACAATATAGATCCTTCTACCCATCTGTTTCAACTGCCCAGGGAGCAACGTGTTAGACCAACACTAGAGCCTTTAAACTTAATGTTTGAATTAGCTTCAGGTGTGTCTTTAGGGTTATGTTCATCATTATTTTCAAACGATGGTTGTACACTTCCATCAGCCCAAACTAGTTTGGTAAGTGCCATCTCGCCCCAAGATCTTAACCATGAATATCCTCAATTTAGCAAATATAACCAAAGCTATAGAGGATATCCTGGCCCCATTGAATTGAGAAATGTTTAGTAGAGTTTGCAGTTATTAGGATTGAACTGTGTTAATTTTAACATACGTACTCCATAATTAGTTGCATCTACATCTTACTCATTGTATAGAGTAGCATTCGAGCTTTCCTTATTAACTTAAATAATTCATATAATTAATAAAAAATTTCAACATTAAGATAGCCCTCAACAGATTTAATCCTTTCCCTGATTACTGGCAAAAGTTGTATTTCTTTGAATTTTGCAGCCATCCCAAATTGGACTTCACCCAAATTGGAATGCACCCAAATTGGACTTCAAATAAACAATTCTCAGTTATTTAAAATTGGACTTCAAATAAACAATTCTCAATTATTTTAATAATTCAGGTTAAAGTTATGGTCTATTCTGAAAGATGAACCTGTTTGAGAAGTGTTCGAGTTGATTGAAGACTATATGAGCAGACTCATATTTACTGAGGTTTTTTATTTTGGTGAGCATCCAGTCTCATATTTACGCATACTTGAATCAACATACACATTCACCCAACGGGTTATCGTATTCTTCATTGAAACAAAAACGTTCCAAAAATTCATTAAACGGGTCAATAACGTCTTAAACGACTTCTCGCATTTATTTCTCTCGACTCTTTGCTGTTAGCTCTGGTATTTTCTTCGCATTCGAAAACAACGATAGTGAAAAACTTCAACACATGGACGGTAAGAGACAAAGAGAAGACGATTCAGGGTACCAAGAGTCCTACTCAGAGCGGGAGTCTAAGAAGCAGCATATTGATCCAACTCAGGAACTTATTAACAATGTTTGCAAGGATATCCGTAGATTAGGAGAGAATCCCAACATTGGAAACCAAATCGATGATGTCTCATATATTTCCAACCCTATTGTTGCTGAATTTGAAAAGATTGATCAGTTAAGAAATAGTATTTTAAGCACGGTCTATGCCATTGTGATTGAACAACCTCAAAAGATCAACTCACTTAGTAATTTGATTTTGATCTGTAATGCGAAGAATTCCGTAGTTGCAAAATACGTCATTGAGTATTTACATGGTAAGACCCAAGAATTGATTGATGGTAAGACCCAAGAATTGATTGGTGGTAAGATTCAAGGTACCTCGACCATTGAAGATAAAGAAAATGCAGGACCTTTTAATAATATCAAATCGATCTTGAAATTCTTTGCTTCCTTGAGTCCAATTATTGATGGAATTACTGAAGTATTCAAACAATTTTTAAATTTGGCGATTGATTTACAAAATGACACCCCAGAGAAGAGGAATGGGTTAGCACAAGGGATTTTTTATAATGTTTTAATTGCATTGCCATATTTGTTGAGTAATCAAGGAAATAATACTGAGGTTATTGAACAAATGAATGAAATAATTGAACTTGCTAAAACCTTTAAGATTGTGGAAAACACCACCAATTTGTTATCACAACCATATGATTCAAAACTTGATAATTATCAATTACCTTATCAACCTGAAAAGCTTATTGATTTAATCTTACCAGCTTTAATTAAGTTACAAGGGGAAGATAAGACTTGGGAACAAACAAAAAACCTTTTTGTAAATTACTTGGAACTTGTTCAACCAATCATCAATGATTCTCTTGATAAGAATTCCGTTTCACATGAACTTGTTAGGCATAAGTTGCCTCAACTTGCCTTACTGAAGGAAGTGTTTTCTCAAGATTCATATAAGGTATATGGATTAATTGATAACTTGTGGAACCAAAACTCCAGAGTATTGTTCCAGGTGTATAACACCACTGAATTTGAAACTGTTCCTTCGATTTCAACTTACTTTGGATTGTTTTTTAAAGATTTATGTTTTGATATCTTAACAAACTTATCCTTCAACAAAACAGAAGCTTCTATACAATTGAGTATTTTAGATTTATATTTCAACAGAGAATTGTTTGCACCTCCAGGAAGTTCCATAGATGAGTTGGCTGTCATTGCTGACAATAATAAGAATATCCAAGTCCAAAAATCAACTTGGAAGGTGGAAGATATTGCTATTGAAAGTATTCTCACTATGATTTTCCAATTACCAACTACGTTGCATTATGAAATCTATTACTATACCGTATTGATTTCATGTTGTAGAGAAAGTCCTGAATCTATTGCTCCTGTGTTTGGACGTGCTATCAGATTCTTCTATAATAATCTTGAAACCTTGGATTATGAATTGAAAATCAGGTTCTTGGATTGGATGACCATTCAAATTTCGAATTTCGAATTCAGTTGGAAATGGGATGAATGGGTTAATGATTCTCATAAATATAGGAATTTGAAACACCATCCAAAGAAGAATTTCATTAAGAATTTGATTTCAAAGGAAATCAGATTATCCAATAAAAATAGGATTAAAGAGAGTTTCGTTACCTTGGATGCTGATCAAGAAATCAAAACCTTGGATGAATTTTATAAGTACTTGAATATTTCCATTTTCGAAGATACAACTGGGTTTATTCTTGATTATGATGAAGATTTGTATGGTCCAGTTGGGGAGAGTGGTGAGAAAATTGATGGAAATGAAAAAATTGATGATATCAATGAAAACGATAAAGTTGAAGATATCAATGAAAATGAAAAAATTGAAGATGAAACTGATAAAATCATTGATGACAGCGGTGTAAAGGAAAACCAAGATAGCGAGAAAAATGCTGAAGTTGAACGAACAGAAAGCGACAACAAAGAAATCAAAGATGATGAGATCAAAGATGATGAAGCCAATATGAATGGTGTAGCCAATACGAACGGTGAAACCAAAGAAATAAAAAACAGTAGACAAATCATCGAACAAACCTATCAAGATAAACTCAGCGCATTAGCCGAGAAATCCATTGTTTCCTCACAAGAAGAAATCTTCTTTGTATTCCTTAATGAAGGTTTACCATTACATGAAGTCTCCAATAAAGTGTATGATTTTGTTATTTCACATTGGAAATCAAATACGGAATTTGCAGAGTTATATACTGAAATCATCGAAGCATTAGCTGAACAACCTCAAATCAATCCAAGCAAATTCCTAATCAATGTGATTTTTCAAACGTATGCTTATATCGGTTCAAGGTCGATTTATTCTGTTGTGAGCATTTTATCAAGAGATATCAACAAGTTGAAGTATGTCAGTGGGACTGAAATCCAATATTTCAATGACGAACCAAGATTTAAACCTGTTGAATTATCAAAGCAAGAGTTTGAAGAAAGGCAAAAGTGGATCATTGATAGTATTTTTAGGATCTGGTCCCATCAACCTCAAGTTGTTTTCTTGATCTTGGAATATTTGATTGAATTTGGGATCTTATTACCGGAATTCTTGATTTCAAAGAACTTGGAGTTGAAGAATAATTTGATCATTGAAAACGTAAGTTGTATGGAAAGTACAAATAGGGTTTTGAATGTTTATTTTGAGAAGTTGGGTGAGAAGGTAGATGCCAAAGATTCGGAGGAAATTGAGTCCAAGGATGAAATTAAACAGTCGAAGGATGAAATTAAGGAGTCGAAGGATGAGTCGAAGGATGAGTCGGAGGATATTGAAATTAAAGATGTCGAAGATGAAGAAGCTAGTAAGGATACGGATAAAGATGCTGAAGGTAGTAAGGATACGGATAAAGATGCTGAAGTAAATTCCACAGCCACACCGAAAGAAACCACACCCGCTGAAATATTCAAAAAGCTTATTCTTCTTCTTCTCAATTCCATTGTTTCAAATTTGAATCTGATATCAGCAATCTTGGAAGCACCAAACTCCGAAAGAATTGAAATCATTCGTGAATTTGATGATGATGCAGATTCCGAGTTGTTGGCGAAAATAGACAATCAATGGCTTTATTATGAATATAAGGGATTGTTGAAGTCATACTTTAGAAAGTATATCAAGAATAACCAACTGATAAAGGTTTTGGAAGAGATTGAGGAGATTGTTGAGAGAATCGAGAATGTGCCAACTAAGAAGGATGTCCTGAGTTGGGTTGGGGAGATCTAGGTGATTATTCATCTAAAGGTTGGTTCTGAAGTGGATTCTTTGACAACTTGTATAATTTACCAAAAATTCTGTATATTAATGTATAGATGGATATCTAGAGTCTTTGTAGAGTGTCTCAATAAATTTATTGGTACTTGGGGAGGCTTAGTGCAGAGATCTTAGTATTAAACATTCATTATATTCAACACTTAATATTCAACACTTAATACACTTAATAGTCAACACTTAATATTAAACATTCCAAGTATTGATAAGTATTAATCAGTATTAATTTATTCGTATTTCTGAAACAGTTTATTGGACTCGGCAATTTGCACCCATTTCCCGCGATTTTTTAATCGCCTTCAAATTACACCATAAACCACGTTGGACAAGAAGCCATGACAGACCAAATAGATGATCCAACTTTAGCAGTTGAAACAACCAACTTAACATACAAATTCCCAGGGACAGAGAAAATTGGACTTCAACATGTTAATCTCCAAATTGAATGGGGATCATTTATCTTACTTGTTGGACCAAATGGAGCAGGTAAGTCGACTTTGCTCAAACTATTAGCAGGTAAATCGCTCATCAAGAGTGGAAACTTGAAATTAGGAGGACTTGATCCATTTGAAGATTCGAAAACACGGTTCAGTAAGTTCAATTCAGATATTAATCTGTATATCACTTACTTGGGCACAGAATGGGCTAGCAATCAAATTATAAGGAGAGACATCAATGTTAGAACCATGATCTCTTCAATTGGTGGAGACATTTACACCGAAAGAAGAAATGAATTGATTGAAATTTTGGATATTGATCCGCATTGGTCAATGTTAAGTTTATCTGATGGTGAACGTCGTAGAGTCCAAATTGCAATGGGATTGATCAAACCTTGGAAATTGTTACTTCTTGATGAAGTCACAATTGATTTGGATGTTATTATAAGGCACAAATTAATGAGTTATTTGAAACTGGAATGTGTTAATAGAAGATGTACAGTGATCTATGCTACGCATATTTTTGATGGTTTGGCAAAACATTGGTATGATAGATTAATTCATATTTCAGATGGGTACATTCAAGATGACATTTGGAGTAAGGATTTGATCTTCGATAAAGATTTGAAAGAACCTGTTGATGTGGATGGTGATAGGGTTCGAATTGCCTATAGTGAATCAATCCATCCAATTGCTTCATATTGGTTAAGGAAAGATTTGGAGGAAAGAGGGAGTAGAGATGATGAAAAGGCAAAGATGGCAAAGAGAGTGGAGATGTGGAATGAGAAGGGGGATGGAAACGTTGAGTTTAAGTCTAGAGCTCATAAATATCCAACGCAATAGCGTAAACTGTCGAGGCGAATGCCGAGACAGTTGGGGATGCCACCAAGGTTACTCGATGAGTTGGGAATGCCACGGTTACTGGATCAGTTGAGGATGCCAAGGTTACTTGAACAGTGGGGATGCCACCAAGGTTACTGGATCATTTGGGGATGCCACCAAGGTTACTGGATCAGTTGGGGATGCCACAAAAGTTAGCCATAGGACATGAAGTCAAACCGCTCAGAATGTATCGACAGTGGATTAAATCTTACATGTGAGTATTTAAAATGACTTTAGTGAAGAAATCCAACCAGAATATTGGACCAGATGTTATAAGTATCAATTGACAAGTTAACTATTGGTTTTACTTGAATTATGAGTGATAATTGATTCAAGTACTTATGCTGAACGAATTTACCCATTGAAACAACATACATCATTCTGACTGAGGATACCAACTTGAAATACAAACCATTACTTTTGAATCTTAAATCATGATTCCATGGTGATGCTTCAAATTTTGTACATAAAACGGTAAGTATAGATAGACTAGACTAGAATAGGATAGAAATAATGTAAATAGAAAACTATAGAGAAATTGATTTAATAATCACCAAGTATTTCTTCATCTACATTACGAAGATTCCATACGTTATTGATCTTGAAGTCATTTCCAGAGAGACTAAGGATCTACAGTGCTCGCTACACTAATTACGATTTGATAGTATTAAACTATATGCTAATGGGTATGATCAGATATTAATATTATATCAGTTAGAAGACTGATTCTTAATAGCACATGAAAATGCCTATCTCTATTGTACAATATTGTACTTTTACTAGAATGTGAACTTCCTTGGGTATTTTATTGGGTCAACTTTGGAAAATCAACTTTAGACATTTGATGATCATGAAAGATCTGGACATTTGCTGGTAGATCATGAAAGATCTTTCAATATGGATGATCCTTCTCACTCCGATGTCCATGAAAATTATTACAATTCTAATCCAAATTAACAACGACCAAAGAATTTCAGCTCAACTGCTCTTAGTTTGACGCCAAAGTGATAAATTAAATTTGACAATTAAACACCATAGTATGACTTCTATTCTCACCTACTCTTCTTGTCAGTATTTATTCCAGCTTCAACCATCCTTTCCCGCTGTAAAAACTCTATATCTGCCTCCCGCTTTATCAACTCTTCCCTCAACACCCAACTCTTAAACTTGCCTTCCAACACTTCCAAACTCCCTGCCGCCAATAGCTTCTGATTGCGGCGTTGAGAATTAACCTTGGAAAGTACTGGTTGACTTAACTTCCTCCGTACTATGTTCTGTTGTAAGGAAGGAGTGAATGGTGTCCCAGGACTTCGTTTGTTTCTACCACGACCCTTGGTGGGGGAAAGATCGTTGAGCTTGATGGACCGATCTAGTGGCGGAAGATTCTCCTGATTGTTGTAGATCACTTTCAATGGTGACATGCTGTGAGATATTACACTTGTTGTGGTTGAACTCATGTACGAATTGGGATTTGTAAACAAGCTGGTGAAGATGCGGAGGATCTGCAACTGCGTGGTACTGCATATGAAATAGTACACTGACACCCAAATGAAAGTCCCAGTGGACTATTCTAGTATAAAAGTTACCTGAGAGTTGGTACATCCCTGTTGGATGGCTATTGGATGGCCATTGGATGGCCCATTGGATGGCATAATTAAGATGGTCAAGTGTTGAATATAACAAATATACCCGTATAGTAGGTTTACATCCTGCATATACGGTGTGAATAGAGAAACTTCAATACCTCCATCAATATCCAATATAAGTTGAAACTGTAGAGTAAGTTTTACACCTACTTGAGATATTAAATCTATCATTTGAATTCAACTTCATTTTTGAAGGTTTTTGATCCAAATTGTTCAACCCATTTCTACAGACCTTAAGGGAGTGCATATAAGACAGTACCAGGAGGATAATCTTGAAGTAGGCAGTCAACTTGCAAATGAAATTGATCGAAACTGATACTTTTGATTGTAAACTTGACAATTCAATGCAGTTAATTTTGAACCTTCGCTTTGAACGCAATTTTGAACCTCGCTTTCAAAGCAACTCGCTCTCAGGTTAATTTTGAACCTTCACCTTCAACGGACTTATTTAGATGCAATTACATCATACACTGAAGATTTGAACCAATAAGAAGTCTAAGCATGTTTAAGAAACACCCCACAAGACAGCTGACAAACCTACATATAAAACAGTTACGTACCTACATATAAACCAGTTTGCACCCACAGTGACAGCTAACCCGGACAATGTCACTATGATGATCCTGGTTGTAGAGTCTACTAAGCAACTAAGCAAAGTAATGTTAACTAAGCAAAGTAATGTAATTTATATTACAAGTCTATGCACTCGGCTAAATGTTAACCTTTGCTTGTGATTAGGAATCAACCTGTAAACGGTATTGGGGATTATGTATAGTCTTACGATGAATATTCTACAATGACATTGTTTATTGTATTGATTTCGCCTACAATGTGGGCCTTATTGTAATGTTAGTATATGTGTTAGTATATGTGTTAGCATATGTGTTAGTTTATGTTGTGTAATATGTGATGTTAAAATGAGTTATGTTAATGTTACGTTAATATATGTTACGTTAATATGAATAAATATCGGTTGTATATCCGTTGTATATAAGCTTCGCCTTGCATGACTCTACTCTAGCCTCTTGACGTCCGATACGGTACCTTCCGGAGAGTGCACTGCTGACCAAAATTCATGCGAAACTCCAAAATCAATAGGGGAACATTCAAAGCAAATAAGGATGCTTAAATTCAAGAACAAGTTCAAGTTCGGATCATCCGATAAACCCACCACATCTCCTGAACCAAGTGTTGTTTCCAATTCTCCAAGAAATTCCATGTCCACCACCAATCTTTCCGATACTATGCTGAGATTATCGATTAATAAAGATCAAAGCTCAACTGAAGAATATGATTATAGTGAACAACAATCCGGATTAACACCTAGTATTGATTCAAGACAATATGATATGAAATTATCGGATTCAAGACAATCTACAGATACAAGGCAATCCACTGATAGGCAATCATTTGATACCAGACAATCTACAGATACATCCGAATCCATTCCGGATGATGAACCAAATACAACCATGTCATCCAATCCAGGACTTTTAACAGTTAAAATATATAATTCTACAAAGATTCAATTACCCATCAAAATCAATAACAATAAGCAGATCTTACATGCATTAGCCATCAATTCCAATAATGAACATGTTAGTCAACAATTATTAAAGAATTTAACCACTCTAGAATCAAATGAAGGTGAAGATAAAATTGAAGATACTTTGCCAGGTACTATTGCTTCGAATTTCTTACCATCTATAATAACCATTCCAAGTGCTGAAAACCTTGTGAAATCCTTACTTTATCTAACAATCGAGTTTGATAATAATGTATTGGTTATAGAACCTCAAAAAGGTACCGTCAACCAATCCACTTGGAATCAAGTTGTATCGTTTGATGTGACGAAGAAATCCGGTGCTCCAATCCAACCTCAACTGTTTAATGCAACCAATGAAACCACAGCTTCAAACTTTTTGAATTTAAATCTTTTTATAAGATTACCAAATATGTTAATACCTGAGTCGGAAAAAACCACTAGTAAAACTTTATTTACCAATTCCACAGCCAATGGTAATAATTCAAATAACATTGGGGATTTATTGATTGGGACCATCAAATTACCTTTGAACTTGAAATATCATATCAAACCAATTAGGTTGATGAATCATGAATATTTGAAATTCTCCAATCATAACATTGAGAATCTCGTGAAAGATTCACTTAAAGAAATGGGTCAAATCATGTTAACTATTGAATTCAAACCAGTAACCAAAAAATCCTTATCTATTGATGATCTTGATTTATTGAAAGTTATCGGTAGAGGTTCATTTGGTAAAGTGATGCAAGTGGTTAAGAAAGATACAAAACAGATTTATGCTTTGAAAACATTAAGGAAATCTCACATTGTTTCAAGACATGAAGTTACTCATACTTTAGCTGAAAGAACCGTTCTTGCCAGAATCAATAACCCTTTCATTGTTCCTTTAAAGTTTTCTTTCCAATCCCCAGAAAAACTTTACTTGGTTTTATCCTTTATTAATGGAGGTGAATTGTTTTGGCATCTTCAAAGAGAAGGTAAGTTTTCGATGGATAGATCCAGGTTTTATATCGCCGAACTTTTGACCGCTTTGGAAAGTCTTCATGAATTGAATGTCATCTATAGAGATTTGAAACCTGAAAACATCTTACTTGATTATCAAGGTCATATTGCTTTATGTGATTTTGGTTTATGTAAACTTAATATGCAAAAGAAAGATAAAACAAACACTTTCTGTGGTACTCCTGAGTATTTGGCTCCTGAGTTGTTACTTAATCAAGGTTATACAAGGTCTGTTGATTGGTGGACTTTGGGAACTCTTTTATATGAAATGTTGACTGGTTTACCTCCGTTCTATCATGATGATGTTCCCACAATGTATAGAAAAATCTTACAAAATCCTTTGAAGTTCCCTCCATTCTTGGAAGGTACGGATGCTCAAGATTTATTGATTAAATTGTTGCAAAAAGATCCAAAGGAAAGATTAAGTGAAGCAAGTGATATCAAGGGCCATCCTTTCTTTAAGGATATTGATTGGGTGAAATTGTTGAATAAATCGTATATTCCTCCATTTAAACCAAATGTGGATAGTTTATTGGATACAAGTAACTTTGATCAAGATTTCACAAATGAAAAGCCTCAGGATAGTGTTGTTGATGATTTCTTGAGTAGTAGTGTTCAACAACAGTTTGGAGGATGGACTTATAATGGGGATGTTTTGACGTAGCGAAAAGTGTTTATCAAGAGTGGTGGTTGTACAAGTTGGTGTTGACTTGTGGCATCAAAACAACCAATTACAAACGGGGATCAATCGAATAAAGCATATTTCGTTGAGTGATTAGTCTCCTTATTCTGTCTCAGACTAATTCCTTGGGTAGATGGTAGTTCCATCTTGTCCTTTCATATGAGATAGTGGATTAATCCACAAGAGTAATATTTATGCCGTTGTATAGAGAATATATTATTTAGAAGTCGTAGTAGGTGTTATAAGTCAGAGTAGGCCATTTGAAATGATTATTCCTTACTTCTACTGATTGAAAATTTAATGGGTACATGGGTACTATTAAATTCTAAACACTTACATAAACTCTATAACACATCACTCGAAGCCAGTTAAGAAACTATATCCTCAATAAAGAAGCCAACCCGTTAACGATTCAGAGGGAACTCGCACTGAAAAATTTGGTGAAAATTGAGCTCAACTAAAAATCACATCGAGCACATATTCCACGATGTTCCCAATCAATCTTGGTATAACGAGGAATAACCTTAGTACCACGATATCAAAGGTTTTCATTCGTGGTAAGAAAAAGGCCACTACAACCACGATTTATACTCAAAGGATAGTCAACCAATTATCTGCTTTATCTGCCAGTAGGAAACAACCCAAATTATTGAGTTTATCCAAGGAAGATTTGATTAAACATAAGACTATTGTGAATGCATGGAACGTTTATCAAAGAAAACTTAATAACAAGAGAGAACTGCAACTTAAAAAACAATATGCTAGCATTGTTAACGCTATGGACGAGTTGAAAAAGACCGATTTGGAATTGTTCGAGTTGGCTAATGTAAAGGAGGAAGGGAAATTGTTTCCTTTGGAGATGAGAGTTCCTACGGATTTTCCTCCAAAGCAACCATGGCTGTATAATTTTAAAGAGTAGGAGAGCGGAGCGACCGAACGAGCGCAGCGAGTTTGGTTTGAGCAGACCATATCGAACGAGCGCAGCGAGTTTGTTTTGAGCAGATTTTATTGATACTACCATATCGAACGAGCGCAGCGAGTTTGCTTCTCGTTTGAGTGGTCCAGGTTTTATTGTAATAAACTAGGGAATTGGTTTATTTTAAAATTGGAATAGTGTTCCTCGATGAGGTATACGTTTAATTTAGTGCTCCTTGTTATCTTCACTGGTACATCGGGTGCAAGACCTTTGGATTCTTAACGAAGGTTTTACGGTGCTCTCATTGTTCACGAGTTCAAGTTTCAATTTTGCAACCAGTTGTCACACCATTAGATGTACCATTTTAAACCCTCCATCAGCCTTAATTATCAATTTTACACAAGGTTGGTAAAGCATAATATGAGTAAAGCATACTAGGAAAATAGTTAACACTAATAATGGTTATGTTTGGTAAATCCACCACCCTGCAAGTCAAGCTGCAAATTAAATATGTAAATAGACAATATCAAATATAGAAGGTAGGAATTTGTAGAAGCACAACCACCCCGTTCATTGTATAGGTCAATTGATCCTTTAACGAAGGTCACCCTTAAACAAAGGTATTTATGATGGTAGACTGTGTTTATATATATTCTAAACAAGGTACTCATATGCCCATATTCAACAAAGGTATTTGGATTGGGGTACATGCACTTTAATCAACATCTTCATGGCTTATGATGTTTATGGCCAGAAGTCTACAGCACAGTTTACAATTTAATAATGTACTTGATGCTTAGTATTTTGATAACAAGTTTACAGAAGGGACAGACCGTTGGAATTGAACTTTTAAATACTTCGTATTGGCCGAGCCATTTAATCATCTCTCAATTCCTGAATAGAAAGATGGAATAACAAATTAGACTTGAAATTTGAATAGTTTAATATTACTAAGACTCAGGTGGAACTTAAAAACTCGTTCAATTTCAACTGCAAATCGACCTCCAGATTTTAATTAGTTTTAAGTAGTTGTTTCATTGTGAGCGTAAAGTTGTTTCAATCTGAGCGTAAAGTTGTTTCAATGTGAGCGTAAAGTTGTTTCAATGTTCGCTACGCTCACATTGAAGAGTTGTTGCTACGCTCACATTGAGGAGTTGTTACTACGCTCACATTGAAGAGTTGTTTCAATGTTCGCTACGCTCACATTGCCTACGGAGTATCAGTCCGTATCTTTCTCTTCCTAGGAGTATCACCCTGAACAGCACCGGCCAAAACCGGTTCCACTGAATCCTCATAATCATCCAAATCATCCCTATTCCCATTACCATTCAATCCTTGCCTCTTATTCAAAGACTTTATATAATTGATACTACTCAAACTAAAGATATGATCATCATCAGTATATTGGAACCTTCTCTTATTACTACCTCCACCGCCACTTGTTTTTGAAAAACTATCAAACCCTTTGACTATATTTCCATAAGTGCTTTCATTAAAGTATTCACTTTCTTTCTCATAAATAGTATCTTCTAGTTGATTCAACTTTGTAGTTAGTTGTTGTTTCTTCAAGATCTGCTTCGTTAGTTGAGCTTTGATCTCGGAATATTTATCAATAGGGGCTATAGCCTCCGGGGTTTTTTCTAATTTAACCATGGATTTCTTTGGTGATGAAGCTTTACTCATGTGTTTATCTGGATGTATTTTCTTTATCAAATATTCTATTAACTATTAGATTGATATTGATAGATTGATATTAGATTAATATTGATAGATTAATATTGATAGCTTTAAAAGATTGATATTGATAGTATTAGATCTATATATGATTGATTGATTGTATACACTTGTATACACTTGATACTGTGTAGCGCTCTTACCCTGTGAAAATTTCAGCGGCGATTACCTAAGCAAACCCTGCCCGGGCTCCATTTGACCGCACACCACTGTGGAGCATATGATTGTGCTACCAAGGTAAAAAGTCCGAAACATCAACTGACACCACTAACGTGATGTCAGGCGTGAATTGACGCAACCCCCGTACATATTGTAAGCACTAAACGTGTAAACGTCTCCGAACGTCACCATGATCCCACTTCGGGAATTAGTGGTCCAGCAAACCGCACCGTGAGCCACAAAAAAAGTTTCCATTTTATATAAATAGGTCGTGAGTCCCCCTCTTAATCAAGCATCAATTGATATAATACATACAATGACAGTTACTAAAGTTTTCGCCCGTTCCGTTTATGATTCCCGTGGGAACCCAACCGTAGAAGTTGACATCCATACCGAATTAGGATTGTTCAGATCCATTGTTCCATCTGGTGCCTCCACCGGTATCCATGAAGCTTTGGAATTAAGAGATGGTGACAAGACCAAATGGTTAGGTAAGGGTGTTTTAAAGGCCGTTGCCAACGTCAATGACATCATTGCCCCAGCCTTTGTTAAGGCTAACTTAGATATTGTTGACCAACAAAAGGTTGATGATTTCTTAAACTCTTTGGATGGTACCCCAAACAAGTCAAAGTTAGGTGCCAACGCCATTTTGGGTGTTTCTTTATCTGCTGCTAAGGCCGGTGCCGCCCAAAAGAACGTTCCATTATTCAAGCATTTAGCTGATGTTTCCGGTTCTAAACAAGATACTTATGTCTTACCAGTTCCTTTCCAAAATGTATTGAACGGTGGTTCTCATGCTGGTGGTGCTCTTGCATTCCAAGAATTCATGATTGTCCCAACCCAAGCCCCAACCTTCTCTGAAGCTTTAAGAATCGGTACTGAAGTTTACCACAACTTGAAGGCTTTAGCCAAGACCAGATACGGTCAATCCGCCGGTAACGTCGGTGATGAAGGTGGTGTTGCTCCAGATATCGGATCACCAAAGGAAGCTTTGGAATTGATTGTCGATGCCATTGCTAAGGCTGGTTACACCGGAAAGGTTGGTATTGCCTTGGATGTTGCTTCATCCGAATTCTACCACGATGGTAAATATGATTTGGATTTCAAGAACCCAGAATCCGACCCATCTAAATGGTTGACTGGTGAACAATTATCCGATTTATACGAAGAATTGATTGCTGAATACCCAATTGTTTCTATTGAAGATCCTTTCGCTGAAGATGATTGGGAAGCTTGGGTCCACTTTTTCTCAAGAGTTGGTGGTAAGATCCAAATTGTTGGTGATGATTTAACCGTCACTAACCCAATCAGAATTAAGACCGCCATTGAAAAGAAGGCCGCCAACGCTTTATTATTGAAGGTGAACCAAATCGGTACCTTATCTGAATCCATCAAGGCTGCCAACGACTCTTATGCCGCCGGTTGGGGTGTCATGGTTTCCCACAGATCTGGTGAAACCGAAGATACCTTCATTGCTGACTTGGCTGTTGGTTTAAGAGCTGGTCAAATCAAGACTGGTGCTCCAGCTAGATCCGAAAGATTGGCCAAGTTGAACCAAATCTTGAGAATCGAAGAAGAATTAGGTGCCAAGGCTATCTACCCAGGTGCTGATTTCCAAAAATCTTACACCTTGTAAGTGAATAACGTTTCTCGGAAACGAGTTTATAATGAAGTAGTATGTGATGATAATTCTATTGAATAGATGACGTATGGAATATCAAATGTAGAGAAGATAGCAGGATCATTATTTCGAGAATATACCACGAAGATCAGCGAATCCTAATGTAGGTGTAACCACCATCATTGACAGGTGATGGCAGACGACACAAAGGGTGAATATGCATTGTCAAAATTGACTTTGTAACGAAGTAGCATATAAGCCCTATCAATTTTTAAAGTTTATCAAGATGCTATAGTAGCTGTAATTTCGTCATGCATGGCCTATCTCTTCATCTCTCTGTCCTCCCTTTAAATTCTTACGTAGACTGTATTACCCTTATACAAAGTCACTCACAGTAGCGCATTTTGTTATGTCTGGATGCCCTACGCATCAAACTTGCTGCAAGTTGCAAAATGTTAAGAATGTTCCAAAATAGGCTAGTCATCTTAGGAGATCGAGGGTGATGATATCTAAGAAGGATCTAATTGTCATTTGTTGGATCTTCAAGGTGTATATTTCATAATTTTATAGAATAGTGCAGAAAAGAACTTAAATGGCTGCGAAAGATGAAGTTGAATTCGCTCAGTCCTAGAGATGGGATCAAAAATAAGGTTATGTGGGGTGGGAATATATCCCCGATAGAACTCAAGCAACCAAGTGCCCTTCTCCCTCCCGGGCCCGGGAATAATCTATAATCCATCTATCCGGTGGAGACAATTTTGCCCGGGTTAGGGTTGATGTTGAGTCCTACAATTCCTTCTATTGTTTGTTTATATATAGCGCTATCCTATTATCTCCGGTCTTTACCCTATATGTTCCGTTGTACAGCGAGACTCAGTCTCTTTAACCTTCTTAATACGGTTCAATCCTCAGTTTAACCTTCTTAAGACCCTCATTCAAATACTTCACTGCCAATTCCACCTCTTTAAAAGTATTATACAATGGGATTGGAGCTAATCTAATAACATCTGGTCTTCTTTCATCACAAATCACACCAAAATCATGTAAATAACTAAACACACCTTCCATTACATTTTCTTCCTTAATATCATTGTGCGGAGTGAAAAGTAAAGATAATTGACTTCCCCTTTCTTCCGAATTTCCCGGGGTAAGTATTTTGAAGCCAAAGAGTTCATCCAGAGAATCTTGTTGAAGGAAGAATTCGGAAGCTTTCAATAAACTTTCCAAGTAATTCGTCAAGGCAATTGCTTTCACGCGCAACTTTTCAACCCCACCATGAGCTGCAAAAACCTCCAAGGAACTTTTCAATGCGACCACATCAATTACCGAAGGATTCGATTGTCTATATGATAATGCTGATTGTAAAGGATCAAACAGTTCCAACATTTTGAACCTCTCTTTATCATTATTACCCCACCATCCCGCTAGTCTTGCAGTGAAGTTTTCAGCATTATTATTTTTAGTAAACCTTTCATGAACAAAGATTCCAGCGATTGCACCAGGCCCAGCATTCAAATACTTGTATGAGCACCAAGCTGCAAAGTCCACATCCCAAGCATGTAAGTTCAAAGGAACATTTCCTACAGCATGAGCCAAGTCCCAGCCGATTTTTATATCTGGATACTTTTTGGTATGCTTTGTAATTTCTTCTATTTTAAACAATTGACCAGTATAATATTGAATACCAGGAAAGCATACAATTGCCAATTCTTCGGAATGATCATCTATAGCTTTTATGATGTCCTCTGTTTTCAAATACGTTTCGTTTGCCCTTGGGGATAATTGAATCAAATGGGATTCATCATAACCAAAGAGTTTAACTAAATTCAAAAATGCATAATAATCCGAAGGAAATGCTCTTTTTTCAAAAAGGATCTTGGTTCTTAAACCTTTTGGTTTATAGAAATGAATTAATAAAGCATTCAAATTACTGGTTAGACTTCCCATCACTGCAACTTCATTCTGTTGAGCACCAACTATTGGTGCAATCAATGGTAATAATGGAAGATCAATATCAACCCATGGAGTTAAACCTTCACCAGGATGATTAAAATGAGATTCCACTCCTCTTTGCGACCAAGCATCCAATTCCCTGTTGATGGCTAATTTGGTAGCTTTAGGCATCAATCCTAGTGAATTACCACAGAGGTAAATTGAATCCGATGTATCATTGGAAATTCCAAGTGATGACAATGTAGGTATAGCAAATTCATCTTGATACGATGGGAATTGTCTGTCTAATTCAATTGCTGATTGAGAGACAGTCACATTCTCTGAAGCCATGTCTTACTCATTTTTTTATACTGGTGAGTTTTGGTGCGAAAGACACCATGATTCATTCAATCTTAATATGTGAGTATCATCGATAACAAGTGCTTAGTGAATGTTGTGGTGATTATGGTGAGCAGTTTGTAGTTGTGGTTGAGTTATGTCTATTTAAAATAATGACAACTAGCTGTTGCTTGGTCAGCTTGGTGTGCAGCTTGGTATGACAGCTTGGTATAACAGCTTGGAATCACAACTTGGAATCATCTTGATATCACTCGGTATCATCTTATCACAACTCGGTATCATCTTGATACTTGATATCATCATATCACCACTAAAGACAAACCATACTAACATAAAGTTAATCAAGATGGACTTCCTCGTTTAATGAAGTTCTACACACCAGTAGATTTAGCCACTCAAAGATTACTATTACTGCAAGTATATCAATTAGTATCTGTTAGAGAAGATTCCCAATGTTCATTCATTAATGCACCTTCATTATTGGAAGATCTGGAAGATATTAAAGTCATATATAGGCATTACGCCAGGCTATACTTTGTCTTTGTTGTTGATGAACAAGAGTCAGAACTTGGTATAATTGATTTAATTCAAGTCTTTGTTGAATGCTTGGATAGGTGTTTTTCAGGAGTCACAGAGGTTCATTTGATCTTTGGTTGGCAGGTATTGGAAACCGTCTTGGAAGAAATTGTTCAAGGTGGAATGGTAATAGAGACAAATATAAAAAAGATCGTTGCAGCAGTAGATGACGCTAATAAGGGAACCGAACTGGGAGTTAGTTTAAGTGGAAGTATCTTTTCCGCCATTGGTGATAAGAAATTTTGGTGATCAAGATGATGAAGGGTATGTGAGACCATCTAGCATGGGTGATTGAACTACTATAAAAAGGATACATTATGATAGATAGATCCAACGTACAACTACTTTAACAGACATCTACAGGATGGATATAGTAATTATCATGCAATTATCACCGTGTGCAATATCACCATATGCAATTATCAACCGTATGCAATTATCAACCATATGGATAATTATCATGCGTATGGACAGAATCATTATCAACCGTATGGATAATTATCAACCGTCTACTAATAATGAGTAGTTGTGTTTAACCTCATGAAATCCATTGCTCCACTAAAACTACACTTGAATATTCTATGTACATTAATAGTTTACCTATATAGTTTGCTTGCTCCAGTAAAATTACACTTGAATATGTACATGTTGGTAACTATGTATCTTAGAGAAGAAATTTGTAGTAAGATCTCAGCGACATCAACGTATTATAATTAGAATGTATCAAGTGTGGTTAACAACGATTATGAATGTATCAAGGTTAACAACGATTATGAATGTATCAAGGTTAACAACGATTATGAATGTATCAAGGTTAACAACGATTATGAATGTATCAAGGTTAACAACGATTATGAATGTATCAAGGTTAACAACGATTATGAATGTATCAAGGTTAACAACGATTATGAATGTATCAAGGTTAACAACGATTATGAATGTATCAAGGTTAACAACGATTATGAATGTACCATGATGACTACCAAACAATTACGAAAGTATCAAACTTGGTTCAAACAAAGTACCAAGTGATGACTACCGACCCACTCATCCCCACAATATCAGAGTCTCTCATCTTACCTATACCGCTCGAGTAGTAAACTAAATTGGTATATGGCTCATTTAAGTTGCCTAATTCACAAATGTAAGATCACTTTAAACGCAGACCTCCATACAGTCACTTCACACTTCAGAGAACACCATTCATTACTCACCATCATTACACCATTTAATATCCAACGACATATTTTCCTACCTCCACCACCAACCTTTCTTCTTAACCAAATTCTCAACCTCCAGGATCTCAGCCGCAGCGGCCTCCATCTCTTTCCGTATCAACCCCTCAGCCCTATCTTTCTTAAAAGCATCATAATCAACAATTTGTTGATTCAAATTCCTTGTATCCTTTTCAAATGGAGATCCAATAGCACCCGTTTTCCAAATTGGTTCATTGGACAGGGAAGTGATTCTTGCGATCCTCATCACTTCTTGTTGTTCCAATTGTCTTAATTCTCTATTCTTCTCATACTCTGCCCTGATTTCCGGAGAAAACGCAGCTATCAACTCTTCATCTGTTGGGGTGGTGTACTTAAATAAAAGAATCCCAGTTCCCATAATACACCCTCCAGCAAAGTATACTCGAGCCCATCGATACCATAATGGTTTGGACATCTTGGTTGTAAATGTGATGGATTGATGCTGCTTACTGCGACACCTCTGGTTGGTGCACGTGACAGCCAATGAGGTTCTGAAGTGACTCGCGGGACGATGGGTGAAGATGACGTAACTCCGTGTATGTCATTTACCGTCATTTAAGTTTGGTTTGCCCGACATTTAAGTTGGGTTTCCCGTCATTCAAGATTGGTTTGCTCTGTTGACGTAACCTCAAGCCAGGCTTTAGATGCAGTCGGGTTGATGTAATAATTGGTTTTGACCGTGGTTTGGTAACGTGACACGATTTAGTACCGCACACTGTGAATTTTAGCACCACAGACTGTGAATTTTAGCACAACACCGCGAATTTTTAGCACCGCACACCGCGAATTTTAGCACCACACACAGCAAATTTTAGCACCACGTACCGCGAATTTTTTGGCTTGCCCTGCGTTCGGCTCGATCGAAACCCGGCCTATATGCAGTACCCAAGGAACAGCGAACTTTGGATTATTCTGGGATTAGAAAACTTGGGACAACCTGGGATTCGAGAACATGATAAGCACTGTTCAACCGAATCAATCTTGAATGTTTATCAATCTTAAACGCTCCCGTTCATCGGATTATTTATGTCTGCCCATTGTTGGTGTTCTGACGACAGACCCCTTTTTTCCAATCATGTGACTTGCGAAGCATCCCTCACAGCCCATAAAAAAAGCTAAACGATTCTATACGACGAGGTATATGGTATAAGCCAAACACGTCAATAAGGAAACAGAGACTGCGCCTGAAGTCATAACTATAATAATTACTAACTACTGGTCATATAATTAACTAGTGGTCATTAAGTAGTCATTTATAATACTTTGTCAAATTCATACTTATACAATTACAAGTATACTTTAACTGATTTACACAGATTTACCATAATTAAAATAATTATATAAAATGGAAGATCATGAAGATAACAAATCCAGATCTTCAACTGGTAAAAGAAAGTTCCATCAAAAGTCAAGGAATGGGTGTTCCACCTGTAAAAAAAGACGTGTCAAATGTGACGAGAACAAACCTAGCTGTAACAAATGTGTGCACATGAAACTAGCGTGTGGATATGTTACGGAAGGTCATATTAAATCCGAAGAAGAGGATGAAGAACCTATTAAAAAGAAGAGGATGATATCTTCACCTACGTTAAGTGCCATTTCCTCGGATATGTCATTACATTCCCCAGATACTCAACAAGCAACCCCAGCTTTGACTCCAAGTCCAGGTTTGGGTGATTTAAAATCGGACTTCAAATATTCAGATTTAACTGCAACCAACTTGGAACCAAGCTCAAGTAACATACTCAATGATACTTTTGATTCCGGTAGTATTAGCAGTTTATTGAATGCAGGCAATCTTAATAATATCAATATCAGTCAATTGGTAAATAGTTTAGGTGGAATGGGAACTGATTTAAGTCTGTTGGGGAATTTGGCCAGTTTATCGAATCTTGCAAGTTTAGCTCAATTACCTATTGATTTAAGTAATATTAGTAGTTTGTTGGAACAAGCTCCTGGTGGTTTGGCCCTGATTGCAAGTCAATTTCAAAAATCCAATCAAAAATCTCAAGGTCTCTTTGATACCCCTGTAGGAGAAAGTTTCCCCGATGAAACGTTTTCACCTCAACCCGAGACTCAACCACCAAATGTTTCACCTAATCTTAATAATATCAATCTCACGGGTGCAATGGATTCTTCAGGTCTTAATATGCTTGACCTAAGATTAATGTTTCATTATACGTCCCAAGTTTCAAATACAATCACTGGTGCTGGGATCTCCGATACCAACATTTGGAATTATGACATTCCAATGTTGGCATTTGACCACCCTTTCTTAATGCATTCCATTTTGGCTTTCAGTGCAACTCATTTATCAAGAACTGAAAAGGGCTTGGATCAATGTGTTACCAGTCATAGAGGTGATGCTCTACGTTTATTGAGAGAAGCTGTTTTGAATATAAATGCAGATAATACAGATGCATTGGTTGCAAGTGCTCTCATACTAATAATGGACTCGCTCGCAAACGCATCATTCCCAAGCTCAACAAGTCCAAAATCATTACCTGCTCTGGCATGGATTTTCCATGTCAAAGGTGCAGCAACCATTTTGACGGCGGTATGGCCATTAACTGAATCTTCCAGATTTTACAAGTTCATCTCCGTAGATTTGGGTGACATTGGTGAAATCATCAATCAAAAAGTTCATATCACTAAGGATGGTACTGGCGATAATCGATATTATACGGATTTGGAATGCCATGATTCCGATATTGCGGATTTGTTCCCAGTTGAAATCTATTCACCATATTTGATCACATTGGCTTATTTGAATAAATTACATAAGGAACGTTACAAGTCTGATTTCATCTTACGTATTTTTGCTTTCCCTGCCCTTTTAGATAAATCTTTCTTATCTTTATTGATGATGGGAGATATTAAAGCTATGAGGATTATGAGATCTTATTATAAGTTACTTCGTTCTTTCACAACAGAGTTGAAGGATAAAGTTTGGTTCTTGGAAGGGGTATCACTGGTTTTGCCGGTCGATGTAGAAGAATATGCAGGTGGAGCAGGTGGTATGACCATGATGTTGGATTTCCTTGGAGGAGGACCTTCCTTGGTTGAAAATAATGAAATAGATGAAATGAAGTTTGATCCACTGGGATTATTGGCAACCAAATTGGCTGATACCGATAATTTGCCAAGTGATATCACTCTGAATTTGGAGGTGATGCAGGGGGATGATAATGGGTTTATTGATATGAAGTAATGGAGCGGTGTGAAGTACTGGTGGAGTTTCTTCATGAAATCTGATCTCCTCCTTGTGATTTTGATAGCTTGGTGCAGCTTTGAAGCACCCTTAAGCTGACGTTGTTGCATCTGCAACCCCAGTTCGGCAACACTTGACAAGTGTAATTAATAGGTATATAATGTAAGGTAATTTTGGATAATAAGGCCGATTGTAGGGTTTTAAGGCTTTTGTTAACTCAAAAGGTTTAATAAGAAGGAGATGATTTTAAACTTGGGGTAGTTTAAATAGAGAATTTCGCTAAAACTTCATGACATTGTACCGAGGTGGAATGGACATATTTTACTGATTAATTCTTGTTAGTCTTATTAAAGTCAAGACTAACTCGATACCAAAGTGCCCATTGATACTCGTTAATATTTAGTGCTCATTCGAAGTGGAGTATTCTTCTAACCTTTCCACATATGCTACAAAAATCTTTGGACTATTGAAGAGAGTGCAAAAGGGGATTTCGCAGCCAATGTACCCTACCATATTGAAGAATTGGAAGAGTCAATTTTGTATAAAAGTAAAGGATATGGGATACACTTTACACAACATCAAAGTATTTATAAGAATTTATTACACGGACCTTACGTGTAATAGACATGTTTCATAAAATTTATAGTATCATTAAATTGATCAACTAATACTTTGTAAGTACCTTACAAGTCATGAGTTTTATTAAAACCTAGCAACTAAATAGGTTGCCGTTGAAATGATTCAGACTTGCTATCATCCAATTTCTGCTCAATTATGTCATAACAAGAGTAATTTATAAAAGTTAAAAGTATAATCAATACTAAAATATTTTGATTACCAATTTTATGGAAGAAGTTTTAGATTGGTATGTAACTTGAAGGATAGTGTACAGTCAGATACTTCAACTGGTCAATGTAAAACTTATATCTTATGATCAATCAATAGGATAGAGAATCTTATGAGCCTTATCTACTCGAATCATTCACATTAATAATAATCTACACATACCACATCTATACTACGTCCCTATAATCCACCATAATCTCCATTCCTCACCATCTATAATCAACCTCCACCTTCTAATCCATACAACATCCTCCACCATCTATAATCCACCATACAACATCCTCCATCATCTATAATCCACACATATCCTCAACTCCTCATGTCATCACTACACTGCCATTTAGCCTCATCTATCAATATCTATCACTCACATTTACACCCCAATTTATAAATAAAATATTCACTCTACATACTTCAGCCCCATCTACACCCTACACAATCCACATCAATCTTCAATTCATCCCCAGCCTTACCCAGTCCCCTTGGATTGCACCTGGGACCTGCATATAAAAATGGGCAACATAACAATAGGAGTTGCGGAAACGTACAAACTTAGCATACACAAACCATTTAGGATGAAAGATAACCTTATGTAGTACATTACAACTGTGGTCGACTCGTTAAGTTTAGTAATCACACGCTCAAACTATTCTCTAACCTGTAAATTTCCTGCCAGTTTTCTTCTTCCCCCCCTCTTAACCTGTAATTGAGCTCCAGCAAAATTTAGAAAAACTACAAAGCGGGAAAAAATCTTTACCATATCAACAAAGGCTATATAATATGCAAACGATAAAGTGTGTAGTTGTAGGCGATGGTGCCGTTGGTAAAACATGTTTATTAATTTCATATACTACAAGTAAATTCCCTGCTGATTATGTACCAACTGTTTTTGATAATTATGCAGTAACAGTAATGATTGGTGATGAACCTTTCACCTTAGGACTTTTTGACACTGCTGGGCAAGAAGATTATGATAGATTAAGACCATTATCATACCCTTCAACAGATGTTTTCCTCGTATGTTTTTCAGTTATTGCTCCAGCATCTTTCGAGAATGTTAAAGAAAAGTGGTTCCCAGAAGTACACCATCATTGTCCTGGTGTTCCATGCTTAATTGTTGGAACTCAAACAGATTTAAGAAATGATGAAGTTATTTTACAACGTTTACAAAGGCAGAAGTTATCTCCTATTACTTATGAACTGGGAGAAAAGTTGGCAAAAGAATTGCGGGCTGTTACATATGTGGAATGTTCTGCTTTAACTCAAAGAGGTTTGAAGACTGTTTTTGATGAGGCAATCGTTGCTGCCTTGGAGCCTCCTGTGGTTAGAAAGAGGAAGAGATGTGTGATTTTGTAAGTGTGACTGAGCGAATAGCTAATAAGGACCCGTCAACTGTGCTTCTTGAATACAATTTACCGTTATACTACATGACCGCTTTCTGAATGCACCTGACTGCTTTTGAATGCACCTGACCGCTTCTGAATCGTTTGCACCTGCTTCAACATTTGCACTTGACCGACTAATCATTTGTGACCAGGAATACACTATCACATTGACACCAGGTGTGCATTCACCGCTGTACCAGAACTGTTTCAGAGTGCATTGGTGATTGTTTCACATGTGTTTCGAGTGACCTCAGATAAATGTTTCAAATAGTAGATGTTGATACTGTGGGTGGATGCTTCTTATGCTAGAATATTTTTCGGAGTTCCAAGATGTAACCAAATATTTCAGGCTCTAGCAGATTCACCCAGATATTTCAGGCGCTAGTCACACCCAGATAAACGCTAGTCACACCCATATCTGTAATGAATCAGAAGTGTAAACTGAGCAGCAAAGATCCAGTTCACTTGGCATTAAAGTGCCCTTAAAACCCGAGGAATATTTTATCACACTTCAGACACTCATAGGCCAACAAGAACTGCTGGATGGAACTCGTATCTGCTGACTACTTGCTAAACACCTGCTAAACACTTATCTGCTTTTCGCCCAACCCTAGTTCTCGTAACTACATTAAATGCCCCTAGATCTCGTAATATAACTATGCTCCTCGTAACAAGAACTAGTTGCCAAGCTCCGAGTTGACCCGCTCCTAGTTGAGTTGTTATTTATAAATGATGCTACTACATCATCCTCAATCATGTCTCTTATACACTTTTTTCATATATATTAATCTTCTTTGGTTATCCTTTGTTTAATTCAATTTCAATTTCTGGTGTGTAAGTGTAGGTAAACAATTGGTAGAGAGTGAGAGTGAGATGGGGTTAGATTGATGAATTGAATGTGAGATGGATTGGGTTAGATTGATGAATTGGAAATAAAATGGATTGATAGGTATTGAATTGAATATAAGATGGAATTGGTATTGAATTAAATATAAGATGGAATTGGTATTGAATTAAATAAAGAATTGGATTAATAAATAGTTACGATATGCTTAAAGAGAACCCATAAGACAAGTAACATAAAGGGCAAGATAATCTACCAGCTGAATAAGAAACCCTTCATGACCTAGACATAGATCAAAATAATCAACACCTATTGTTGAGTGTGGTGAAGGGTTGTGACAGGTTAGAGTTTTGCTCCACTTGACAACCGGTCGTATTTTACGAGCTCAAGGGTCGTGTGCATTAAAGCCAAAAAAAATCATGCCAGTTTCATTGGATGCAACATTGGATATGTTTCATTGGATTCCTATTGTTTAAATCATCAAATTAATCATAGACTATGTAATCATACACTATATGTAGTTACTATCAAGTCCTTTGGTTGAATTATATTATGAAATTTACTTTATGGGTAGGTAAAAGGTGTTAGTGAAGATTGATTATATTAAAATGTTGTACAATCATTTCATCACAAATGAAATATTGAATCAATACCATTACCATTGAATGAGCCTCCCACGGGGCATAGCTCATCGATTGCGATGGAGCTAGGTTGCTAAATAATTTTCCGCGTTTTGCATGGTTGCATTGTGACAACGTTTTGGAACGTTGGTTGCTTTCAACGAGATCCAGCCAATCGAAAGAACTCGAAGGGTGATGGAAGTATAGACAATAAGAGGAAGCAATATAGAAATAAATCGTGCATATACGAGGAACATGGCGCATAGGAACATGGCGCATAGTATAATAAATGATTGAGCAACTTTGCAGGTGGTTCTGACGTTTGTGGAAGATCTAGCCGTTATGGATGAGGATTCTGGGCAATGCGGTCTATCATTTGAGGATTGCATTTCATACAACACTCAAAGCTTGAAAATCTTTCAAATCATCAATTTGATAGGTTTGTTCTAAAGTATAATCTAATAAATAATTCTCTTCCAATGAGCAATCTTCCGACATACAATTCACTTCTGAAGGTTAAACTTACCATGAATAATAATCTGAATAATTCACTACTGAAGGATAAGAGCTCAATGAATAATTCATTTCCAAATGGTAATTTTGCAATAAATAATTCACTTCCAAGTGGTAGGTCACTTTCAAATAATGGGCATAAATCAGAGGACAATTTTCCAGACAATCTACTTGCAAAGGGCAGTCCTATTTTAAATCCAGTCCAAATGGACAATTCACCACTGGATAAACCTCTTTTGGAGGAACAATTTACAAATGGTATAATCTGTACAACAGAATCAAAGCTACTATCAAATGTAACACCATCACAATCTTCGGTATTATCAGATGTAGCATCTTCGTTGCAATCTTCGGTATTATCAGATGCAGCATCATCATTACAATCTTCCAAGCTACAAGACCCATCATCACCAACTCCTTCTTCCAAGCTACAAGCCCCATCATCACCAACTCCTTCTTCCAAGCTACAAGACCCACCATCACCCTCTTCCAAGCTACAAGACCCACCATCACCCTCTTCCAAGCTAAAAGACCCATCATTAGAGAAGGAATTCTTGACATCCCTGAAGATCAGTTTGACTCAACAAACCTTCTTGAGTGATATCAATTACTTATCAGAAGCAAACAAGTTCTTGATGCAAAAGAGTACCCACTCTATTTCTCCAATATCAGAACCATCTTCTGAAGATTATTTCAATGTTAATCCTCGACTGATTCCCGGATATATCATATTAAATCAATTTGAATCGTCATTAAAGCAATCTGATAATTTCTATCATGCTATGAGAACGGAAGATCCTCTTTCTACTCCCTTGCATTCAACAATCATTTATCCAAATGCAGTTCAACTTCAACCTGGTACTAGAGTTGTGATACGTCTATCTCCCGAATTTGCAAAGAACTCACCATTTTCCCGATTTCTAAATGAATGGTACCTTCTATCTGCAAAGAATACAGTTGATTTCCATCGGTTTGGAGCGAACTTGGAAACATCAAATAAATGGTTGGATCCTAATAAAGCAAAAGATTTGAAACCTTCAGAAAGATTTACCGAAACTCCAATCACTTTGCCTAGGGATATTCCTGGGATCTTATACCCTTTAAAAGTACTCACTATAACTTATACAGGTGAAAGTGCTACAATCATTGCAAGACCGAATTTGGATAAAAGTGATCTTGATCCAGAACTATATGGTTTTCAAGATCGAAGGATATTTTCGAAAAGGTTTGGGAATCCATTATCAAATGGGGATGATGGTTTTAAAGTAAATGAAGAAATAAGTGGCGTTTATAAAAAGGGTACTAGCGTGAATTCTGGGATTGATATTGAGTCTCCTCCAATAATAAATGAAATCAATGATGAACATGAAACTTCAGTTAATCTCAAAATCCCAACTAGTTATACACCAAAAAGATTTGCTCTTGTTTACCTTGATAAGAGTTATGTAACGATAAAGGAAGCCTTCCAAGTGTCCGAAGGCTTAAGATCTCCCCTCATGGTGATTGAGATTATTTCTGATATCATTAAAGTATTGGAAACATTATCAGTTGTCCATGTTCTTGGTGTAGTGCATAATGGAATTACTAGTTACAATATACTTAAATCAAAGGAAGACCAAAGTGTTAAATTGGCAGGATGGGATTTTGCTTTTACAAATCAAATGGAAGACTCGGCAAGCGATTTAAGAAATAAGAATGCCATTCATTTTGCAGACTCGTTACCATATTTATCACCTGAAGTGAGTACGGAAGGTAATAAAGGAGTGAATTTTCTTTCTGATTTTTATTCTATTGGAGTTGTACTTTATGAAACTTTGGTAGGAACGTTACCATTTAATTCTTTGAATCCAGCAAGTTTGATTCATCAGCATTTAACTCAGAAACCAATTTCTCCTAAATTGATATCTCAAGGGTTTATTTCTGATTCATTAAGTGACATTATAATGAAACTTTTAGAGAAGGAACCAAATAATCGATATGGTAATAGCAACTCTTTGATTAATGATCTAATAGGTTGTAAGGATTCATATATCGATAAATTACCAAGTGGAACCATACCTGGTTACTTGAAACAGCCTTTGAAGAGTATTGACTCCTGTGTAACACCATATTTCATACAGAATGTGGATATGGTTGGAAGAACTGAAGAATACAGAAAAGCTTTTGCTCATTATTCTACAGTTAAAGAAGGAATGGATTTTACCTTAATTACAGGTAATGCAGGTTCAGGTAAAACAAGACTTCTAAACGACTTCAAAACTTTTGTCAGATCCAAAGATGGGTTCCACGTCCATTGGAAATTCAGTTTGAATAAAAACAATATGTCATTGTATACATCCTTTTTACATGGTATGAAATTACTTATAAGTCAAATATTGGCCTTATCCCCAGATGCCATATCCGTTTGGCGGGAGTTGATTATTTCAAGAATACCTGTGGACATGAGTGTACTCTTCCCTATAATTCCGGAATTTTTAACGTTATTGGGTCCTACTTATACAACTTGGATGCAAACTGAGCATGCTATTAAGAATAATATGGATTATGCTCAAGAAGAATTTTCAGCAAATCTTGATTTGAGATATAGGTATATACTCAAATCATTTTATTGCTTGGTTGGATTACAAGGATTGACTATTTTCTATGACGATATTCAATGGTGCACTATTGAAGAATGGGATTTCATAGCAGAGGGGGTAGATTTCTTTAATACCAATAACTTGGAAAAGGATGCGTGTATCAGAATGATAGCAACTTATGGTACTGATCTTGGAGAAGAATCAAGTGTTGTTACTCAAGACCAAATAGAAAAGTTCATTAAGAATATTCAAATTGGATATTATAATGTTCACTTGGGGGAAATTCCTTTGGAGGATTTTGCGAAATATTTCAATGAGTTCAAGTTCGGTAGAGAGGATGAGTCTAAAGGAAGTGAGGTTATTGAACTAAAAGGGGGGGCAGAAGGAGAGGCAGAAGGAGAGGCAGAAGGAGAAGCAGTGGAATTGGAAGGAGAGGCAGATAAAAGTGCAGCAGCAGATGCAGTAGAGTTTGAAAGAACAGATGAAGAATTGGGAAGTGTTGTTATGAATACTCACCCATCTAATGAATACGCAAATTTACCATACAGCCGTGAATTCATTGAAGAAATTACAGCCATTTATAAGAACTCCAAAAGTAGTATCTTGTTGGGCCGTATTCTTACGGTACTAGCCATACTTCGGAATCAAGGTGGTGAAAAAATTGGTTTCTCGGGTGTACTTAATGTCCAATATGATGATATTGTCAAGTCATATATTGATACCGCACTAAGTGAAGATGCAAGAATTTTACTTCGATATGCATCCATAATAACTGTTGGACCATATTTCTACCTTTCGGATTTGGTGGTTGCAACAGGATGGCCAATTGAAAAGATATACTATCTTCTTCATCAAGCAAGTGCCTATTATCTTGTAGATAATGCTAGTATTTTCTGTAAAGTGCCATTTCATTTGATGTCCAATGAAGAATTTCCTTTTGCACTTGCAGAGAGTAATATTTGGAGCCTTGCATGTCAAGCTAAGTATAAATTTCATAACGACCTTATTCCTATTCAATTGTTGGATGAAATGGCCAATAGTCAAGTTTTAGGGACCTACCACCGATTGTGCGCTTTGAGGTTTTACAAGCGGATCACAAGCCTGAGTGACATTTCGGAGTATCTTGAAATGGCATGCCACTTTTGTATCTCAGTGAATGATGCTAAACCAGATGAATTTGACATTTATTTCAATGTCCTTATTCAAGCTGGTAGATACGCTTCCTCGACAGGCAATTTATCTGCGGCCCTTGATTATTTTACAGCGGCTCAAATATTCATTACAGATCGTGAAACCAGATTAAAATCGGTATTGACAATCTGTCAGCTCCAGCACCAGCTCAAACAATTTGATGTTTGCTTGAACTATATTGCTGAATCCCAGAAGCAGTACAATTTCGAGGCGACACTATTCTTGTTACCAAAAGTACGATGTTTAGTCGAAGCAGGAAGATATGCTGAAGGGGTTGAGGTGGCATTATCAGGACTAGGTCAACTTGGGATTGATTTTAATTTGAACGCATTCAACGAAGGGGATCTCTCGATTGTTGAAATCCGAAGAATGAGAACTTCAGAAAAGGCTGTCAATCCAGACATATTGATAATTTATGAATTGATTGCAGACATTGTTGTTCCGGTTTATAATCTTGAATTTGATGATTTGAGAAGAAACCTTGTGGTTCAATTGCTTGTACTCATGCAAACACATGGTGTTTCATATCATTGTGCAGTTCCTATTATTGATTTTGCAAACCATTTAATTCGAACAGATCGAAGACTGTATTTAAAGGCTATTGAATATGCCAACCTTGCCATACATTTAGTTGAATCTGCTGAAAATATCCCGTTTTCATTCAAAGCTAAGTTTTACAAAGGATACACTTCCTCGATGGCGATTTATATCGATCCTCTTTCAACTGTACTAAAATATTGTGAAATTTATGGAGAGAAAACAAGACCATTTGCGACTGCAGTGGAATCGAAATTCGGTATTACTGTGGGTTTTGCAAAGAGCATGGTGTTACATTACTTGGGACATCCAGTGGAAAGCTTGTCAGGAACGAATCCAGAATCATCTAGACATGATATCGTGGCATCCTTTTTTCATTTGATGGATGAAAATATAACGATTGAAGAATTTATGTCCAGGTCCCCGTCGAAGGAATCTGCTACGAGAGGCTACATTTTCTTCTATCACTTTGGAATACTTCGGTATTATACTGCAATAGGTAAATACAATGAAGCGAAAGATTTAATTTTTAAGACTTTGGTTGACATTGTTGAAAGCTTACCAAATATCATCGTAAATGCTGCTTATTACTTTAATTGTGTTGTTGCATTGAGCAAATGTACTTATAATAGTGCGCAAGAAAGATCAGAAGGGCAAACCATAATGAAGAATATAGTTGAGTATTACACTTTATGGGCAGAAAAAAACCCAGCTACATTCAAGTCAAAGCTATTGATTATGAATGCACTCATTGGCGAAGAATCGCAGCTTTTTGTTTTGGAAAAGTTTGAAGAAGCCCTTGAATATGCTCGCGAGGTGAATAACTTTAATGAAGTTGCGTGGGGATGTGTATACTGTGTGGATTGGTTGGAAGCTCAGGATTACAAACGGTCTTCAGGTTACTATAAAAAGAGAATCCGGCATTATATTAAAGCGGCGATTGAAATAGGGAAAAGTTCAGAGGGTAAGTTGTTTTTCAAAGTACTTAGAACGAAGTATCCCAAATATGTGGATGAATTGTGGGTGCCAAAACTGCTCCGAATAAAACATCCCATTTCAAGTGTTTTAAATGCATTTCCGAATTTGAACCAAGAACCAGACCCAACTGTTAATGATGCTAGTGACCTTAATAGCGCTGTAAAGGCATGTTTGACCATGTCGGAATCATTTGATGATACAAGCATCATCTTGAAATTATTACAAAGCACTATTAAGTTCAGTTGTGTTGATTACGGGGTGGTCATTATTCGTAATAATGATGATGACCCTTACATCCAAGCAGTTGGAACCGGCCATAATGTCTACAGTTTGGGAGACCAACCTTTAAGATCAACAACAGAATTATGTCCTTACTCCTTGGTTATGAATGTATTTTCAACAGGTGAAATTGTCCATAGACAAGAGGATACAGATTTATTCTCCAACAAATTCGGCCAGGAAGATTATTTTTCACGCAAAACTTATTCTGATGTTATTGCTATTCCATTGAAGAATCAATCTGGTGCTTTTGGGGTTTTATACCTCGAAAATCAAAATTTGAAGAATAGAGTAAGCACTGAAGTATCAACATCAAAGATTGCACTTTTAAAATTCCTTTGCACTCAAGCGGCTGTTTCCATTGGTAAGGCAAAGTTGTATTCTCAAATGGAGGCTGCAAAAAGTGCTGCAGAAGATGCGACTGCAGAAAAAGCGAGCTTTTTGGCCAATATGTCTCATGAAATCCGAACTCCGTTTAATTCTTTGTTATCTTGTTCAATATTCTTATTGGATACTGAATTGAGTAATACTCAGCGAGAGTATGTTGAAACAATCAAGAATTCTGCATTAGTGACATTGAACATTATCGATGGGATATTGGCATTTTCAAAGATTGAACATGGCTCGTTCACATTGGATAATGTACCATTTTCTCTCAGTGAATGTATTGAAAGTTCAATACATTTATCAGGAGAACAAGCTGCCATTAAGGATTTGGAAGTTGTTTTCTTTAATAGGTGTCATGAAATAAAAAATGTCATTGGAGATGTCACTAGATTCAGACAAATTCTAATCAATTTGGTTGGAAATGCACTTAAATTCACTTCATCTGGTTCGATTATTGTCTACGCAAGCTCAAAAAGTGTAACTAGAAACCGGTCTGAGATTACAATTTTAGTTAAGGATACAGGTATTGGGATTCCCGAAACTGGCAACAGTAAAGTTTTTGGAGCATTTTCGCAAGTGGATGGTTCATCTAGGAGACAATTCGGAGGTTCAGGCTTGGGTTTATCGATTTCAAAAAAATTAACTGATATTATGGGGGCTTCCTTGACATTTGACAGTGAGGAAGGAATTGGAAGTACGTTTAAATTTGTGGTCACTTGTGAGGTTGAGCTTCGAAAACAGCCAGATTTCTATTTCGGTGATGAAGAATCAAGAAGATTATCAATCCCAAATAAGGTTTTGATTGTTGATGATCGTGAATTGACTAGGGAATCCCTCAAGGAGGCTTTGGAGTATTTTGGATTTCATGTGGATGTGAAAGAAAAGATTGGGAGTGTATTTATTAATGGTGACCGTGGTTTAAGTGACGTGGCCAATGGTGACAGTGCCTTAAGTGACATGGCCAATGGTGGCAGTGCTCTAAGTGATAAGACCAATGGTGACCTTGCCTCATGCAGCATAAATACATATCCAATAGTATTTGTTCAAGATACCCAGTATGAGCAAGTCAAATTGTCCAAGAACCTTCTTAGGCCTGGTTGTAAGGTTATTGTTCTTGCGAAATTTGGAAAGCCTTTACCAACAAATATGGAGGATCACATATTACTTTCACCATTCCAACGACTGAAATTGGTGAGTCTAATTGACGATGTGAGCCAAACAACTACCAGAACAAAAACTATCAAACCGAAGTCAGTGATAGCATTGAAATATCCACTAAGAATTTTATTAGCAGAAGATAACCCAATCAATACAAAGGTGGCATTACAACACTTGCGTAATTTAGGATATCTGGCTGATCATGCTAAAGATGGTGTTGAAGTTTTGGAAAAATGTGAAGTCCTACTGCGAGAAGGGAATTGTTATGATGTTATTTTAATGGATATACAAATGCCACGCAAAGATGGAATTGCAACGACTCTAGAGTTGAGAGAATTATACGCTGCTAGACAGGATCAGTTACCTATGGTTGTTGCATTGACTGCAAATGTTGCTGGGGATGATAGAGAGAGGTCCTTAAGGTGTGGAATGGTTGATTTCGTTTCAAAACCTATTATTCCAATTGACTTGGAGAGGGTTTTGATTAGTTTGGGGAAGATTGTGAGCGGGAATGGTAGGACAGTTTGATCTTTGTGAGCGTAGCGAGCAATGAGACAACAACTGAAACTAGAATGTGGAGGTTTGCAGTTGAACCAATTTGTAAGTTTCACTTTAGACATAAACTCTATTACCACTCATTAGAAACTGTTTAGAGCACTGTTTCGATCCAAATAAGTCATTTATAGAGATTTTATATGGATCTACTTCATGTGCAATACTTGTAGTTCTCAAAAATTGTTTGATTCAAACCTACATACTCAGAAAGCAATACAAATACAGGTTAGAATATCATACAAAATACAAACTACTATAAACCATGGTGGTGCAATAGAACACTTCACACCTTGCTCATTCTTAACTACTACATTTTTCTTCTCGGCAACAAGTATGACCAAATTCCGGCTGATTCATGATAAAATCTCTACAGACGAACGCCGTAAAGAAACGCTCGTATGAGGTTTCACAATTCTATTGCATTGGAACAGTCATAGGTAAAGCTCAAATTCAGCTCACTCGTTAGCCTTCTTATAAACATCAATCCTATTTTCAACCCATTCATCTAACAGTTTCCTATAAGCATCCTTAGTAGCTTGATCGACCTTATATTCCAATTTCTGTTCATCGGTCAAGCCATTCCATTGTTTACTTAACTCCTTGTTAATTTCAACAACAGTTCTACCATCAGAAACAAAGTTTTCTTTAACATATAAAGCAAAGCCAGTAGCTGGCTTCTTTGGTCTTGGTTTATAGATCTTCAATTGTTCTTCATTATAGGCATCTGTTTGTTCTTGTAAAAGCTCTTTTTCGTAATCGCTTAAAGCAATCCACTTTTCTTTCGCTTGGACCAATGTCAACCCCTTTTGAGTTTTGATGAAGAAAGCATAACTATTCAATTTTCTATATTGTTTAAGAATCTTGGCCAATAATTTCTTCTCTTTTGCGGCTTCTTTTGCTTCGTGGATCTTGGAGGCTTCTTTGAATCTGCTACGTAAAGTTTCCAACCAAGCTTTTTCTTTGGCAAGCTTTACAGACAACTTTGCTATCTCCTTTTCTTGCTTCTTTTTGGATGAGAGCTTAGCCTTAAGTTGGGCCTTCTCTTCTTTCAATTTAAGGGTCTCTTTTGCTTTGGCGGCAGCAAACTTGGCTTTTGCTTTGGCTTTCAACTCAAGTTCCTTTGCTTTATGAGCCTCAGAAAGTACGGGTTTAGGGTTCCTCACGGTGGAACTATAGCTAAAGGAGCGGGTAAAGGCAATTGGAATGGAAGGGGTGCTGCTAATGGCAGCAAATGTACCGTGCATATTTACACGGCTCTTTATTGAAGATACTACTCCTCTGGCTGGTGATAACTTAACTTTCAACATGGCAATTGAGATTGTGGATTGTTGTGGAACTGTACCGTGTGACTTTTGTTGTTTATCAGTCTGCTTATGTAAGCGCCGTTCCTAATTGGGGATTGCCACCAGCTGAGTAGGAACTGGGGCAAGTGATTGTGTATAGAAGTGATGATGTTTTATAGAGTCACATATGGTGCAAGAATGCATAAGCGATATAGTCTGTTATTACTGTAATAAGTCACAGTTAAATAATAAATCACAGTTATAAGTCACAGTTCAAAAATTTAAAAAGGGTAGATTACTCTTCAAGAGGTGATATGTAGAATTATAGAGAGTATATCAAAGTTGGTCCCCTTTGTAGGAAATGTCTTTTTATACGGTTCCGTGTAAATTTAAGACGTGTTTAAGGTAATTGTATGGGGTTTGTTATGGTGGGGAATGCCTAAGGGCAACTATGGAGATCCTACCACTCAAGTTTTGACAATACTACAGGGTCAAAAAATCTAATTATAAAGAAACAATGTTTACTTGTTCAAGTTAGATGTTTAGTTCATTCAGTCAGGTTCTACAAAATGGAAGAAATATCTTCCGACGATGTTTTGGTACCACTTGAGGTGATTTCATACGCTACATTTTGCAGCCATAACTGAAACATTAAGCGATTGAGACCAATTTGTTTTATGGTAAGTAGTAAAGGAAGTTTATTTAAGGCATAAGAAAGTTAATAATGAATATCAGGGAGAATAAAGTATTGGGCAATAAGGATAACTAGGGAATATGTCAAGATCACTTTTTTTATCATTAGGGTACAATTGGTAGGGATAAAGATACGCATCTCGGGTACACTTGGTTGGCATACAACATTGAACTAAGCTTATAGATTTTAAAAACTAAGATTACACATCGATATTGAACTAAGCTTACACATTTTAATAACTAAGAGACACATTTTCAAGGATGTGATGAAGAAATAAGTTTAATTGTAAGTAACACCATTTTGTATTGATAGTTGTATTACATCGGCCACTATATCACTTCAGACTCTCACTTTAGACCCTTTATACATCACATCGGACTCTATTTCTCATCGGACTCTATATCTCAATGGACTCTATATCACAATGGACTCTATATCACAATGGACTCTATATATATTAGAATAAACACCTAATACTTCTTAGTAAACAAGCAAGACAACCTGCTCCACAGTACTACATAATCCATCCCGCTCATGGCTACTCCCAAATACCCTCCTAGCTCTGCCAAACCAGTCGCACTAAATTCGCCAACGAAGATTTTTCAAATCACCAACATGTACACTGCAGCCCGTTCAGATACACTCTTCCTTGGAGGAGAAAAGGTCAGTGGGAATGATATCCGTAATCAGAATGTTCTTGCAGCTCAATCTGTTGCTAATGTTGTGAAATCCTCATTAGGACCTGTTGGATTAGATAAAATGTTGGTTGATGATATTGGAGATGTGACTGTTACTAATGATGGTGCAACCATCTTATCACTTTTGGATGTACAACATCCAGCAGGAAAGATCTTGGTTGAATTAGCTCAACAACAAGATCGTGAAGTTGGAGATGGTACAACGTCAGTTGTAATCATTGCTGCCGAATTATTAAAAAGAGCCAATGAATTGGTTAAGAATACAGTACATCCAACCACAATTATTAGTGGATATAGACTTGCTTTGAAAGAAGCCATTCGTTATGTAAACGAGGTATTATCTCAGTCAGTAGAAAGTCTTGGTAAGGAGACCATGATCAACATTGCAAAGACATCCATGTCTTCCAAAATCATCGGATCAGATAGTGATTTCTTCAGTAAAATGGTGGTTGATGCTATGTTGGCCGTGAAGACCACCAACACCAAAGGAGAAGTTAAGTACCCCGTTAAAGCGGTGAATATCTTAAAAGCCCATGGTAAATCAGCTATTGAATCCGTCTTGGTGAATGGTTATGCTTTGAATTGTACAGTAGCTTCTCAAGCAATGGTCAAATCCATAAAAAATGCTAAAATCGCATGTTTGGATATTAACTTGCAAAAGGCAAGAATGGCCATGGGAGTCCAAATCAATATCGATGATCCAGATCAATTGGAAGAAATTAGAAAAAGAGAATATGGTATAGTTATTGAAAGAATCAGAAAGATCTTGAATTCAGGTGCAAATGTTATTTTAACTACCAAGGGTATTGATGATTTATGTTTGAAAGAATTCGTTGAAGCAGGTGTAATGGCTGTGAGACGTTGTAAAAAGGAAGATTTAAGAAGAATAGCAAGGGCAACAGGTGCTACTTTGGTTGGTAACTTGTCTAATTTGGAAGGTGATGAAACTTTCGAAACTTCTTACCTTGGTTACGCAGATGAGGTGGTTCAAACAAGAATCAGTGATGATGAATGTATCTTGGTTAAAGGAACAAAACAACATTCTTCCTCCTCCATTATATTGAGAGGTGCTAACGATTATTCCTTAGATGAAATGGAAAGATCCATACATGATTCATTATCTGTGGTCAAGAGAACCTTGGAGTCTGGGAACGTTGTGCCTGGTGGTGGAGCTGTTGAAACCGCTTTGAATATTTATTTGGAGAATTTTGCAACCACAGTTGGTTCAAGAGAACAATTGGCAATTGCCGAATTTGCAAATGCTTTATTGGTCATCCCAAAAACCTTGGCCAATAACGCTGCTAAGGATGCTTCTGATTTGGTTTCTAAATTGAGAACCTACCACGCAGCTTCACAAAGTGCCTTGCCTACCGATCTTAAGAGGAAAAAGTATAAATATTATGGATTAGATTTGATCGAGGGTAAAATTGTGAATGAAAGCGTACATGGTGTTTTGGAGCCAACCATTTCAAAGATAAAGAGTTTGAAGAGTGCTTTGGAAGCTTGTATTGCTATTTTGAGGATTGATACGATGATTACCGTCGCTCCAGAACAACAGAAGGAGGATCCTCATGATCATTAAAGATAAGATTTCTACGGTCACCAAGGTTATTCATGTATGAATGATCTTCAAATAGAACATGACAATCATTTGTGAGAGTCCGACCATTTCCATTTATATTTTGATGAACATAGCGTAATAAAATAATTCGATGTACAACTGGTTTTCTCTGTAATGTCGAGCTAAACATGAGGCTCACCAGTCTTGGTTAATCGACCTAACTACCATCTAAACATGAGGCTCACTTCAGCCTTGGTAACTTCTCTCTACAATTACCTCTACAATGGTAGATTATAAGTAAATTCTCTAATGTAAAGACACCGTTGAACTGCAGTTTCAAAGTAAAATTTAGATTTTGAGTCGGTTTCATGTAGTGCTTGTTTTGAAACAGAGTGGCGTTTGAGAGTTGATTTAGTGCTTGGACTCTTTTGACGATGTAAGGGATTGATGATGGCCATGTGCGTGTGATTTCTTGTAACGGGTCTAATACTGGGCTTGGTAGGTTTGTGATGGCGATGAGTTTGTACTGTCATGGCTTGGTGCTGGTTTGTACTGTGATAGCTTGGTACTGGTTTGTACTGCAATGGCTTGGACTGGTTTGTACTGTAATGGCTTGGTACTAGTACTGTACAGTCTGATTTGGTACTGTGATGATTTCGTACCTGACGAGCAATCAATTTGTACTTTGAGAGGTAAATCATGGAGGCTCAATGACCACCTGTATCTGGAAAGGTACTAACGTAGATCTGACTAATTAAAAAATGTAAGTAGCTGTACTGATACTTATTCGGAAATATAATTAGGCATAATATAGATCATCAATAGGAAAAGATTGTTTGTACAATAACTAAAAGGTGATTCAATTAGGTTTACACGAAGTTTAACCAAACGTTCACCCCCACCTTTGTCAAAGATAGGTAATGAGAGGTAATGAAAGACGAAGTCGTTCAACTAACCAAGAATTCAAGAACTAAAAGTCAAGGGAAGCACCTCATCTAAACGAAATCAAAGTAACTTTTACCGATAAGTGTTATTGAGATGAGAATACCGAGACTATCACGATGTGATGTAATGACGTGTTTATTATTGTTTTACCTATTATTATCTTCCAAACAAATCTCTATCCAAGAAGTATTATTCATCATTCTGCCCGACAAGCATTGTTACCTATACAATTCGACAAGTATTGTTTTGTATAAGTATTGTTAATTAGTCGAGTTCGAAAACTCTCTCCTACAAGGAGATTGGATCGGCTAAAAAAGTATACTCGCAGGTTATACGGCTGCAAAATGTTTACAAATATTGATAAAACAATGCGATGCGATTCACATGCCTATCCAAGTGGCATTAATAGCCCGAAGAGCACGTTTTAATTAAAGAAAATAGATCTTGAAGTTTAAATTCTACGTGGACGATCTAAAACGTGAATTTGAAAGGGTATATTTAAGAGGGTAGCTGAAGTAGTGCCTAAATTGAAGCACAGTACTTCCTATTCACTTCAGTACTGCCTATTAAACTCTACAAAGTAGAATTGCCTAGTAAACCAAAGTACAGTAGTACTGCCTATCAAACTCTAAAGTACAGTACTGCCTATCAAACTCTACAAAGTACAGTACTGCCTATTGAACAGCTTATTCTGCAGTGAACTACAATAGCCTATTTCTACAAATTAAAAGATAAATAGATTTATTAAAGAATGCCTCGAGGCAAATAATGGAAGGTACTAGAAATGAATGGGAAGTCGTCTAATTGAGATCATGAGTTCGAATATGATTATATTCTATTATTGTTATACTGCCATTCTTCCGGAATGGACTAAATTTAAGCTATGTGGGGGACGTTCTGCAGTGGTTGCATCGTGAACCGAAGCTGCAGAAGTCATCGAAGATGTTGAAGTTGAAGAAGTTAAGGAATTGTTAGATTGTGATTGTTTGATGTTGCGCAATGTACTACGAATAGGAATTCCAGACTTTGGTGTACTTTGTTGTGGAGAATATCTTGGAGTTTGTTGTGGAGAAGATCTTGAAGCATGTGGAGATCTTGAAGCTTGTGGAGATCTTGAAGCTTGTGTAGAACTTCTTGGAATACTCTCCTTTGGATTCGAAATCTTGAATGTAGGTAATTTATGATCATTAATGCTTGATTTGTATGTGTATGCAGATAAAGATCTTGAAGAATTCGATTGGTATGATGAAAGCGACATGTTGGATGATGATCTTGATGTTGGGGAATTATAAGATAGTGGTGATGATGGTGATGAATTATTACTCATTGGGGATGGAGCTGCAAGTGGAACGTTTGGAGCTACAAGTAAAGTTTGTGGAGAATATCTTGAAGTTTGTGGATGTGGGGAGTTTCTTGAATGAGGAGTGCTTCTTGAATGAGGTGAGCTTGAATGAGGTGAGCTTCTTGAATGTGGAGAACTCCTTGAACCTGGAGAAGTCATTGAAATAGGACTGGAAGTTGATTTAAGACTATTGCTTGAAGCATTTGATAATCTATAATATGAAATCTTTTGAGTGGATTCAACTTCTTGTTTCTTTACTAATGAATATTTGATTGAAGTTAAAAATGGTTGTAAAGCAATCACCAATTCTTCTTCTTTAATGGAAATATTCCATTTCAACAATGCAATAAGTTCACGTTCAGCCATGTTGACCTCTTCAATTGATAAAAGACCATCTGTATATTTTGTCCAGTGTCTATTTAAAGGAGAAGAATCATTTAAAGATTTTGCAGCCAATATTAATGCGGATAAAAAAATCCGATGTCTTGTTGTTTCAATACCAATAGCATTTGCAGGTAAAATGTTTCTTAATTTATTCAAATAAATCAATGTGGCCATTAATGTAGGAGTTTGAACATTGGAATATTTAATTAATTTCTTAATGAAATTACCCAACGAAACAACTCTTTTTACTGGGGCAATTAGTTTTGGAGATGCTTGACTTGCATTCATCATTGTATATTGAACTTTGGTTTCTTTAACTTGAATGGTTGAGTTGGTTGTAGATACAAGGAAATTGATCATATCTTGTGAGACTGGTTGTCTTGAAAAGATTTTCAAGGCTTCTTTATCTGACATGTTGGATTGATCTGAATAGGTATTTCTCAGTAACTTGTGAAGTAGTAATATCTTGTAATATCAAGTATTATCTTGTAGTATTCTTATAGTATATAGTAATATTCTTATAGTTACTTAGTATATCCTTATAGTATCTTAGTATATCCTTATAGTATCTTAGTATATCCTTATAGTATCTTAGTATATCCTTATAGTATCTTAGTATATCCTTATAGTATCTTATATCCTTATACTATCTTATATCCTTATAGTAATCTTTTATTCAATTACTACAATAATACCGATGAACTTTTCAATTATGGATCTAAACTACTTATATATAAAAAGCACCCAATAAGGGTTATTGCAGTCAATAAGCCAAAAAATATTTCAAAAAAATAAACACGCTAAGTCACCTATGTGCGTCGCCCATCGACTGCGAGTTTGACAACAAAAATCTATGGGAGGTATACACAAAAGATCCAACAACCGTAACCAATTCCAAGGTTTAATTCAATGTCAAATCATTCTAATAGACTAGTTTATTGTTTATTGTTTCTATATAATTATCTCGATTGTTTACCTATCAATCAATCCTGATTGTATATCCTGTACAAACACACGCGAGATCAATATAATCAAAGAGAACGCGTTTATGCATTGGTAGGGGCTATACTGTTTTGGTAGGGGCTTTCCTGTACATAACGCGTGAAATCCTGATTCCTGATTACATTGTTGGTAGACACAATTTAGTCTGCCTTAACTATATACAGAAAAATACGTAGACGAAGGTGAGGCACGTCAATACTACATCCCTTTTGTTTCGAGCGTGTTGGCGGGGCAAGGGTAGACGTTTGACTTGGAAAGCCAAGTTCTTGTAAAGGCAAGCTTACCAGGTCTATGATAGGAAATCATCATACCATATTGTTCCTATTGTTCTCATGTATGAGTTTTGAGATATATCGGTCACTAAATGATATTCATATATTGATGAAGGCGTGGTGTGTGAAGGCGTGGTCGGTGTCTGTTCACTATGTAATTTATAGTATTCTTATAAGCTGTTGTATTCTTATAAGCGTAGTTTACATACTATTCACTCCATCACTAACATCTTCACTACTACCTATATTCTGGTTATTCTATATATAGAAAATTCTTATCACTTAAACATGTATAGAGAAAATCCTTCACTAATACCCCTTTAAACAAATGTTAAGAACCGCCTTCAACTCTTCACCTCCAGCCAACGTCGTAACTACTCACTATTTACATCTTGTTGCCCACAAAGCACCATTCGCGTCTGTGTGACTGTTGATGTTTCCTCCCTTAATATCGGGAGTCCATCTTAATTACCGAATTAGATATCTTGTGCATTTCAAGGACCAACCATATAACCTTTGCATATCTAACAATGATAACCATGCATATTAGACAATGCCAAAGTAACTAACGCAGATGTCAGTGGTACCACGAAGCTGAAAGCCGTTGTTTTGATTTCACACTTGTGTGCCTTTCGTTACAGTATGTTTATTTTATCTATTCGTTGGCTTTGCTATTCAATATTCATTAGTTTTAACAACCTTCACATGTAAGTTTCAAATGGATGCAAATGTTACACTCCATTTTTCACCATACTAGAAAGTCTAGACCGTTAGCTTCCACTGCATACCCCTTGCATGTATACTAGTACAAAATGGGTAACCAAGAGGCAAAAGTGTCAGAATTTCTAAGGAGGTGGTTGCAACTTATATCCTAGCTTTTCCAAAGCACTTCCATTCGTAAATTAGACGTAATAGGGAAAAATGCAGTGATCTACTTAAGTTTCCATGATCGTAGTGAACTACTTAAGTTTCCATGATCTACTCATGTAGTGATCTACTAAGTTCTCACTTCATGATCTACTCATACCACAAGGGCCTCAAATAACGACCTCACTCTGATACTCCTTCCTCACTTACAAATAGTTACAAGGTACTGGTCCTTAAACTCTCCTTCCATACTCCTAGAACTCGGTTCACTCCTTAAGAACTTTCTTCATTAAGAACTCTCTTCACTCCTTAAGAACTCTCCTCACTCCTTAAGAACTTTCTTCACTCCTTAAGAACTCTCTTCACTACCTTAACTCAGTACTTCCTCAACTCACTCCTTAAGAGCTTAACTCTCTTCACTCAACCCCGTAATTCCTCAACTCACTCCTTCCTTCACTCCTCCTTACTCCTTAGTCCTAAACACAGCCCACCCCTTTGAACCCAACTAATTACTCAAAGATCTTTACGTTCCTCAACTTAAGTATTCTAGTTCATGAATTAACCATATGTGTATTTTTAAACAGATGTGTATACTCGAAAATATCTCATATTCTTAAGATCTTCTGCATCCATCCGCTGGTATGATGTCTCAGCATAATTAATCAAGATAACAATATAAATTCAATTTTCCAAAACGATCAATTAGCAATTCTACAATATTTCTGATAGGTCATGGCACATCAAATTCCCTCCCAAGATAAAGCTCCTTCAAAGAACCTTGAAAGCTATCTTGAAATATAAACAGTAACTAAAGACACAATTGCAATGTTAGTCTTCATATAAACAGAAACGAAAAATTTCAATGTTAGTCATATAAACAGAAACGAAAAATTTCAATGTTAGTCTTCAATATAAACAGAAACGACAGACTTAAATTGCAATTTTAACTTCCATGTAAAGAGGAATAGCCAACTCTCAAAGCTCACATAAGAGCTTCAAGATTCAACTGGATATCGCAATAATTTTGAAACTTCTCAAACAGACAGAAGTATATTCTCAAGCACTTCGCTCAGACATGGTGTAAAGCTACCCTAAACCTGAACATCAGGATAGTAAAAGAAAGCCAACGCAATAATCAAGTAAGTACTCAACAACATAGCACCCTCTAACCAATTCGATTCCCCATCAAGAATAACTAAATTACTTATAAACACAGAAACAAACAATACTGCAGTTTCGAATGTAGAAAAGTATAAAGTCATTGGAACATCAATTGCCCATCCCACCAAGACCATAAATGGAGTTACGAATAAAGCGATTTGCAAGGAAGAACCAACAGCAACGCCAATAGCTAAATCCATTTTGTCTTTCATGGCAACTACAATAGCAGTGACATGTTCTGCTGCATTACCAACGATTGGGATAACAATCAAACCAATAAAGGTCTTGGATAACCCACTTGATTCCACGATTTCATCAATGGATCCAACAAGGAAATCAGCACAGAAAGAAACCAATACTGTTGCTACAATCAATACAGCCAAAGAAGAAATAACAGACAAGTGTTCACCTTCAACTTTTCCAAGAAGCCCATCTGGAGCGGAAGTAATAATTCCATCGTCTGCATCTTGAGCTTGTTCTTCGAATAAAGCTTTATGAGTTTTCAATTGGAAAACCAAGAACAATACGTAAACCAATAATAAGATGAGAGATACACCTCTTGATAATGAAAGGATCAAATCATCGGAAGAGGTTGAATTTGGAACGGTGGCATGGAAAGCGGCTGGAATCATCAATCCAGCTGTTGCCAATGCCATAAGGGATGACATTGTTTGAGCTACTGTTTGATTGAAGGTTTGTTGAACTCTTGTAAGTCCACCAGCAATAAAGCAACAACCCAATACTAATAATGAATTGGATAAGATTGAACCCAACATACTTGCTTGAACAATTCTAACTTGATTATCTTTTAATGCAATGATGGAAACAATTAATTCAACAGCATTACCAAAAGTAGCATTCAACAACCCACCAATAGTTTCTCCAACATTTTCTGATAATTCCTCAGTTGCAAATGCTAATACAGAAGCCAAAGGCACTATCGCAAGGAAATTGATCCAAAAAATGGCATTCGACGACCATTCAAGAATCCCGGCGGCAATCCCAACTGGTACAATAAGTAGCAAGTAATTGACTGGGGAAGACTTGAAAGTAAGTACAAATGTTTTTATGAAAGCATCTTTGAAATGATGCAAGCGTGCTTTGTTTCCTTCTATCAACCGTTCTCTATCGAGTAAAGGAGTATATTCTTGAAACAGTGGCATGATGATTCTAAATTATGTTGCTGTCGTTAAAATTTGTCGTCAAAACTTGAACCTTCTGTTGGGGGGTTTTCTTTATACCTTTTTTTGTTTGCTTGCTCCAGAATGCAAAAAAGAGGCGCGGTTTCAGGGTTCCTTATATACGGTTCAATACGCTTGACGCTAGAGATATAGGTACTCCCCTCTGCCAAGATAAGCGAATGATCTTTGGTAAATAAGAAGAGTTATCAGAGGGGATATGTATTGTTTATTATTTAATTTGTTTTTAGTGTTATTCGTCTATTCATTCGGTCGCAGAATTAAGCACACTATTTTGCATGGTCATGGTAATTGCCTTGTATGTTGTAAAGTTTTATCATACTTCCAATGACTTCCAATGTACTTTCCTGTAGTAGAGTCATATTTCCTAATTAACTGTATGACTTCTAAATTGTTAATGTTAACAATTGCCAAGACCATAAGGCTAGATGAAAAGTTTAATGTTGAATTTTACAAGATAGAGTTATGCAAATTATTTCTGTATATTCAATACTAGGTCAATTTATAAACTCTATAACTTAGTCTCATGCAAGTTAAGGCAATACTAAGTAGCAACCAAATTAAAGAACAATGAAGAACATCTAAAATTCTAACTTATCATTTATTAGTATGCTTCTTACATCACCAACTCACTCCATAAGTATGGAGTAAAAATCACCACAGCAGTGAAAAATGCATCAAAAGCTTCATAAAGTGCTAATGGGAACCCTACAAACCCTCTCTCCGCAAAATTGCAATAAATAGCATACAATGCAACACTGAAGAAATGGTTGAAAAGTAACATTGGGAATGGCAACATTCCCGAAAGTAATCCAATAGGTCCAGAAACACAAGATCCACCCAATTCAAAGTACCTGAAACATCCAGTTTGTAAGATCGTCAAGGCTCTTCTATCAGCTGCAAATAAGGTATACAATGCAATCGATAAAGTATTTATAACCGCATCCAAATTCTTTCTTTGTCTATGGAATTGCTTCAATTTCTTTGAAATGGCTGCATAGTCGGTCAAATCTTCAACTGATTTAGGATGTAACAATTTGGCAAGAAGAACAGCATCATTCAATCCTACCGTCATTCCACCTCCAGTTAAAGGATGTCTCATGTTAAGAGAATCCCCCAACATGATTAAACCATGGTTTTCTTTCTTACCTTGTTTTGCAGCAGGTAAATATTGATTTGGCATTACTCTGAATTTCTTTGTTTCGACAGCCAACTTGAAAGCAGGTTTCAAGACATCTGGCAATGCAGGTAAAACCTCAGATTTCATATAATCATAAATGGCATTTTGTGATGGATTCTTTGTTGATGCAAATGCACACAAGATTCTAGTCTCCTCTGGAGAAATCTGATATACAAGTACGGGAGCATGGTCTCCTAAGATAACATGACCTCTATTTTGTTTTGGTAAAACTGCATTTTTCATGTGTAATCCAATGAAATGTGAACCAACTACTGGAGTGTTGTTTTCCGACAATTCCTTTCTGAACTTGGAATAGATCCCGTCACAACAAATAGTTAGTTTGGAGTAGTATTCAATATAATTATCATTCACTTTAACTTTCACTCCCACTACTGTTTGATCTTCTCTTAATATTTTGGTAACGGAACCTTCTAACCAAGTTACATTTGGTTCATTCTTTACTATGGAACGCAAGTTACCAAGGAAATCCCCATGATGGAATGCAACACCTCTAACTCTTTCATCGTTTTCCCATACTTTAGAACTTATGGTTGAATCCGTTGAAATCTGGTCATTGCCTTCGAAAACACAGTCTGGTACTGGTTTAATTGAATTGGTTACAAGAGCATCACTCTTCAAAGGATAATCCAAATCAATATCATCTTTATGAAACTTAATATAATATCCTATGACATCTATAGCTTCTATATTATTAATGGCACTAACCATTCCAAGCTCTTTTAAAGCTTTTACACCAGCTGGTTGTAATAATTCTCCAACAATACGATCTGGTTTGGACCAGTCTCTTTCAACAATCAATACCTTTCTACCTTGTCTCGCAAGGGCTGTAGCTATGGCTGGTCCAACCACTCCAGCTCCGATTACAATAACATCATATTGGGAAGTCATTATCTGTGAAGATCTACTTTTGATCTAATTAATGAAGATATTGATCTAATTAATTTTCTATACTTAAAGTTTTCTATGATCCTGAAAACTTATACTTTCTATTATATGCTTATGATAGTATGAATCGTTGAATGTTTAGTGGCTTGTGGGTTATATTTAAATTTGGGAAACACACCATACGTAATATTTCACATGCGTCGTATAGCTACTCGTAAAAAAATCAATCAGGCGATGGCTCAACCGTTTCTAACAGGCGATAATACGACTGGAAAACAATCGGGCAGAGTAAGATGATGTAACTTCCAGATGTAACTTCCAGATGTAACATCCAGTAGTACAACCAATTTGGGTTCTATTTATTTTTTCTATTTTCTATATGCATGGGCATGATAACGATCGAATGAATGGGAGGATCAGAGGCGATAAGTTAAAGACTAATGATATGGGAGGATATATTGAATGGCTAGAAAGGAAGTATTATTAGATAAAATATTCACAATTAGTGATCCATGCACAGATCTTAGTTGTACCATTATCATCACCTTCTACAAAAAAAATTATTTCACATATAAATTGCATTACATATGAAGTTTCACTTCTAGGTTCACTTTATCAGATATTTATAACATATTCTTCAATTCTTATTATTATTCTATATACGGTGAACATGAGACTTACTCCCTGTTTTAGGTTGCCTTAAGGATGGTCACTCCTACGTGTAAGTGTTACGTCATTATCCTGAATGTCAATTAGGAGTATGTGCCTCATGTTCTTCCTTTATCCTGAAAGTCTTCCAGTGCCATCCAATCTAATCCAATAGACCAGTCACTCTAAACTAAAACACTAATTTCAATTACTAATTAAACTCTTAGCAGAATGTTGACTCTCATACTCCAATGAATCAATGTGCTTGATGACTACTTCATTTGATGACTCCTTATTTGATGACCTATTCCTCCTCACTCTCAGCCTCCTCCAACCAAACAATAAAGGCCGCAGCCAACTTCCTAACATTCCTCGTGTTCTCTTCCAAGTCCTCTTCATCTTTTCCGTGCCACCAAGTCAAAATCTGGTCCTCTTCAATTATATCCAACTCGTAAACAAGTCGTAAGACAACTCCGAATATCACTTGATTATACTTCTTATCTAATAAAGCAATTTTCCCCTGAAGCATGGTTAAAAGATCAAATCTTTCATCGTCATTAAGGACTTGCTTTATGAACAATAATCCCCATTGCTTGAAAATCTTTGTGGTTGCATCTCTTGCATTCAAAGTCTCCGTGGTTATGTAACTTACAATCTTGTTAAAGATAGCCTCAGCTGTAGCGGCTCTGACGTGCTCGTAATCTGCATTCATGGACATTTTCAAAGTGTTCAATTCAAGAGAAGCCGTATCCAAATCATGATTGTTATCAATAGATCTGGTTATTGTTGCAACTGCTTCCGCATTGAAATCTTCTTCGTCATCATCTGTATAGTCGTAATCTGTTGACACAGCAGAACTTGTAGATAACCTTCTGCCCTTGTTCAATCTATTATGCTTCTTCACCTTTTGATCTGTGATTGATGAAATGGAATCATCTGAAACATTCAAGGATCTAAATTGATAAACCATACCTGAATATTGATTTGGAGAGTCTTCTGAATCCGAATCATCATTTGAATCTACTTCCGAAAGGTATAAATAACCAATTCCATCATTTCCAACGATATTGATTTCGTCTTGTTCTTCTTCCTCTACATCATTGGTTGTATCTTGAGACTCGAATCCAACAAATTCTGAAACATTGGTTATCTTTTCTTCTACGATTCTTGTGTTTGGCGGAATTTGAATATCTTGACCGATCTTCACATTAAATGATACAACTGTACCTGGACTTAATCCTACTCCTGAACTTATATAAGCATTATTTGAAACGATTGCATAATTGACCAGGCAGTTATCTTCAATTGTGGAGTTATCCCAAATGTAGGAGTTTGATATTTGGACATTTTTACCTATCTTGACATTCCTACCAATGACGGATTTTTTGATAGATGAACCATCTCCAACAGATGTATTGGAACCAATACTTGTACAACTTCCAATTTTACAAGATTGGGCCAAAATAACTTTATCTTCCTTATAAATATGATTTGATTCGTAGGTGTAGTTAGTATCACCAAACAAGTTTGAATCTGGAGTTAAAGGATAACACCATCTACCCAAAATATCTTGGGTTACTGCATCGTAAGTTGCCCAACTTTCTACACGAGCAGCATATTCGGAGCTATCTTCGAGAATGTAGGCATAGATGGATTTCTTAAGTAAATCACTACTTAAGACACCTCTTACAAAGTCACCTCTTAAAGTTTGATAATCAAAGTCATCTTGGAAAATTTGAGGAACATGAGGAGTACAAATATCAATATGACAATCGATTAAGTCATTTCGAATTACAAATTCATCTTCCACTTCTTCCAACAATTCAGGATCGATACTGATACTTGATTTAACCCCATCAACTTGAGGTATGTTTGCATAATAAATACACCTTTGAGTCTTTTTATCAACAATAAAAGCAGCAGGATCAATAGGAGATCTTGTTCTATGTAATGGGGAAGCTGGTGATAATACCATGGTTAAAATATGGTCTTTATCTTGTTGTTTTCTAGCTTTATGAAAGTCCAACGCCTTTTTGAAATCGATATTGGTCACTACATCTCCAGAGACTAATATAAAATCCCCAGTAATTAACCCACGATCATCCAAGTCTCTCATGGCATCTCCAACGGATCTCAGGTCTGGTCCAATAATAGTGGTTACGATGAATGGAGAATTATCGGCATTCCATTTAGACTTCTCAATATATTCTTGGATTTGATCGGCATGAGATGAACATAATAAGAACACTTCATTGACTCCAGATTGGGCAAGGAATTCAAGGGTATATTCAATCAATGGAACATTGGCCAATGGAAGAAGACATCTTGGCTTGGATGAAGTTAAAGGCATAAACCTTGTTTCAAAGGAATCTGAAAGAACAACCGCTTGGAATCGTTCATCTTGATCTAATTCCTTCTGTTTCTTGGTCTTTGGTGCCATCGTAGTTGGTTTTGTTAGTGAGGTAAAAAATGAAAAATGAGGTGAGAAATTAGATGCTGCAAATTGAACAACCAAATGAAGGTGGAAGATTGAATTGGTATTTGAATAATTGTTAAATCTTTAATCTGTAATGATTTTGAAAATGTTATGTGTTGAGTTCAAATACTCAGTTATGACTCATAGGGGGTTTGAAAAGATGCAACCTTAGCTTGCAATACTGAGTTTTGTTTCTAGTGAAGAATTGAGCTTCTTATGTGGATCGAAATGGCCTTTACTTACATTGACCTCATGGCTCATTAATAATAACAAGTAAACTGAAGGTAGAGCCTTTTCGAATCATTTTGCGAGCCTTTCGAATTATTTTGCGAGCCTTTCGAATCACTTTGCGAGCCTTTCGAATCATTCTCGGCAGCCCTCTCGAATCATTTTCGCCAATGGTTATCCAATCTGTATCCCTACATCTCATTCGTTATAATTCGTTTATCAATATATACAAAAATCTAAAAAGAATGGTTTATATTCAGAAGATTCTATCAAACCTGATCAAGACCTAGGCATGCTGTAATTAGCTCATGTAAATTCGTATCAACATTCTTAAATGTTTTGTCTTCTCTATAACCACTATGAGGCCTCATCTCTATTAAAGATTTTGTGACTTTCCTATGAATATGGTAACCTCAGTAACCACTTCTATAAGATATAAGGCTTAAAGACTTGCCTTACCCTCAACAACCTCCGTAAGCTTTGCCTTTTCAGCAGCCAACTTTTCAGCCGCAGCATCAGCAGCATCAGCTTCTCTTTCCATTAAGATTTTCTTCCATTCTGGGATTGGAGCAGGCTTTTGCTTTTCGATTTCTTGTTCTTTCATAGCCAAAACCACGGTTCCTAATAATAAGATGATGGTTAAAGCTTGAGCGTACATTCTTGCTTGAACTGCTTTTTGAGCAGTGGACATGATTTTATCTCTATTGACGTAGACCCAAGATCCATATAACGAAGCTGCCCATGCACTTACAATGATTGGATACTTTTGATTGTTCAACGCCGTTATAACCTTATCTTGTGCAGATAATTTATCCCATTGTCTATATTCTTCCAATTGTTTTGCTTGGTTAAAAGAAGATTGGTAGGTATCTTGATCGAATTCCCAAGAACCTTGATCTGCCCAGAAGGCACCAACGGAAATTGTTGGCATAACCAACATTGCTGTCTTTACACTTGGTGTAAGAACATTAAATTTCTTTGGATGTCTGGTTTTCATATAGAAGTAAACCCCTGCTGAGGCAATACCACCTACAAACAACCCTTTAACACCTTCAGCTGTTATATGATTGATATGTGCTGCTCTTTCTTCCTTTGTTATAATCTTCATGATGTATTATTTTTCGATATCGATGGAAAATAATCAGGCAACTTAGGTTTATATATGCGCGCGGGTAAACCCGTATTTGTCAAAGGACCTGACCTGGACGCTTAAAACCGGGTCAAATAACGCGGGATCGTTCCACGGGACCAATGAGCAACAAATTTTTAACTTTTGCTTACGATGTCTGCATGAGGCTGGATCTTTAGCTGGGGTCTTTTTCTAATTTTAGTTAGAGATGTAAGGGATGGTAGAATTAAGTGGTAATTCTTCCGTGCATTCATATTAATCCTACTCATTAACTCCTATACTCTTAACAAACTCCTACTAACAGACTCTTGGTCATACTAACACGCTCTGAACTAACTCCTACACTCTTAATTCCGGCTCTCTTTGTACCAACTAAGCATTTACACTTAAACTTCATTTACAAGTTCCCTTAAACCCTATTGCTTCATCCGTGGATAGTATAAGTTGTAGCTTTAAAATGTAGATCATACTTCAAGATGCAGCTTACACCCATCCACTCCGTTTACACTTCTAGAAACACATGTTGACATTTCTAGAAACACAAGTTGACATAAAATACACAACCACCCGATTAAGGTTCAAAGTCAGGTCATTTCAATGCCTCTGTTTGAGTAATTTGATGTTTCGGAGTTATACTTACGTCTAAAATATTAGGTAAGATGGTATATTTGACCGTGAAAATTGTTTAAGATTCATATTGCAGTTGATAGCTAGATGGCAGTGGATAGCTTAAAATGAATTCACCTTCTACCTCTCTATTTTTCTATGTTAATTCCGTAGCTATTTAATCAAAATAACCGACTCGCAATTTGAACAATATTGCCAAACGAATGGATCACTCATCACATATGGACCATGATATGCCATCACATACACCTGAAGCAAGATGTTCAATGAATATGCTTTTCACTTGGGATTGGAAAAACACCTGTGTTGTGTTTAGATGGTGGCATTTGCAAACCTTTAATGGTTTCATCTTTTCCTTGATATTGATAGCTGCCTTTGCGGCAGGATATGAATACTTCAAACATATTGGGGTTACTTGGGAGAAGAATCATGCAAGTACAGTTAGTGCTGCGAGTAATGACTCCTCGATAGCATTCAAGAAGTTCAGATTAAAGAAATCCTTATTGTATGGGTTCCAAGTGGGTTATTCATTTTTGTTAATGTTGGTGTTTATGACTTACAATGGATGGTTGATGATTGCTGTTAGTGTTGGGGCAGCCGTAGGGTATTATTTTTTTGGTTCCAAAGAGGTTGGGGGTAGGAGTTTGGCCTGTCACTAGAATTGTTGGAGTTTGCCCTGTCATTAGAATTGTGGGAGTTTGGCCTGTCATTAGAATTGTGGAAGTTTGGCCTGTCACTAGAATTGTAGGAGTTTGCCCTGTCACTAGAATTGAGTTCGTTTCAGAACAACGTCGAATATTCTGACCAACACCGTCAAACACGTTTCTGACCAATACTTGATGAAATATTCCAAGAACTCTTAGAATTCCTAAAAATACCATTGATTTATTTACTAACCAGTGGGGAACAGCAATTTTCGGATATAATGGTACTGTCAAAGGCACACTTGATGACGGCTCATGAATGAGAATAATTGGTATAGATAGAGCATTAACTTCTCAGCCTTGATGGTTGAGGGCCTTACTCTAAGTGTGTTTTAAATCAGTAAAATCCAATCAAGATCTTGTAGTTATGTCGAACCTTAGGTACACCTCAAACTATATTGCTCCATCTCTGCTCATCCCTTATCAGCCACGTATTGCATCTCCCCTATCAGTTACATATTCATCTGAAATTGCAGACACATTTCAATATTTATCGATTTTTGCAAATTATTTGGAATATAATGATGATGGTGTTTCATGTAAGTACTGTCTTTTTTGGCGTTTCTCTCAAGTATTGTCTTCTTTCTTTATTTAATTAGTTGAACTCATACTATTATTATTCTTTATATACGAAAATGAACTTTAAACACAAGCTGTTAAGGAGTCTAAGTATTTCAGGTTCACAAAATCTCCATGCAAAACAATTTATAAACAACTCTCATACACCTTCAAATGTTTGTGACAACCCCTGCTTGAATTACTGTCATTGCATTGAAATTGAAATTCTACCCCATTCCTTCTTGTAGATACTTATATATAATTACAGAGTAATCGCTGAATTTCAAATGTCTATTATGATTATTATTTTGACGATTATCTTGAGGATTTATTATTCTATCTTGAGGATTGATCACTATATTTTGAGAATTGATTAATACGCTTTGAACTTTACTGAATACTATAACTTAAAGATTAGGCTTGTATATTCAGATTAAAATTTTGCAGCCAAATTCTAATACCACTCATGATATGGTTGTGTTAAAGTGTATTTTTTCTTAACGAGATGCTCTAGTGGCGCAGAGGTTAGCGCTTCGTGCTTATAGCAGAATTACGACAATTTGGTTATACCATAAGTCACGGTCGTGTGAGGAACGCGACGGTCGTGGGTTCAATCCCCTCCTGGAGCATTTGGTTTTTTTTTGCAAACACCCAGTTCCTGAAGGAAAAGACATGACAAGAGTTAGAAGTAGAATACGAACTCTACATATATATTCATTCCTTTTCTACACTCTCTTATTCTTAGTTTCCTTTTCTCAAACCATTTATTTCCACTCCTCGAGGACTCACCTTTTGTAGGCATCTCAGCCATCTCATTTTTCAGACATCGCAAATCTTCAAACTTCAAACCTACAATCAAATAATGGCTGACTTAGTAAGATATTACCTCGAGCAGAGTGTTCCTGAACTCGAAGATTTGCAAGAAAGAGGAATCTTTGAGAAAAATGAACTCACTATGATCATGCGGAGAAGAACCGACTTTGAACATCGTATTCATGGTAGAGGTTCACAAGCTAGAGACTTCACCAGGTACAGCGAATTTGAAATGAACTTAGAAAAGTTAAGGAAGTTAAGAATGAAGAGATTGCAATCTGTTAGGATGGTGGATAAGCGTACAACACTCAGTGATCATGCTGGGATTCGTAGAATCATGTTCATTTATGAACGTGCAACCAAAAGATTCCCTGCTGATTTACAACTCTGGTCAGATTACTTGAAATATGCAAAGGAATTCGGTGCTGTCACTGTGGTTTATAAAGTATACTCAAGACTTTTACAATTGCAACCAAGAAACATAGATGCTTGGTTATCAGCTGCAAAATATGAATTTGAAGAAAATATGAACGCTACAGGTGCAAGAGTATTATTCCAAAGGGGATTAAGATTGAATCCAGAATCATTGGAATTATGGTTGGGTTATGCCCAATTTGAATTGACTTATGTTTCTAAATTATTGGCCAGAAGACAGGTTTTAGGATTGATTACTGAAAAGCAGCAATTGGATCAGATGAATTATGAACAAGGTCAAGTACAAAAAAACATACAAAAGTCCGCTGCTTTGGATGAAGATTTCAAAGATAATGAAGACAAAATCCTTTTACCATCTGGTGCAAAAGATGAATTGAATCATCTACCAGAAGCAGATATGAACATGTTAGGTAATCCAGAAAATAACCCTGCATTGAAGGGAGATGTTTTCTTAACGGTATTCGATGTATGTGTACCATCCGTACTTAAATCTTTACCAAAGGATCCAACTACAAGTGTGAATAAAGAGGACAAGGTTTTCCAAGTGGTGAATAAATTCTTACAGGTGGTGGATAAATTCCCAGATTTGAATAGAGATTATTTGAATTTTCATATTTTGAATTATGTCCAAAGAGAATATTCTTCTGAATTGAGAACTTTACTTATTGACATCACCTTACCAATCAGAATAATCAATGTTCAAGATGAGAAGTTATCCGTCAATTTGCAGTCGGCAGTTAATAAGTTTATTGCTTATAAAAGTAAGTTGAAGGATGTCAATCAAAAGGAGACATTGACGGAAATGTTTGTCACTATATTGGAGAATCAGTTTTTGAGTGTTGCAGAAGATAAGGATGTACAGTTCTTGTTAAAGGCCATTATTAGAAAGTGTAGGGAATAGTTTGAATGGAGTGTATTAATATGAAAAGTGTAGTGAACTCTTGGGATTTTTAATTCAGTTGTAGAGCTTTTCCGTTTATTTAGAACTATTTGGGGCTGACTGTAGAGACATGGTTGTAGCGGCCCATGTGGAATGCAATGAAGGACTTCTCCAACTAATTTGACAAAGTGCACTCCCATAGTTAAATGCTCCAGGGTAGATTCGAATATTGACTAGACAGGAAACTCCTTATGAATAATATTAACTACTGGTGTACAATCCACCACGAAGTTTGCCAATCTTATTTCTACACTTTGGACAAGAACTGTTTATTTGTGCGTATACGACAGTCGAAGAGTACATCAACGAGAAATTTGAAATTGGGCTTTCGGGCTTACTTGCAACTTCAAACCATACTGTCACTTTAGTGTGAAGTCATAATAAAGATAGCTTCCTATAGAACGATCAGTCACATCCCAAAAAACTTGAATATTGAATCAATTGCAGCATCCAACTTGAATTTTGAATCAATTGTAGTAAGCATCCAACTTCAATCAATTGCAGTACTCAAGGAAATATAATCTTGTCTCATCACATCCACCATTATTCATAAAGTCAACCCCCAAGCAAGAGTGAAAGTTCAATCTTGCTTTCCATAAATCTCCTCATCAACCCTGAACTTCTTCACCTTTCCGCTAATCAGCTTATAACTAAAAACAAAAGTTAAAACACTTGATATAACACCAACAACTACCAAATATAAAATGAACAAATTATAACTTATTGGGACGAACTTCAATGGGAATTTGTAAAACCCATCTGCAAACGGTAAATTCTTTATATCGCCAACAGAAAGCGGTTTGATTTGATCATACCATCTAACAGCCAAATTCAAAGTTAAAGTATCACCAATGATAATCCTAGTGGCATTTGTACCAGCACCGAAAGCAACCGCACTTATGAAGGTATTTTCTTCAGGGCTGGTACCATAAGGTTTAGTTATCAAGACGTTTAAAGAATTATCGATATCCAAATGTGAATCATGGATTTCTCCTCTAAAATTGAAGGTCAATGGGATGGAAGCACCACCTTTCTCCAAGTAGTTAGGTTCGTTGCTTAATGGCAATCTACAACTGAATGGAACATCTTCATGAATATATAATTGAAACAAGTGATACAACTCATCACTAAAACTGATTGTACAATTCACATCACTACTTATACCGTATTTTAATGATAATGGTTTACCTGTTTCTTTACACGTTGGGAAAGGAACGTATAAGATCTTCTCTTTATCATCGAATTTATGTTCTCCAGTATCAATGTTTCTGGCCGTACAATCAATAAATACTTCATCGCCAGTAGAATATGGAGTCAAATCTAAGGGGATTTCTTCTTTTCGTGTTCGAGGGTACCACTGACATGATGCCAATGTGGTTAGGGAAAGTATAGACACAGCCGTTGATAACTTCATTGTGAGTTACGTATGTTTTTCGATTCGCACATTGAAATTGTACGAGACGATCGGAGTACTGGAGTTGCCATTTTCTTAAACCTCCAATTGTTATACCTGTAGTTGATGTTGTCTGCCTTACATGTGGTTCTTGGTGAAGACTTACTTATTGAGTTACTAGTTGACTTACTAGTTATAGTCGATTAGGGCTTGTGATCATTTTGTCTCGTTCAATGGACCAAATGATGCAGGTTCGTCATTAGTTTGTCATTAGTTTGATTCATTCATATTTATAGATGATTGCGGAGCTTTACTATGGTAATTTACACCTACTATGCATTTGCGCCTCAACGTTTGCACCCATTGAAATGCAATAGAATATTTATACTATCTTAATGAAGGGATCAAAATGGATATGATTTGAACTCGTAACTTGGTTAGATACTGCTTATTTGGATGTAAATCAATGCTTTGATGAGCTTTGAATTCTATTAGATTAATAGATTTATTAGATCACATTCGATAAAGCAGGCAATTAAGTGAATAGATTAGCAGTTAAACTCCCATTTTAATTGAAGTCTTCATCAATACCCCTTTCACATTCAATCAAGTGTTCTTCGTTCAGTTCCATAAATATCGCCATATACCTACAATCTCTCCAGTACACTTTTAATATTACACTACGTTCAAATATATATATCTTTATTACTCCTACGTACCTAAGCTCTCTTTGTGAAACGTCTTGGTCCTCTTTGAGAAGAGATAGACACAGTGGACAAAGGAATCTTGAAACCCAAGCTCTTAACCAAGTCGGCGGTTTCAGCATCAACTTCCAATTGACCGTTGGTGTGAGACAAGTCCAAGGCAGAGATTTCTGGAACGTATTGATCCTTTCTTTCTCTTTCTTCTTCTTGTAACTTGAAGGAAATACCTCTAACTGGTCCCTTTTGAATTCTCTTCATCAAGTGAGTGGTGTAACCAGCAATCTTGTTTCTTAATCTCTTGGATTGGATAACAGCAATTTCAGAAGTCAATCTCTTGTTGGTTTCAAAGTCCAATGTTAACTTTGGGTAGAAACGTTCAATCAAAACCTTGGAGGCTCTCTTAACGGTTTTTGTTCTAACACGACCCTGGATTGTTAGTATTGTATGATTTATCCTTAGGTTGAAGTGTTCTTGGAGTCTACGATTTTATGTTTCAATTCAATCTTGCCTGATATCTTTATAATTCACTTTAGTTTTATGGTACTTGTTTTCATGGTTCTCTACTCCTTTCATGGTTCTTTGGTATTACTTCATCCACTCATCACCTAATCTACTCAGTTCTCCTCATATAGTCTCTCTTATAATATATTCCAATAAATTCCAATAACCCTTCTAATACACCCTAAGGCCGTCTTTCAATATTACTACATACCATATTTGATGATTATTGTTATAGAAAGAAAGAATTTTCAACTCTATAAACTTTTTCCCACTGCTGCGAGGATTCGCGGGAATTTGTCCTGCATGCTTGTACCCTAAAAAGTTCCTAGGGCTTATCACGTGACTGTGACTATGATGAATTCTAGAGAATATAGAAGTATATGTTTGGAGTGGAATTATAGATTTAATACAATATTTTACGTCTCTTCGAATACTCTTAACTCTCTTAAGCTTAGATTTATTTGAAGTCTAATCACACGTTAAACGTGGTGCTCCTTTGAACACCGGATCACGCGACTCACTCACGAACTTTTGGAACCAAAACACTTCCATAATTCAAACAAACGCCGGTAATCATCGGTAAAGGCCTATAAACCCGCTTAAAAGCATACAGAACAGCCCTTAAGAGTATCCCCCACCATCTCGGACTCTTATTTTGATTGATTAACAGAGACCTTTGATTGATTCGGTCAAGGTATTATTATAGATCAGTGCCAAACAGAGAATCCCCCACCGAAAAAAGAACGGCCGACTGCAAAAAATGGATGTCAAAGGAAGATTGTTTCATTGCGACGTGTGTTCCAGTGACTGTACAAACCGTATACGAATCCAATGTGCCATTTGTTTGGACTATGATTTGTGTGTGCCATGTTTTGCCAGTGGATCTGCTACTGGAGATCATAAACCATGGCATGATTATAAGGTGATTGAACAAAACACCTACCCCATATTTGAAGAAGACTGGGGAGCTGATGAAGAATTACTTCTAATTCAAGGGTGTGAAACCTTGGGATTGGGGAATTGGCAAGATGTAGCTGATCATATTGGGAATCGACTGAAGGAAGAAGTTTCAAAGCATTATTATAAAGTGTATTTGGAATCAGATACTTATCCATTACCAGATATGAATAAAGAATTTAATCGCATCTCCCCATTGGACTTTTTGGAAAGTCGAAAGAAGCGGTTGGAACATAGAAGGAACTTACCTCTTCCACCACTTAAACCAAAGGCTGTTGCATCAGTACCGTTATGTCATGAAATCCAAGGATATATGCCAGGTAGATTAGAATTCGATTATGAAGCGGAAAACGATGCCGAAGTGCCTGTTAAAGATCTTATATTTGATCCGGAAGACCTGGCGGCGGAAATCGAGTTGAAATTGACAATTCTCGACATCTATAGCTCAAGGCTAACGACAAGAGCGGAAAAGAAGCGGGTAATGTTGTTACATAACTTGTTGGAGTACAAAAAAAACCTTGCTACAGACAAGAAAAAGTCACGAGAGGAAAGAGACCTACAGAGGAAGATAAATGCCATGGCTCGGGTACTAACACCCGGAGACTTTGAAGCCTTTACCAAGGACTTCCTTACAGAATTGAGGTGTAGAATCAGGATTCAACAATTACAAGACTGGAGGAGAAATGGCATAACAACTATGGAAGAAGGTTCCAAGTTTGAAAAGGATAAGCTCATCAGGCAAAACCACTACCAGAGAATGGGTAATGGTGGTCTGGTCGCGAGACATTCAAGTACTCTTGCAAATGAGAACATAGCCTTGAATGGAAGTGCGGCGATTAATGGGAGAAAGGCTTACTCATCTCCACAACCAGAATTCAAACCGAAAATTGGTGGTGCTCGTGCACCCTTGGATATCTCTCATGCAGCTGATTTTGAGTTGTTATCAAATGAGGAAAAGCAGTTGTGCGCAACTTTGAGGATATTGCCAAAGCCATATTTGGCTATTAAAAATCAATTGATGAAGGAGGCGGTCAAGAATGGAGGAGTTTTGAAGAAGAAGGATGCAAGGCAAGCTCTCAAGATTGATGTGAATAAGGCACTGAAGATTTATGAGTTTTTTGTGCAGATGGGGTGGTGTTCTCAGGGTTAATCGGGATGCGATGGAGCAGTAATGGAGCAGTAATGGAGCAGTAATGGTTGGAGCAGTCATGGTTGGAGCAGTAATGGTTACAACAGTCATGGTTGGAGCAGTCATGGTTGGAGCAGTCATGGTTGGAGCAGTCATGGTTGGAGCAGTCATGGTTGCAATAGTCATGGTTGCAATAGTCATGGTTGCAACGAAGTTGCTTAATAGATCCAGCACTAATCAACGACTTTCTAGTACATGGTACCCGTACTTGTTTTCAATGTATTATCAATACGCATAACTGTGATATCACTGTTTGCCGACAAATTTTCACTATTGGTTGGTGTGCATTTTGGGGTGTTTCAACCGCTCCTACAATCTACTCAACGAACATTCCAAATTATTTGTAAGCTCATGTAACCACTTTGCCGGAACGTATGTAACCACTTTGCCGGAACTATCTTCTGAGGACATTGGGCACAATAATGAAGAAATGTACAAAAGTAGAAGGACAATAGTACAATACCGCAGATTCTGCGATGTGAGATTGAACAGGATTCAAATGTTCTATTGGTGTGATGGGACGTACTTAAGTTTACAGTGGTGAGATGAATTGATTTAGCAGATACTATTGATCATGGAGGGTGTGACACAATCTTAAAATATGACAACCTTAAATGAGCAACGAAGGAGGTTCACATTAGCAAAATTCTGTTAAACACATAAACTCACCTGCTACATAAGAATCATGCTAAGGCAATCCTGTTAAAGTCATAAACTTACCTGCTACATAAGAATCATGCTTAGGGAATTGTTAAAGTCATAAACTTACCTGCTTCATAAGAATCAAGCTTATCCTGTTAACACTCTCGCCTGCTCGCAAAAGAACACTTATTAAGAATTCCAAACGTTCACAAAAATACCATCTTCTCTACTGATGGTTCGATTTTGACTTCACAATAAATTCTACGTACTTTAGTTGAATAAAAATAATTTCCATATTAATTTCCATTTACTTTAACAACTTCATACACATTTCTAATACACATCTCTAATCCTCACAATACAACCAATCATCACAAGATGGTGTTAACTGGTTGCATTTTAACATTTCGGATCGATACCTGCATACACCCCCTCCACAAGCCTCCTTGTGCGGTCAACGTCCAGCGTACATGAAAAACACCTGATTTCTGAGGAGTACAAACCACACCTGCGTTGAACCAACGTCATAAACTAAACTACACTAGCCTATTGTTGCACCACCCCTCTCTAGAGGATATTCCCACTAACATTTTTTTTGTTAGGGAGACGCTAGAGAAAAAACAAAGGCGAAAAAATCGAGCCATTAATTCTTAAGTAAGTGATAAGTGGATTTGTAGTGAGCTATATAATTGATACTTATTCTTTAATAGTGCTTGATTATACTTGATATACGTTGCTTATAAATAACTTGATTAATATTCGTATTTAACACCTAGTTCATATTGTTACAATTAATGACTGACTATCTAAAGTTTAATTCATACCCTTCCGGAAGACATGAAGGGAAGCATCATATTATAATTGTTGGTGCTGGGATCATCGGAGTTTGTACAGCATATTATATAGTCCATCATCCGAAGTATGATCCTACCAAGTTTCATATTACGATTGTTGAGAGTAAGAGAGTTGCAGGAGGGGCCAGTGGGAAAGCTGGCGGACTTTTGGCGCTTTGGGCCTTTCCTCAACAAATCGTTCCTTTATCATTCCAACTACATCAAGATCTTTCCGATTTATATAACGGTGAAGAAGAATGGGGTTATAGAAGGTTGACCACCGTTTCCCTAGAAGGGGATATTAGTCATTTGGACGAATCTGACAGTCTGGATGGGGAAATTGATATTTTTGAAAGAAGTGAGGTGACCGCAAGTGACGATGTATCGGATGGAATAAAAAGTGAAGGCGATTTAAAGAATATCTCAGCAAACCCAATCATCGAAATAAACCAAGAACAAGATTCTTACAAACAATCAAAAAGACATGATTCCGATTCATCTGCTTCGTTATCAGATAAACCTCCTAAGAAAACTTCAAGAGCAACTCGAGCAACAACAACAACTACATCCATAGAAAAGTCTAAAACAGAATTACCTAAAGACTTGAATTGGATAACAAGCTCATTGATAGGCAATTGTTCAACTTTAGGTGGAACAGATACAACCGCCCAAGTCCACCCATATAAATTCACAACTTCCATGTTGAAAAAAGCCGTGGAACATTCAAATGGCTCCATTGAATTGATCATAGGTAAAGTTAGCGAAATGCTATATTCAATGGAAACCGGCCAAGCCACAGGTGTTGCATACGAGCCAACCTCCGTGCGAGAAAATACAACAGCAAAAGATGGAGAAATCCCCATCGTCAAATTATATGGAGATCAAACCGTACTAGCTGTTGGACCTTGGACTTCCAAGATCTTACCAGATTGCCCTATTTCAGGATTAAGAGCCCACTCCATCACAGTGGCTCCATTCAAAGACCAAGCGGTATCTCCGTATGCCATATTTACGGAATTCAAAACAGGCCCATATTCTTACATATCTCCAGAAATTTACGCAAGACAGGATGAAGTTTATGTTTGTGGAGAAGGAGACTCCACTGTTGATGTTCCTGAAACTACCGATGACGTTGAGGTTGTCAATTCCAAGTGTGATGAACTATTTAGGCAGGTTGGTAAGATTTCTCCAAACTTGAGAAAGGGGCATATCTTAAAGAAACAAGCTTGTTACTTACCTGTCTTGGATGTTCCCTCGCTGAGTGGTCCTTTAATAGGGGAGACTAATGTGGAGAACCTCTTTTTGGCCTCCGGTCATTCTTGTTGGGGAGTAAACAATGCTCCAGCAACAGGCAAAATAATGAGTGAGTTGTTATTGGATGGGGTTATCACGCTGGCGGATACTTCTGGGTTGGATCCTTCATTATATTTTGATGCAAGTGTGTTGGTAAGTGATGATGATGATTATTCGAGTGGGGGAAGTGAGAATAGTTCGGCCACCGGAGAGAGTGAGGATGAATGGGAAGAGGGTCAGTAGGATTTAAGATTACTAATTATGTAATTGATAGTCGAATCAGAATTGTACTGAACCCTAAAGTGGGACTAGGTGATAACAAGTTACATCTGATCGAGATTTGTCCCAGTCTTTGAGTCATAGTTCGTGATTGAGTCAGATTGGAAGTGATACGTGTGGTTTAAATCTAGTGTAGATAAGATCACGATTATATATTCTTTTACATGGTGGCTTTATATAAAGCAATAATGTTCTAATATTGTTTGCGTAGGTTGTAGTGAATACAAGAAGAAAAGTATTTATGGTTCATTACATACACTATTTTCCTCCATTAGAATATTTATTTGAATATTTGCTGGATTGATATCAGTGTAATGGCATCTTCATGGGTTGACTAGCGACCATTGCGCCGCTCAAGAAAACGGGCTTTAATTTTTGGCCAGAAGTTCTACCCACAAGTATTACCATCAACTCTTATCACTTAAGATAACCCTTGTCATTTAAGATAAACTAGCTATAAGACCAGTCATCTCCCAGAACCAATGTACTTTTGTCTCTTCACCCTAAGCCACCTTGCTCTTCTCTATCCTATTCTTCAATGACTTCAAAATCGAAACAACTTTAATAGCACACATTGTAACCACCAAAACAAACAAGGTAGTTATCAAGCCCTCATGCTTATTCCACAAGTCCATATCAAAAAAGTGGATCTCATCCTTCTTCTTATTCCTCAAGTACCTATCATTTGTGTTTTTATTTTTATTCCAATGAGGATCTATTTTATGAAAATTGATATTCCTTTCCTTCTCCTCTAGCCTCGAGACATCATTTATGATATCATCGAAGATTTCAAACTTCAGAGGAAAGGCTCTTACTATATCTTCAGGTGTGGGGTGTAAAAGACTTGGGATTTCACTGGTTAGTATTAAAGTATAATGAGGAGATGGTAATTTCCGAATGATCAGACGAATTAATTCATCATGTTCTCTAATGGTTGAAACTCGATCATGAATATTCGTTGGTAATTCACTCAAATCAATTCGAATGACTCTTGTTCTTGTATCATAATACGCTTCAACTTCCGCTTCATTGTCTTCCACAACTTTGATGGTTTCAGCATCACAGTTTCTAATGATATACTGTTCAAGAAAGTCAAGATCAAGAGGACTCTCTACTCTTGGTAATCCAATCACAGTGGATGCTAACATGGTATACTTTCTAATGAAGGTCCAATCCTCTTTTTTATCGGTTGTCAAATCCAGGAAAGACAATCCAGGTTGGTTGATGATTATATATTCATCAGACGAACATTGTGTGACTAGCTTCTTGATCAAATTCGTCACGGAGGTGACATTATGTATGAAGGCATTGTCATTGGAAATTTCACTTTTTAGGTTGGGGACAACCTTATGTGATGCAATTAGTACCGGGACCGCTTGAAGGGCAGATACAATATTGATAAGTGCTATAAAGGAGGTGATGACTCTCATTGACTGATAACTCTGATTTGATCTGTTCTAGGTTTACCAATAACTCTGATTTGATTTGTTCTACGATAACTCTGATTTGATTTGTTCTACGATAACTCTGATTTGATTTGTTCTAGGTTGATAAACTCTGATTTGATCTGTTCTAGGTCTACCAATAACTCTGATTTGATTTGTTCTAAAAATATCTCTGATCTGTTCTGACTTGCCTACTGTCTGGAGTTCAATATCTAAGTGCCTTGTACCGCCTGTTAATCAATCTTTTATTCCCCACCAATACTTTTATTTTGGCGCACATTTTCTGCCATCTATTGGGTAGGCACCATTTGGTAACACTTCGACATTCTTCTACATTAAACTTTTGAAACAATCATCCTACAAAATGAAAACTGAACAAGTGGAAAGATCTTTAAAATATGCACAAGAGTTTGTTGACTTTGTTAATGTTTCACCAACTCCATACCATGCAGTAGAAACAGTCAAAACACAATTGTTACAAGCTGGATTCATTGAAATTACAGAAAGAGATGATTGGACTTCTAATGGCCTTAAACGTGGTGGGGCATACTTTGTTACTAGAAACTCATCTTCAATTATTGCATTTACTGTGGGGGAACAATTCATTGATGGTAATGGGATCTCCATAGTGGGTGCTCATACTGATTCTCCATGCTTAAGAATCAAACCAATTTCAAAAAAAACAGCAGAAGGATTTATTCAAGTAGGTGTTGAACAATATGGTGGTTTGATTGCTCATTCTTGGTTTGATAGAGATTTATCTATTGCTGGTAGAGTGTTTGTTAATCAAAATGGTCAATATGTACCAAAATTAATTAAGATCGATAAACCTTTATTAAGAATCCCAACATTGGCCATTCATTTGAATAGAGAAGTCAATACTAAATTTGAATTCAATAAAGAAACCAAATTGGTTCCAATTGCTGGTCAAGTTGCTTTAGATAAGAATGAAGCGAAGGCAAAGAAAGAAGAAAATCACACAAGCTGCTCAGATGATCCGAATTTGCAATTGTCCCCGGAACAATTTGAATCTGTTCAAACTGTTGTTACTAGACACAACAAATCTTTAATTGAGCTTATTGCGAAAGAACTCGAAGTAACGGTTGATCAAATTGAAGATTTCGAATTGGTTTTGTTCGATCATCAAAAGTCCATCATTGGTGGGTTGAATGATGAATTCATTTTCTCTCCAAGATTGGACAATTTAACTTCATGTTTTACTGCCACTGTTGGGTTGATTGAATCGTTTGAATCAATTGCAGACCAAAGAGGTATTCAAATGATTTCCCTTTTTGACCATGAAGAAATTGGGTCTGTTTCGGCCCAAGGTGCAGATTCATCTTTCTTACCAGATACTTTACACAGATTGACCAAAGTCAATTTCACATCAACAAAAAATCATGATCATTTCTATGAATCAATGGCCAGATCCTTTTTGTTATCATCAGATATGGCCCATGGGGTCCACCCAAACTATTCAGAGTCATATGAGGCAAACAATAGACCACACGTTAACCAAGGTCCAGTTATTAAGGTTAATGCCAATCAAAGATATGCCACTAATTCTCCTGGAATTGTTTTGATAAAGAAGGTTGCCAATGCAGCTCGTGTTCCTTTGCAATTATTCGTGGTTAGAAATGACTCTCCATGTGGATCAACCATAGGTCCTATTTTGGCTGCAAAATTGGGAATTAGAACTTTGGATTTGGGTAACCCTCAATTGTCAATGCATTCCATTAGAGAAACAGGGGGAACTTTTGATGTGGTAAGATTGAGTGATTTGTTCAAGTCATTTTTCAGTCTTTATTCTGATTTGGAAGAGAAAATTTTGGTTGATGATGTGAAGAGAAGATGCATATCCCCTGAAAACTTGTAAGGGTGCCGTGTTTACGGTGTTTATTTAGGGATGATGTGTGTTTACTGTGTTCTTTTGAGGATGATTCAATGCCGTGTTTACGGTGTTAGGGAAGATGCATTTCCGTGTTCAATATGCCCTTTTCAGGATGAAGCACTTCGTGTTCAATGTGCCCTTTTAAGGATGAAGCACTCCCGTACTTAATGTTTCCTTTCATGATGATCCCGTGTTTACTGCGTTTTAAGGATGTTGAATTCCACTGCTTAGTATGTCCTTTAAGGTTGATCCCTTTTTTGACTGTGTTCTTTAAGGAAGATCCCTTGTTTATTGTCTCCTTTGTTGATGTCCAATAATATGACCATTGGTAAATACATTGACTATTTTTGAAACTCGGTTGTGTATTGAAAACTGTGATGACTCTTCCATAACATCGATTAATAAAAAAACTAGAAGAAATTATTGTAAATATAGGTGTTCACTAAAAGTACTATATTTACAAGAGAGACTACCTACAAGCCACAACTGAGTTGTCTTTGTAATTTGCTCACTCCACATATAACCAGCTTGGCAGTTGCTGTAATATACGAGCGGCTTTCTGCAATGAATTGTATTTCCCGCTGGTATGCGGCGTTCCTTATATTCAATCCTAAGTGGAGGGGCTTCCTCAAACCTAGAGGAGCTTCCTAAAATACAAACCTAATTGGAGGAGCTAAATACAAGCCTAATTGGAGGAACTAAAATACAAGCCTAATTGGAGGAGTTAAAATACAAACTGATTGGAGGAGCAAATACAAGCCTGGTGAAAGAGCTCTCTTATGAAAGAGCTCTCTTAAAATACAAACCTAATTACTCCCGTTCACTCCCACCTACGTTCGCTCCAATGGAGCTCCAGTATTAATGTTACTCCCGTTCACTCCCACCTACGCTCCGCTCCGGTGGGAGGAAATGTATTAATGTTACTCTCGTTCACTCCCACCTACGTTTCGCTCCGGTGGGAGGAAATACATTTCTACTTGAATATCCAATAACATTGCCAGCAGGATAATACGAACATACGATATAAGTTCCCCAAACTGTATTACAATACTTATAAGCGCATCCAAGAGAAGAAGAAGTGTTCCATACCATTGCAGTAAAGTGTGAATATGTATTTTCACTCCCATATTGGTAGTCAACACCTTCTGCGTACCAAGCTTCCACTGCACCTTTTGTGGTGTATCCCACAGCCAAATTTTCGCCATAATTTCCTCCCGAATGTTGGAGTATACCAGAACAATTGTATTGTTCAGCATAATGTTGGGCGTAATTTGTGACTGTGGTATTCCAAATCAATGGTTGACTGTCATGTAGTGCACGTTTTTGATTATGAAGAAGGAGGATTTCATCTTCAAAGTTGATGGATGTTGTCTGAGGCGTTAACGTTGAGATTTGTGTAGGTGTGGAGATTTCTGTAGGTATTAATCCCAAATACACTTTAATAATTTCAACCTGTGTGATAGTCACTGCAAAAGTAAGTGCAATATATAAGAATATAGGCACCATTAAATTGTTAATCTTCGAAGAGACATAAACTAGTTTATATACCTTCACTATACACAATACACCTTCACTCTAATACACCTTCTACACACCTATGTAACTTTATCACACATTTCTACACAATCCTGAAGTTTTCGTTTAAACTCTTAATGTGAGCGTTGCAGATCCCTAACATATACTAAACAAACTCAAAACAGAAGTCGCAGGTTTTGCAACCAAACTGCACGCAGGTTCGGGGAAAGCTTAAAATCCCGCTCACGTGCCAATTCGTGATCCAAATGACCGAAATTAAGTTGCGGCGCTCCATTACAAATGGTATTACAAATGAACCGATTATTATATTGGCTAACAATATTATGAGGAAATACTGATTGAAATACTCTTTGATTCTCTATGAAATATATCTTCAAGTAAATGTGTATCTTATAGGGCTATTGTAGAACTATGGCTTATGCATAGGCAAATATGTTGCGCGGGAAATGGCTTAGAAGCTTCTTTACAGGAACGATCTTCTCTTTCAAAGCTGACAATTAATTTGCGCGGCGTTGCAAAAGTCAAAATGGAAACTGTGGATGCTGATGACTTGCAGTTGCATTGGGGAAGCATTATATAAAAGAAAATCTAAATCACCTTAATTTGATAGGAAATCATGTGGGACAAGCAAAATCTGTCCAAAGATTTGGAAAAGGCATCCGTAGTGGTTGCTGATGCTTCCTCTCTGGAGACTGTTATAATAAATGAAAACTTGAAAAGAGCTCTTACGGCAAGACAGATCAATATGATCACTATTGCTGGGGTTATTGGTACTGGGTTATATTTAGGTACCGGGAAATCTTTGGCCACTGGTGGTCCACTTTCTTTACTTTTATCATATATCCTTATTGGAGTGCTAGTGTTTTTCACCATGTTATCACTTGGAGAAATGGCTGTACAATACCCTGTTTCTGGTTCTTTCACATCTTATGCTAAAAGATTTGGAAGTGAATCCCTTGGTTTTGCAATTTTGTTGAATTATTGGTTTAATGATGCATGTTCTGTTGCAAGTGATTTAACAGCTTTACAATTGGTAATGAAATATTGGACTCCGAATTTTCCATTCTACGTTGTATCATTGATTATATGGATCTTTTTATTAGCTCTTAATGTCTTTGACGTGAGAATCTACGCAGAAGCTGAATATTGGCTTGCATTACTTAAAGTCATTTCCATTATTATCTTCTTTATAATATCCATTTTGGTCAATGCAGGAGTTGGTCCTGGTAACAGTTATATTGGATTTAAATTATGGCTGGAAGGTGAAGCACCTTTTGTTAATGGAATAAGAGGTTTTGCAAGTGTTTTCGTTACCGCTGCATTTGCTTATGGTGGTGTCGAATCTATCACTTTAACAGCTGCCGAAACTAAAAACCCAACGGTAGTTATCAGGAGAACCGTAAAGAATGTGTTTTACAGAATCTTGATTTTCTATGTGTTTTCCACATTTTTCATTGGTATGAATGTTCCTTATACGTACCCTAATTTATCAACCAGAAATGTCACCACTTCTCCATTCACCATTGTTTTCCAAAAAATCGGTGCTAAAGGTGGAGGAAGTTTCATGAATGCCGTTATCATGACTTCTGTTGTTTCTGCAGGTAATCATGCTCTTTATGCTGGTTCTAGATTGGCTTATAACTTGGGTACTCAAGGTTTCTTCCCTAAAATTTTCACCAGAGTCAACCGTTGGCAAATTCCTTATGTGGCCGTTATCTTCACTTGGGCTTGTGGTGGACTTTGTTTTGGTTCATCATTCATTGGAGCTGGTACTCTTTGGAATTGGTTACAAGCTATTGTTGGGCTCTCCAATATGATTTGTTGGTGGGTGATTGGTTTAACTTCCATTCGTTTTAGACAAGGTTTGGCTAAGCAAGGTAGAACCGGAGAACTCTTGTTCCCTAACTGGACATATCCTGTAGGACCTTGGTTTGTCGTCATATTTGGTGGGTTTATCATCCTTGTACAAGGCTGGTCCACATTTTCTCCATTCAGTGTCCTGGACTTCTTCCAGCTGTATCTTGAACTTATTGTATTCCCATTTACATTCATTATTTGGTGGTTATACAGAAGAGGAAAGGATCGGTTCGTGAATCTTGAAGACATGGACTTCGATACTGACAGATATTATGAAACAGAGGAAGAAAAGGAGTTAAATGCCCATAACAATAGCTTGAGGGGTTGGACAAAGTTCAAGGCTAATTTTGTTAGTAATTTCTTATAGTTTAGAAATTTAATAGATTTTAATTTGCAGCCATTCCTGGCACGTGACATTGTTGCAAAATTTCGTAGCGATTGTTTATTGAGTAGTTATCTATTACATCTATCCCTATTTTGATATATTACATGTGTATCCCAATTTTGCGTTGCAAGGCGGTGCGCAACGTTGGATTCAGGGCTCCAACTGAAGTTTTAGCGATGTTACCATCATTATTCTGGCCATATTATAACCTCTCTTTTAAAGATAACACTCTTAAAGCACAGAATAACAAAATTCCAGTCTAACTAAACATACTCGGAAAGGAAACCCCAATTATCACCATGAGTCTTACGATCAAAAACAACATCTAGAAAAATTCAACATTTATGGTTGTATTTTCCTTACATGTAAAGGAATGAAGTGTTCGAAAAAATAATGAAGTATTTTTTAGTGAGATAGAGAGAATATCTGGAGTAAAAAGGTGAACTTTCACCCAATGGTGTTAGTTCAAGTTGTATGATGCTGATCAAAGTTATGTTAGTTCAAGTTGAATGACGCAGATCCAAGTGATGTTAGTTCATGTTGAATGACTCAGAACCAATGCCCATATCAGGGTTATGCCTATTCAGGGAGAAATTTTTCCATGTTAGTATGGATTATTGTATATGACCCAGTTACTCTTTTAGTTGAGACATACAGACCTATCCTCTTTGTTCATAGTCAAAAACTATTGCAATATTGGAATAACTTGTCAATTTAATCTTTTTTTTTTTTTTAAATCACAGTTCGCTTTCGCTCACTGCTAATCTTGTATTATGATATTAAGACTACCTATTTATAGAGTGTGTCCGCAAATAGGAAAGGTCTAGCATTTCATGCTAGTAAAAACTATAAAATCTGGTTGCAAAAAGGTACTTTAAATGTCCAATATGGGTCTAGTGGTGCAAATCCTAACAAGGAAAAGCGTCAGTGGTTTAGTGGTAAAATCCAACGTTGCCATCGTTGGGCCCCTGGTTCGATTCCTGGCTGACGCAAAACCTTAAAAACTCTATAAGTTTTATTTTTTTTGCACCTAAACTTGTTGGCATGCCTTACAAAAACAAGTAATTAACCACTAATGGATTCATGTACCTCTAGATATTGTCTAAGGATTCTTGAGGTCAACCGTCGGACGTAATAAATCGTTGGATTTTTTTGCTTAAATGAGATGCATGTTGCCAGAAATTACTCAGTATTTTGCAAATATCTACAAAAATCATATAAATTCAAAAACTTTAATCACTAAATACTTAGATGACTAATAATAACATTGTAAGTGATTCCATTTATTACATATACTATACATTTTCTTATTCTCTGCCACTCTCTGCGGCTCTTCTTCAAATTTGGATCATTCTACATGCAATCTCCCTCGAAGAGGTCTCACCTTGGACTACCGTCCTCCAGCATCCAAATCATAGTACAATTTGAACCTCAAAATCTTCCTCAAGTTCCGTAGCACCCACAGTATCCTCCAAATCCAATTCTTCATCATCAAAGATCAATTTTGCCTTTTTCAAATCCACCGACTTAATATCAAGCTTCTTGGATTCTAAGTAAAACAGAAGCAATTTTCTGATTGGAGTGCCGGCATGAACCTGTACGTTAATCTTCTTATTATCCTTACCTTTAAGGCCAATGGTAAAGAATTGTTCTTGCTTTGCCTTCTTGTCCCCTTGTTCCCTCTCAAACTCTTCTTCTAGATCAATGACTTCAATATCTGGATGCATTTCAACCGGCAGGTAACCCGAATTGTCAAGGTCTTGAATTGGCTCCTGTGGAGGTAAGGTTAGGAATTCTTGTTGTTTGAACTCAGAATATATTTCAGTATATGTAGTTGAGTGTTCCTTCGGAATCAAAATACAATCAACATACGTAGGGGCCATTGATTCAACTTCATTCGCCAACAAATCAAAAGGTTCTGGAGGAGGAATCCTTAATGTGCTTGGTTTGAAAAAGGACTTCAATTCCATCTTACCGTCGAGCCAAATTAGACAAGTCTTTTCATTGGAATATAAATCAATTTGATTGATCTTACCTTGAAACCTTTCAGCATAGCTTTGATTGATAGCTTCCAATATTCGGGAAAATTTCTTCGTACCTTTGGCCCCAAAATCTGAAGACAAATTCGGACTATAATCATGAGGAACAGGTAGTTTAGTAAAAACTCTTATTATGTACATTCGCTTTCGTTCATTAATTTCAGAAAAATCGTATTTTCCGTCAGCAACGATAGGTGAAGGTAATTCTTCAAAAGTACCAGGGTTTAGAGTTTCATCAAAAGTACCAGGGTTTAGCGTTTCATCAAAAGTACCAGGGTTTGGCGTTTCAGCCGCAATTGATAGTTCATCGTTAGCATCATCATCATTTATCGTATTTAGTAGACCACTATTTGGGGAAGTTATATTAAGCTGTTGGTGGATTTTCAAGGTATCAGTATCCAGCTGTAGGGGTACAACATCTCCTGAGTGTTTTAATTCAATATCTATCAATTCAATATCTGAATCGGTATCTACAATGTCAGGAAGTTTCTTAGAATCCCTACCTTGCCTTGTAGGACTTTTAGTAAGACTTGTTGGACTCTCGCTAAGACTCATAAGATCCAAACCCTTATTAAAACTTTTAGGACTCTCATCAAGACTTGTAAGATCTTCCTTGAAACTTATAGAAGCTCCCGTAAGACTTTCTGGACTTATCAAAGACTGAGGACTTATGAGACTTTCCTTAGAGCTCATGATACCTTCATCAAGGTTATTAGGTTTCTTCTCCAGCTTGACCTTCTCCAGTTTCACCTTCTTCTCCTTATGCTTTTTACCTTTCATTGTGGTCATGGCAAAGAAATCATCATCAACCCAAGTTCTTTTCTTAGACTTATGTTCACCCATTTCGTCACTCGATTTGTTTACAACCCGTAAACAATTTGAAACCAGATCGTCCAATGAATCCTGATTCCTCGCTAGTAAACTGCCCTACTGGAAGACCAATCTCGCAAGTGTTTGAGTATATGAAGATCTTAAAGAGCCGCGCCAAAACAAACAAATCCAAACATGTCTACCACCACGAAAACCAAAGATGCCACCTTCAAGGCTAGAATTCGTCACAATCATGGGTGTGACCAACAATTATACGATAATGTAGTGGATTACAAGAGGCAATGGGAACAGAATCTTTTTTACGTTGAAGAAAATAAAATTGACCATCTTATTCAGAGCGGTCAAGCAAAGCATCTCCCTACAATTGAAATCTCTCTTCCAAATTTGGTTGAGGAGGAATTGTCTGATATAAACCTGTTAACCAAAGAACTTAGCATAACATTGGCAAAAAATGGTCAAGAAATACATCGAACATTACCATTCGGTGAACTGATCAATTTGGATGCTTTTTCGAGAAATGGACTCCTTTTAAACACAGGTGGAACCATCACTTCCATGAAATGGTTACCAATACCGTTGGATGTTCAGTCAGAAAATCACTATCTAGCGGTTTCCACAATCTATAGTGAGAAAGGTATTGATGATACCGTGAATAATCCAGAATTGAGTATCTTTAAGGATTTCAAGATCAATGATCCCTCAAAACTTTCCACTTCAGGTATCAAGTCAACAATCCAAATATGGAAGTACAACTTACCAAGTAACTCCATTCTAATTGATAGAGTCTATGATACAACTCACTTGGGTGCAACTCAAAATTTGAAATGGGCACCTATTTATGTGGCTAACTCAGATATACTCGGAGTACTTGTAGGAACATTTACTGATGGGAAGTTGCATCTATTTAAGATTAACAATACTGACGAGAAAAATAATACAAACTCGAACTACAGCAAATTAACGAAGCCCTCATTTACATATTCTCCAGAGAATTGCTTCAATGAATTTGCTCCCAACTTCACTTCCTTTGACTTTTTAGGCAGTGATAAAGTAATTGTAGGTACAAACGATGGAAATATAGCAGAGTTTATTCTTCCCTTCAACAATGAAGAAGATTTACATGTACCATCATATGTAATGCGCGCAGTGCAAAGTTCGGTGACGTTTGTTTTTGTTGTGGATATCGAAGTAGGCAAGAATATGGTGTATATCAATTCAAGTGGAACTGATATAGTTGCATATGAATATCTGAATTCATTACAAGATAGAGTGATTCCGTCTGCAAAACCGGTTTTTAAGCCTACAGTCAATCCTAGACTCAATATGATCTTGTACCCTCACTCTACCGATTTGGTGGCATTTTCATTCTATCGTAGTGTCCAAGATTTGGGTAACTTCTTATTGAAAGTGGAAGGTTTTCTAACTGCAATTGAACAATCTGAGATTTTGGGTCATCCATTGAGCTTAACAGGAACTTCAAATGGGGATGTGATTGTGCTAAATCATACTAGAAAGTATTTGCATGGTTCAAAAACAAATAACAAGGTGTTACTGCCATTATTGTTATGGAAATTATCATACAAAGATAACATTTTGAAGGTTGGAGCAGACTACGAGGTTTTGCCAGTGGAACTGACCCAGTCACACCCAATCAGTCCACATCAAATTCTAGTTTCCCACTTGTCTTGGAATGAAAATGCAACGGGGAGTAGTATATATACGGCTGGGACTGCTTCGGGCTTGGTTATTTTGGAGAGATTGGATCCTTCACGTAGGTAACGCAAAATGACTATGCGGGTAGGTGAAGCCCAGCACGCCTATTTGGTGAATGGTGTTACCCATGAAGGGGCCAGACCAGAGGAGATTATTCCAAGCGATTGATTTGATTGGAGAGTAGCCCAAGATCTGGTTCTGAAATTGGAATCTCTAACGCATGCCAATAAGATTCACACTAGTAAGGTAAGTTACAGTAAAACAATATAGAATGTAAGATAATATGTACGATAATATAAAGTGTAAGATAAAAATATAGTGTAAGATACCGGTTTAGAAATAAAATCAAAGGATGTCATACATAAAAAGTTAATTTTCTATTCCTTTGTAAGAAAGGATTTTTACAATCAAATTAAAAAGAATTAAGTACTTTTGAATGCACGGCCTAGGAAGTTGCTCCCAACTAGAACTTTGGGAACTTTTCATCTATATCACTACTCCATTTATCCAACCCTCCAATGATGTCATAAACCTTTTTAAACCCAAGCTGCTCTAACATCTTCCTTGCTGCAAGCTGCGAATCATTACCGAACCTACAAATCACATACACTTCATCCTCCAGCCTATTAAAGTCCTTAGGTAAGTAGGTAGTCAATTCGTCTGCTTTTCTAAATGTTGGATCCCATTGGATATTTATGGATCCATCCAATTTCGCAACCAAGAACTGTTCTTTAGGTCTAACGTCAAGTAAGACATGAGGTTTATTTGCAATTTCCTTATACTTTTCAACAGATATTCTATGATCTGGATTTAATGAAGTAAACTTCGCACTTCCACAGAATGCAACATAATCAATATCTCCTTGTGTTATCATACTTTTAGTAATTGTTGGCAAAGTACCACATACAGAACACCCAGACTGTCTACTTCTCATTTTAAAGGCTCTGATTTCTTGTTGTGGATAACCCGAATACATCAACAAAAAGGGTTTGAAATTATCCACTGTATAGTAATCAGTGAGCACTTTGATAGCTTCTACGGCCATCGAAACACCTACAAGGCCAATGACTGGTCCTAGAACCCCACCATCAGAGCATGTAGTTACACTTTCAGCAGATGGAGGTTTAGGGTAGAAACATCTATAACATGGCCCTATATTCTTAAAGTTTAGCACTGATATTTGACCATCTGTTTTCAAGCCTGATCCACTAACGATGGTTTTCTTACAAAGTACAGACACATCATTGATCAAATATCTTATCGCAGGAGCATCTGTACAATCCAAAACCAAATCAAAGGAATTGATGATATCAAAAGCATTTTCTGTATCCAATTTAAATGGATAAGTAGTTACCTTGACATTAGGATTCAACCTATTGATATAAAGTTTGGCAGAATCACATTTAAGCATCCCAACGGATTCGGTTGTATGTAAAACTTGTCTGTGCAAATTGCTTTCATCTACGATATCGTGATCTATTATTCCAATATGTCCAATACCAGCAGCAGAAAGGTATAACAAGGCAGGACACCCAAGACCACCAGCACCCACAACCAAAATTCTGGAGGTCTTAAGATTGACCTGACCTTCCAAAGCTCCAAATTGTGGTACGATCATTTGTCTACCATATCGACGGTATTCTTCCAAGCGGAGGCCATTCACTTCCAAGTCATCTAAAGTGGTAGGTTTGACTTCTTCTCTATTAACTTCCAATGGATTTTGTCCCGATCTTAGTAGTTCGTTTGAACCAATATCAGCCTGCAATAGTTTCGCCTTGAGAGAAGCATTCTCTTCTTCTAATGTTTTGATCTTTGCTAGAAGATCTTCTGTGGTCATGAGATGGATTGGTGATTTTTCGCAGCAGTAGGCCTCTACTTGGACTGTTAGAAAATAAGCACATGAGAAATAGGCCCATCAAAAGACAAGCTTCATAAGCGTGCTATATCAAAGCTTTAAGAAAATCTAGACTACGGTAAATTAAAAATAATTACAAAACTATTCAATATCATACATATATTTGAAGTGCTATATAGTTGTTTTCTACAAATTCATGAGATGAACTTGAAATGAGTATTATCATCGATGATATCACATATTGTATTCAACATCAGATCAATTCTCTTTGCAATGCATTGAGACTACGATCATTTGCAAAGGTATAAAAGGAATGACCCGTCCAAAGCAATGTCAGCTTGTTATACCCGTTCGAATCGCTCAGCTATCATGCCGTTTGAATGGGGAAAATACAATTCTTGGTGTTTGCAGTGCTTTTTGATGATACTCACTCGCATTGTACTGCTCGTTGAAAGTAACACTACCTTGAATACTTGCTTCTTATCTACTATCGTTGATTTGAAACCAACTAGCTTGCTCAGACACGCTCATACAATCTTCTGCTTAACAAAGAAACTCTTCAAATGTTTCAACTGATAGGCACATGTCCCAATCAATACAAACAATTGAACAATGGTCCATCTAACTACCCTTGAGTTGGTAGTCTCGGATTGATCTCTGAATAAACTTTCCCTCTCTCTAATGGATTCTTGTTCCCAATGGATATCTTGTAATTTTTTATTCAATCCTTGGACCTTCAAAGTCAAAGCATCCACCTTTTTAGTTGATTTTGAATCAACATAATCATGAGCAGAACCAAGAATAATATCAAAGAAAATACGGTGTTTCTTTCCTGTAGTTCCATCATCATAGAGAGGGGTTAAACAGAACTTATGTTCACCAGCATCTAATGAAGTGAAGGTAAATTCACCATTTGGTGAAGACTTTTGAGAAGCAACTCTATGGTCAGCATCAAATGTTTCTTCAATAATGATTTCCACCTTTAAGTTGGATGATTTAACGTATTCATTGGATGGTTCAACTTGTGCATAAGCATCAATCTTACCAACAACTAATGTTTCCAGTTGTAATTCTTCAAAGAAACAGGTTGTTTCCCCAGTGTTCACGTAAAAGTGTAAAGCACTTGTTACTTGAAGAATGGTTAAAACTACAGCAAGTACGGTGTTGGATAACATGATGGGTTGTTGATTGAGAATTTTTTGACGCGTGTTAAGAACGAAATACTCACACCAACAAATGCGTAGGTTTTAGGTGGTAGATCAACGAGCAAATCCGAATCATTTTGCGAGTACAGAACAGTAGAATGTGTAACAGGGGAAGGAACCCTAGAAGGAGTAGGAAGGAACCGTGAATGAGTAACAGTCTGTGAAGGTACTTTAGAATTTGTAAGTGATAAATCATCAGAGTATTGTGAATGAGCGGACTCATTGAATATATAGGTCAATTATTCCACTTTCAACCCTTTTGAAGGATGTGATTAACTTTGAATTTTTAATATGAAGATTTAGATGAATGAATGCTTCAAGAAAGCATTGTGTTATATTTGAGCATTGAATTTGAATAAGAATAGTAATAGCAATGGGAACATAGTAAAATAGATTACGAGGACAACCTGTGAAAATTCATCTAAAATTAAACCATTCCTCATATTGTCATTCTGTGAATTATGGTGACCCAAGAGGATTTTAGTTTAAAAAAGACAGCTGGACGCATAGGGTAAAGAAGAAAAGTATCGTATTAACACATAATTTATCATTTAAACCCATACTAGCTCAAACCAAAATACATGAACTTAATTCGCAAGTGCACACTAATGAGGTTTCTTATAATAATGAGGTATATTCTACCATTGAAAGGTGGTTTTTTGAACTCAATAATATTGTTTATCAAAGGCTTGCCTTAAAAGACTTAATTTCAAAGTACTCACCGAGTCCAACAATGTCTTTTCAATACATTCCATCTGAAACACCGAGCTGACATAATCCTAAACTCTAGTTGCAGATGCAGATTTGTGTTGACCAATATTTTGCACCCACTTTTCAAAGCCTTGAACTATGTTTTCTTCTAAAGCCCACAAAGTGATTTCCTTTATACAAAAAGCTTCTATAAAATTCATGAATATTCTATACATAAATCTGGTGTGGATTTAATCTGAAGGGAGTGAAGTTTATTAAATACTAATTTTGGTTAGTGATTTGTTATGATTACAGGTAAGTTGATAAGTAGTGTAATAACTTCTTAAATTATACAATTGAATTAATAATGGTTAAAAAGTTCCATATGATTACTATAAATGTGTTGTACAAATTACTTAATTGAAATTCATAGTACAATCTACTCTTATTATTCTTGAATGTCTATTAGTTCTCCTGTTGAAGATTCTCTATATATCTATTTGGTCCTACAAGTTGCGCTACTCAGATTAGTCTGCCCCCTCACTTCGTCTTTCTCTTATTAATAATTTTCTTCTTTAAATGCTTCTTCATTTTGGTCTTCCTCTTCTCTTGTTGAGCCAACTTGGTGGCATCTTTTCTTGCCTTTTTGTCATCCTTATCCTCATTTTTCTTTCCTTTCAATATTGTTTCCTTTTTAACCCATGTCGAAGACTTGCCTTCGTCGTCATCATCGTCTGAGTCTTCTGAGTCGTCGTCATCTTCTGAGTCGTCTAAGTCATCTGAATCATCATCGTCGTCTTCATCTTCAGAATCATCATCATCTTCACTATCATCTTCAAATACTTCATCTCCCTCAACATTTCCTGGAGTCAACAGTTTTAAGGTTAGCACTCCACCTTCGGAAAACTTTTTGAAATCTCTTTCTTCTAAATGATTTAAAGATCTAACCATATGTAAAGATCTAAAAATTTCATCTTCAACTTCATCATCCTGACCTGTTTTCAAAGATAAACCTTCCAAAAACTTGGCCAATTCCAGGTCTGAATTATCCACCAAACCCAATTTCTTACCATCATCTATGATATAATGGAATATGGATCTTTCAGGATAAACATTAATCTTTTTCTTTGTAAAAAAATCATTTACATTCTTAATATCCATTCTTAAGAAATCAAGAGACATTGGATGCTCTGGTTCAACCGATTGAGAAACATCGATGATATATAATTTATCTTGATGTACAATTGAATTGTATTCACTTAAATCAGCATGTACTAATCGACATTCTTGATACATTCTTCTCATGTAATATAACATTTGATGGTAATAATACACGATTTCATCAACATCTTTAAATGGATGATCTCTTAATTTAGGTGATGGTTGACCATTCCCTTTAGTTAAATATTGCATCACCAAAACATGACTCTTTAATTCAACTGGTTTTGGACATGGTATCCCTTGTAAATATAATCTTTTCAAATTCCGGAATTCTTTCTCTGCCCATAACTTGACCATTTTTCTTGGATTACTTTGCTTTGTTTGATGTCTAAATCGGAATTCTCCATCAACATACCTTTCTCTATCTTTAAAGACCAAGATAGATGTTTTATAAATCTTCACTGCAAATTCTTCAGTAGATACTTCTGGATCTTCATGATCAGCATGATATACATTTGCTTCTTTACCTGTACTTATACATCCATTGATTCTGGATATTATACCTTTATTGATGATCTTGGAAACAAAATTCATGGTTCTTGGATCTAAAACTTGTTCTACGGTAGCTCTATTGGATCTATCTTTAGTTGTTTTAACCTTTTTGATGGGGTCTGAAGCTATATTATTAGCATATCTTGTAACAATATCCTCTTTATCTGTTAAAGTTTTCTTATTATGATCATATTTGGAGCCTTCATCTTGAAAGTTGTCATATTTAGAAGCTTCATTATCATCCTTGAAGTCATCACCTTGGTAATCTTGTCTACTCATCTCGGTTTGTAGGTACAATTTTTCCCTCACTGTTCCACTCATAAAAAACCGGCCCAATTCATAACAGATTTATAACTGGGTTAACTCATAGATTCCATCCATAACAGAAAGAGTTAATTCATAGCAGATAGAAAGAGTTAATTCATAACATTGAAAGAGTTAATTCATAGCAGATTACAGGTAAATTCACAACAGATTAAAAGAGTTAAATTCTTAGTTAACGATTCATCAGATCAACACAAATATGTCCTCCAAATCATTCATCAATAGTATATTACCTCAAGTATGTATAATCATCACTTCTCCCACCATAACTACTAACACTATAGAAATTCTTAGGATTTATTCCTTTATATATTGGGATTGAAATCATTATGGGGATTTCCATCTTCAATAAAGCTGGTGGAGCTTATGGTTTCTTATCCATTGTGACTGGCCACCCAATTAACTTTTATCAATGGCTTTACAATATCTTATGTATTATTGTATTACCATTCTACATACATACATTGGTGAATTTAAAGAAATGCAAATTACCAGAGAATACAAGAAAATTATGTTTGACTACGATGATATATTTGATTGATACTGTGATTGGTAGTTTCTATACGGTTTATTTTGTTTATTTCTGGTTCCATAATGAAGTACCAGAAACTTCACGTACAACACCCGCAGTTCAAGATTCTCAATCTGCTACTGAATTGAGAGAATTGTTTTTGATTTTCAGTTCCACCATAGTGATTACTGCTTTAAGGCTTTACTTTTCTTTGATTATTTTGTCTTTTACAAAGGCATTATTGAAGTTTTCAAACCAAGATACTACAGATGAACCTGTTTTTGAAACCGGATACAAGGGTAGTATCAAGAGGTTCTTTTATGGGTTGGAAGTTGGTAGTAAGGAAGTTTGGTTAAAATGGTTTTCGACATGAGTTCCTCATCCTGGTCAGTCTGTAACTTAGAGGTGACGATGAGACTGATGTTCGTGTTCCGAAGCATAGAGATGAACCTGATATTTTAACGTATCCGAAGAATAGAGATGGTGATGAACCTTCGTAACATATCCGAAGAAGGAGAGGATGAACCTGATATTTGTAACATCAGTAACATATGGTGAGAATGTGTCCGATTCTCAGTAGAAGGTGAGAGTAAGCCGTCCCAAAGGTCGGATTTCGGATTACGATTAAATTTGGAATTTTGATTAATCGAAAGTGGTTGTGAAAGTGTATGTGAAACCAATATCTCAACCACGATTCATTGGTAATGACTCAACCACGATTCATTGATAATGACTCAACCACCATTCAATCGCAATGACTCAACCACCATCATGATCAGTCTATACATCTAAAACTGTGCAAGACCTGTTAATATTGCGACCACAGTCAGGTCATTTTGAAAATTCGAAGTGAGTTGCAGACCAATCTCCTGGAGATTGTAAAATGTTGTGGTGGTTAAACATTGCAGACTGCTGGGAAACCAAATTGACTTTTTTCTGCTTCCGAGGTAGTTATTATTGGTAAACAGAGAAATTGCTAATTGCTATTGGTAAGAAAGCTGAAGACTTCGAGGTGGTGAGAAGAAACAATTCATGATACTTTTAGTACTTCCCAAAATTTAAAGACAGATTGACTAGGCACTGTAGAGTCTATCTGTCTACTGTTTCATACAGCTAACCATTTGCCCTTGGAAAAGTACGCTACGGCGAAAGAGTGATGGGTTGAACCAAGATCATGAGATTCATTTGAATACACTCAAATTTATATACTCCAGATCATTTTTTTATATTCTTAAATATTGTGTATACATTTAATAGTCCCCGTGTTATACATTCAATACATTCATGCATTACGATTTGTGATTCAAACAAACTTTGGATGGTTTATCTCTCTATTTCATAACCACCACTTTTTGGTACTTGCTCTCCCCCTGTGTTTTAAATTTACATATCAAACCTTTTTATCCTATGGGACAAACAACAAGCACCCCCACCACTCATGAGGTAACCAAAAGTGATATTGTCAAGTACTTCAAGATTCAATGTGCATTAGCACTACGCAGTATTCCTAGTTCTTCTCCAAAGGTTGAACTAGAAGAGTTCACCAGGCTACTAACAGATCGTTCTGTTGAAGGCAAATTTAAACATGCAATCGAACTTCTTTACGAAGGTTGTAAAAGACTTGGAGATTATCCATTTGATCATGAATCAACTAAGACATTACAAACAGATTCATTGATTGTTTGTATTGTTTTGTTTACTAGGAAGAGCACATTTATTGATATTGACTATTTGAAACTATGTTTCTTATTACTAGCAAAACCTAAAGAACTTCAAGAGAAATCATTGTTAGATGAGAAGTTGGCGAATGAATATGATACGTTTCCACTTGAATTGAAAGAAGATGTTCCGTTGGATTCCTCCCCAGAAATGATAGTCCCTTATATCAATTGGGATAAATCATATAATTACTTTAAAAATGTAGAAACAGGGAAATTCCACATCAATGGGAATGATTTGTTGGAAGTGGTGGTTTTGTTTTTATATTTAAGTGGAGAGGGACGTCTGACTCCGAGTGTGAACCTGGGACATGAGGACGGGGAGAATTCGAATTCTGTAATTAATGAAAATTCGAATTCTGTAGTAAATGAAAGTTCGATTACTGTCAATGAAATTTCGAGTTCTGTAGTAGATGAAAATTCAGTTAATAAAGAACACGTTGATAGTGAAATCACCACACCTAATCCACTCAATTCAAATGAAGATTCCAAAGTCATAGAAGCTCGAAACACAAATCTTTGGAACTCGTATGAAGTTTATGCTTTGGCATTACTTAGGAACTTCAACGTAAATCTCAACAAAACATCTATATCAAAGTATCATATAACATATTCAGAATATACTGAATTCATTAATTTTCTTCCAAAGTTCAATGATGCTTTTTCAACTATATTTAAGGGATTTCTCCCAAAGAAGTCAAGTGAGTCCAACTCAAGCTTCATCGCAACGAATATTGTGACCAAACCAAATGCTATTGCTAAATTAAAGGCTTCTGGTAAGTTTGTTGCAAGTAAATTGGTAACTCCATCCTTTATTGCGATTGCATCACTTATATTAAATAACGTTCAAAATGAAACCATTTCACAGTCAAGTTTAATTAAATTATATTCTGGATCGGAATCTGGGTTTTCTCTTCGATCATTGGAACTGAAAATATTCAAGTGGGCTGCTCCAACCATAGTTGTGGTTAGTGGAAAGCGTATCAAAAGTAATACAAACAATAAAAGGTATGAAATCTTTGAATCGTTATATCCAAGATACTTTAAAGGTTATAACCTTCAATCCTGGCAACAAGAAGGTGAAAAAGTCACCTACATGGTTTATGTCAATTCACCTTGGAGGATGTCTAACAAGTCCAATTTTGGTGATAAATCAAACACAATAATCTGTTTGGCACCCAAGGTGGATTACTACAAAGCAAGGAAGGAAGAGCTGATTTATTTCAATAACTTAGGGTTTGGTCTTGGATTCGGGAATTCACAGCCAATACTGAAAAATTCCTTAAAGAGATTATTACCAGGTAATGTTTCCCTTACAATTGATCCTAATTTGGAATTTGCTGTGTTTAGGCATTTGATTTCACAGGTGGATGTCCTCTCGTACTTCCAACGTTCAAATATTGCCAATGAAGATTTTGAAGATCGCTTCACCATAACGGATTTAGAGGTTTGGGGGGTGGGGACGGATAAGGAATTGGCAGAGCAATTGAAAAACTGGGAATGGGAAAAGAAGCAGGCTGAGGCTAGGAAGAGCGTGAATATTAGAACCATGGGCGAGGATCGGGCATTTTTGGAAATGGTTGGTTTGGTTGGAGGTCATGGAGGTGGACTGATGGGTTAGACCTAACAAGTCTTTGATTCCTTGAGGTTGGTTATTGGCGAGGCCATTGATATTGCGAAGGTGAGTTCCCGGATATTGTATCTAGACGTATGCTTTTTAAAGTAATCAATGAGGGAAGTGCGGAAGACACTAGCTCATATTTGCACCCATTTTATTTCAACCGTCGAAGCTTTTAGGCTGTTTTAGTATGTAGTGAATTTATGAATATACAATCTTAAAACGCTACACACACTTAAACCCAACTCAACTCGTCACTTTCGAAATCCCTCTGGAACCTGACCCCACCAAGAGCACCATATGCAGTACTTGATTTTACCGATGCTCTTCTCAATTTTTTCACTGTGCGTATTCAAGTCCAGCATGTCTAAAGATACTAAGGAAAAGAAGGAAGCTGTGACTTCTGACTCCAGATTCAAGTCAGTTCACAATGATCCTCGATTCAAATTACCATCGTTAAAGCAATTTAAGGTTAAAGTGGATGAGCGTTTCAGCAAGTCAGAATTGAAAAAGTTGAATACCAGTTACAATGGAAAGAAGGTCAAGATAGATAGGTACGGTAGAAAGTTGAAGGAAGATGATGATTCAACTCTTGATAAATTTTATGAGCATGAGGGGGAGTCGGGGAGTGAAGAGGAAGCTGTAAGTGATGAAGAAGTTGCAAGTGATGAAGAAGTTGCAAGTGATGAGGAAGTTGCAAGTGATGAAGAAGTCGCAAGTGATTTGGAAGATAGTGAGGAAGATTCTAGTGAAGATGATACAGGTAAGCTTGAGAGTCATAGTGATGAAGAGACATTGGTTGATTCCAAAGAAATAGATTCGAAGGCATTAGACAGAGCAAGAGGAGAAGGGGTTTCGGATTCCGAGTCCGACTCTGATTCCGACTCCGATGCATCTGTTGATGTAGAAGTTGAGTCTGATTTTGAATTGGAAGAAAACAAGCCAGAAGAGGGTGAACCAAGTAGTTCATTTGCGGTGGTAAACATGGATTGGGATAATGTCAAAGCTGTTGACTTGATGGCCACATTCATATCATTTGTGCCCAAGAGTGGATACATCAGTTCCGTCAGTATCTTCCCATCTGAATATGGAAAGGAGCAATTACAAAAAGAAGAAGTCGAAGGACCCCCAAGAGATTTGTTTACCAAAAAGAAGAAGCAAGTTGACTCTGGTCTGGATTCTGAAGATGATTTGGATGTGAACAATGAAGATGATTTAAAAAAGGCCACTCTTAAATTATATGAAGAAGATGATGGAGAAGTGGATTACGACAGTAAAGCATTGAGACGTTATCAATTACAAAGGTTAAGATATTATTATGCTGTGGTGAAATGTGATTCAGTATCAACTGCAAAGAACATCTATGAGAACTGTGATGGTACTGAATATGAATCAACAGCAAATATGTTTGATTTAAGATATGTTCCTGAAGAAATGGAATTTGACGAGGATGACGTTAAGGACGTATGTACAAAGATTCCAGCCACATATAAACCTAATTCTACGTTTGTTACCGATGCCTTACAGCATTCAAAAGTCAAATTAACTTGGGATGAAACTCCAAAGGATAGATTACAATTATCTTCCAGACAATTCTCTCAAAAGGAAATCGATGATATGGATTTCCAGGCATACTTAGCTTCCGATAGTGACGGCAGTGAAGAAGAAACCGAGACCGCAAAGAATAAGTATAAAAATATGTTGGGCTCAAGTCTTTTGAAATTCGGCAAGAGTGCAGAACAAGGAGATGATGACGTAGATATGGAAATCACTTTCAATCCAGGGTTGCAGGACGGTGAAAAAGAGCCTGTTTTAGAAATACAGGAATCGACTATAGATGCTTACAGACGTAAGGAAAAGGAACGTCGTAAGGAAAGAATGTCAAAGTTCAAAGAAAAGAAGGCAGAGGAGCTGAGTACGAAGGAGGATGAACCAACCAAGAAAGAGGATAAGAAAGATAGAAGGGATGATAAATCAAATAAGAAAGAGGACAAGAAAGATAGAAAAGAAAGGTATTCGAAGTCTTTACCTGTTGATGAAAAGGCTAAAGCTGAATTGGAATTGATAATGATGGATGAGCATGACAAAACAGAAAAGGAACATGAACATTTCAACATGAAGGATGTCATAAAGGCTGAAAAGCAAAAGAAGAGAAAGGGTAAAAAGGGCAAGAAAAATATTGATACTGAAATGACTCAAGATAATTTCAAGCCTGATTTGAATGATCCTCGTTTTAGTGAAATTTTTGAAAGTCATGATTATGCAATTGATCCAACAAACACAGAATTCAAAAAGACTGAAACAATGAAACAAATCTTACAAGAAAGATCAAAGAGGAAGAAGTCCGAGAAATCTTCCGACAAGCTGAAGAAGCATAAAGTAAATGAACTTGGTTCTTTGGTTGACAAGGTGAGGGAGAGAAAGTGAGGTCAGAGGCTGTAATATACACCTATTATGTATTTTAATTGGTTACGTAGAATATGTAGTCTCAATTTATAAAAATGTTGGACTATCTTATATTTGTAGAATTTTAACTTTACTCTCGTTTGTATTACATATAAAGTATGTGTGCTCTCAATTCCCCAGTTTGTGTATGATATGCTTTCAAAGGCTTCTTTAGTCTTTCAAAAGCGTCTTTAGTCTTTCAAAAGCGTCTTTAGTCTCCCACAAGCACCTTTCATCTTTCACAAGCACCTTTCGCTTCTCACAAGCTCCTTTTGTCAATATTTTTCTGAGATCAGTTCATTTCTCATGGATACTGTATTTTCATGTAACAATATGTGACGTTAATTCTTCTTGGCTATTCCTTACGAGGATTTTCTCAATTACAATGTCTTTTCATACTCCGTGTTACATAGACAAGGAAGAACATTTGCCAACTTTTTAGCTTATTTGAGTTGATTACTGGGGGTATGAAATTATGCTGCAAATTTGAATTCATCTGCAGATTCATGCACCGAACATGGAAATTAGCTGCAAAAACATGCACCAACAGGAATTCAACATAGCAATGGAGGAAAGTGGTAGAATATATAACCAGTTGTATTCCATAAATCAAAAACATTATGAACAAAGTAAAATCATTGGTTTCAATGTTTGAAGAAAGTAGTATAGCCAAATCTAAAAAGTCACCATCAATAGACTTGTATTTAAAACCCAATGCAAACACCAAGAACCATGTTCTTAAAACTGTTTTGAAAGTTGATCAGACAAAGCGTTTATCTGATATTATCAGAGCTACAGGGCCAGGTATTTCCCAAAGTCATACCAATTTTACCGGCAAGCGTCTTTTTAAGGAAGAAGGGGGTTCAAACGGCGACACCGGAATTCTCCCAAATGAAGAAGCAGGTAAACTTCACGTAGTTAATATTGATAATCCACTGGATTCAACTTTGAGATTGGATTCATCAACTCAAGGTGGAAATCAAAATTCGATTTCAAGTCAAATTAGAGATCTTCCACCAAGTCAAAGAAGAGTTCAGAAAGTCAATCAACCCTCATTGCAAAGTAAAGATCAAAGTTCAATGATGGATTTAAATGTTGATCAAAATTCTCCACTTGGTCAGATATTGCAAGGTAATAACCAGAAAGTTATAACCCCAGCAAAAGGTGATATTTCTTTAAAAAATATAGACTCCCCAGGGGCTCAACTAAACTCAGGATCAAATTCCATTGCTTCCTTAGTTAGAAGGTCTCTGCTGAGATCTCGGCCTGTTCAAGAGCAAGTAGATAGATACTCTTTTCTGAGTATCAGAAATTCATTGGGCTCTTCAGTTCATGGTTCTTCGAAGCATTCTCGAAATACCAGCAATATTTCAGAATTACCGATCAATCATTCTCGAACTGCAAGTGATGTTTCGGACTCTTTTTGCAACATGGGTCCAGTCAAGGCTAATCATTCTCGAAATGCAAGTAATGATTCGGGGTCCACTCACTCAATGGGATATACAGCTGAGTCAATGAGAAATACAGACTCAATGAGAAATACAGATGCAATTAATGGTGATGAAATAAAACATTCGAATTTTTTTACTGATTCCTTGGGTGGACTGGTCAATGCTATGCGTTCTAGAAAAATTAGCGATTCTTCAACCTCATCTTCACAAACAAGAAATCATCTTCCAAATAAGAATATTGAATTTCCTAATGGTGAAGCAAAGAGTTTAAAAATAAATCCAGGAGTGACCACACAGGCTAGACCTGAACATAAATTGTATTTGGATGGAGCAAACCTGGATGGAACATTGCAAGGAAGCAACTTGAATCCGAATGGAACATTGAAAGAAAGCCAATTGAATCCAAATGGAACCTTGAAAGAAAGTGAATTCAAACTGGTCATGACTGTTTTCGAAATTGAATCATACCAGAGCTTGGATGCAATACTAAATTCGAAGCAGAATGTGACCACTCCAAGTAAGAACGCCAACATGTCAGTATTAACAGACGATTATGATGATGATAACATTCCCTCCCGTGACATGTTGAATCAAGCTGCAGTTAATGCTATGAATAATATTGCTAAGGTTAATGCGAAAAATAAAGCGACTTGTAAAATGGCTGCAAATATTTTAACCAAAAATAAAAATGCAACCAATTTTAAAAATATTCAAAATTCAACCAATTCAAATTCAACAAACTCTAGCAATATTCAAAATGCAGAATATAAAAAAACAGATTTTAAACCGACAAGTCATCTGCCAATATCACATACTTACAGTGCAAACATGGAGGCACTGACTAGTGTTGCAACAACCCCAAATATGAATGCACCATCTACTCACGACAACGTACCAAGTATGCAATCACAACCAACAACTCCAAAAACCCCTCAAAATTATAGAGCTACTTATAGTTCCTTCCCAACATCAACACCTACGAGCCCTGTGGAGGAATTATTTGAAATATTTCACGTTGGAACTCCAGCAACACCAAAAAACTTTACAAAATCAGATCCATCTCAGTCTGAGTTGACGAACGTGGTTTCAACTTTGGAAGGTATTCCTGAAGGACTGCACAGATTGAATCAAATAGGCGCCACACAGGAGGTTCCAAATGCAAAACGCGAATCTGGGATTGTAGTTGCAAACCAATATGTGCCGGAAGATGAAAGGATTGTAATTCGAAGGTTAGAGGACACATTACAACCTATACAGACAAAAGCAAAGAAGGGGATTTTTGAAAGGTTTCTAAAGAGGAGAAACTTGGGAAAAAGGAGCGACAGTGGCTCACGTCTAGGAGAACCGATTGTATTCACAACACCTCCAAGGAAAAGCTTGCATCACAGGAAGATCAATAAGGACAGTATTGGATCTCCAGAATTAATAAGTACAACACATTACACTTCCCCAAGTAATAGTTATTTACCAAGTAGATCATCTCCTGTTCCAATGTATTCAGAGTTTCAGCTGCGAAATGATGAGGTTTCAGCGAGGATCACAAATCCTCTAAATGAGACGATTCCTCGGGGAGATAAGGTGGAGGTATTTTCTAAAAATATCAACAATGATGCAATGGATATGGAGTTTATTACAATGGACGAGGGAAGATCTCAATCAGAGGTTGAGAAGAGTATGCAAGATAACTCGCCCAAACGTATACAAGATAACTCACCCAAACGTATACAAGATAACTCACCCAAACGTATACAAGGCGTGGATAATACACCCAAGCGTATACAAGGCGTGGATAACTCACCCAAAAGTATGCTAAGCCCGGATAATACATCCAAATGTTCCGATGAAAGCGAAAAGGTACATCCATATAGATCCATTTTAAATGGAGAAAATGATAACTTTTCCAAAGATTATTTTGAATTGGGATCTTCAGAGGTTTTAATAAAATTGAGTGACTCCTTTAAGAGTGTCCTGAATTCACTTCAGAGTTTTGAGGGTAAAGATAGAGAATTGCTAAATGTATCAGGAATTGGAAATTCTATTGAGTATGAACAAGGTGACATAAAAAGGACATCAATCCAAGATATAAAACATTCAAATACGCAAGATATAAAACAATCAAATACGCAAGATTTAGAGGAGTCAATGGATAAGGAAAAACTAAGAGCAGACTCAAACTCATTATCGGACGTTCCAACATATAGTGTAAAGCCAAAGGATAGTTCATCATCTAGTGTAAAGCCAAAGGATAGTTCATCATCTAGTGTAAAGCCAAAGGATAGTTCATCATCTAGTGTAAAGCCAAAAGTTAGCTCCTCATCTAGTGTAAATCCAGTTGGCTCATCATCTAGTGTTAAACCAGTTGGCTCATCATCCAGGTCGAATTCAAGCAATAACTCAAATCCAACAGAAGTATTGGAATTCAAGAATAGTACCCATTTACCCATCTTACGCAAATTAAGCCTACCAACCAGGCACAAGTCTACTACGCTCAAGAATAAGAGATTTAGCTTTGTCAAGAAAGATATATCCAAGGAACCTGTTGTAACTCAAGACTCTCCGCACAACTCAAGTGCCCCAAATGAATGGTCAATTGTGAAGATAAGTAACAGAAAGCATGCAAATGCATCTGGGAAAGAAGGAAACGTAAGTGCATATGACCCATCTACTAAAGGAAGAATTGTGTTTGGAAGTAGTCCATATTCTGTCCAAGAGCCTCAAGTGAAAAGGCAGTCACCAGTTGAGTTGGAAAGGCAGTCACCAGTTGAGTTGGAAAGGCAGTCACCAGTAGAGTTGAATCAATCATCAGTGGAATTAAGCCAGTCACCAGTAATATTGAGCCAATCACCAGAATTGAAGAGCCAACTGATAGAATTGAAGAGCCCATCACCAGAATTGAAGAGCCAACCGATAGAATTGACGAGCCCATCACCAGAATTGAATGGCCAATCACCAGAATTGAAATCACAACAATTGAAAAGCCATTCAGTAATGCAACCAAATGAAGAACATTTTCTTGAATCAGAAACCGAAGAATCCAATACAATAACTCCCACAATACAAAAGGAGATACCACCGGATAATCAAACCCAACCTGTAAAAAAGAGCATTTCAGCCAAAAAAAGGAACCTTGATAATGCCCGCAAAATAAATGAGCACCTTGATCAACTATCCTTACATTCCTCCAATACTAGTTTGATTCTGCTTTCTGAATTTGCAGATTATATTAATAACACATTCATATAATTTCACATAATCTATATTAATTTATATTATACATATTAGGACAAGTTAAAGCTTTGTAGAGATGTTGTGAATCTTTTCAAAAGACTCAACTGGATCATATTCTGCATTTACTACGACCTTCATATTCTGCCCACGTCAAACCATATGGACAATTTTAGCCATACTTGTGAAACACCCCACACATCAAGTTTTTAGTTCAACTAATTACTCGATCGTAAATCTTAGAGTCCATAATATCAAACCTTACCTAACGTCACCTTTTAGATCTCGAACCCAGGATTAATCATTGACTACCGACAGATTACATTGTCTTTCCTTACTGACTCATCAATGTTAGCTCCACTTTCACATCGAATCGCTCAATCAAAAAAATCACTTCCCTGATCGCCCGTCTTAACAACGTCCAGGAAAAACTCATCCGGATTAAAAAATCCATCTTGAGCATAATCTTGAGGTGTATCTCTTAAAGACTGAAAGTTATTCCCACCTGTTGAAGAAGTTGGGGCTGGTGGAGGGTTGAAGTTGCCCGCCAACTCGTTTTGTTTCTGTAGTATCTTTTGTAACAAAACATTCCTCGCCTTATCTTGCTCTTCCAAAACGTACTTGAGATGGTTTATAAAATCCACCGATTTATTTAAGATTGTGCTTTTGTTTGGTTTGGTTTCCTTCACTTTTACAGTTGATATCAAATCAGTCACCTCGTTTGCATTTGAGCTTTTCAACATTTGAACAGCGCATAATTGTGGATTTAACAAGGAGGCGGGGACTATCTGGCCCAATTCTCGTATTCTTTCCTTTATCAAATCACGTCTTCTACGTTCCACAGCATTATGGAATTCACGTCGACGTTTAAGTTTCTCTTCCTTACTAAGTTGTTTTGTAGGCACCACTTCCCTTGATAGGTTGTTGGGCACGGAAGTACTCATACTGGTTTGATTTGGAGGAGAAAGCAACCCTGAATGGTCTTCTCTTTTGATATGATTATGAGGAATACTGGTTCCCATCCGTTGATATTGTGGAGGAGAATTCAAATAAGATTGAGATGGTGACCTTAAGGTTTCGAAACTATCATAGTTTGGTGAGATGTGCTGATTATTTTGAGATGGTGATAAATATAACCCAGATTGAACATCGGGTATTGATTTGAAACTCCCATATTCCTTGACATCATTATAATCATCTTCAGCAATTGAGTTGAGAGAATTAATATTGGTTCCACGGTTGGTTGGGGAGAAGTACCTTGGATTTAAGAAGGTATCTGCTTCTTGTGGGGATATGATTTCATTTAAAGGATAGGTTGTACCAACGGTACCACCAAGAGCAGCTTGCTGGTGAAGGTGTTGATCCTGTTGAGACTGCTGAAATTGTTGAAGTTGATGGCGTTGCTGGTCAAACGATTGACCAATGGAAGGTTGGGTCATTTGAGGAAAGTTCAAGTTCTCTAGGTCATCAAATGGATCATTCGTATAAGTATTTGTATTTGGTAAAAGTTCATTTGGATCATTCAAATAATTCGAATTGCCAGTGAATTGAGGAGGACTTATATATCCGTTATTATTGAAGTTATAGTTTGTATTGTTGAAGTTTGAATATTGATTGTTTGGTTCAGCATAATCCAAGTTAAGGGAAAAATCATTTGTATTCCCAGGATTAGCATTGTAATTTGGAGTTGGCGTTGAGCTTTGACCATATTGATTATTGGTGAAGTCCGAAGGACTTTCATTTAAGTATTCGTCCATAGTTTAATGATTTAATAATTTAGCTTAATAATCTTAATAGGCTAGATTGGAATGAATTGGATTGAATTGAATAAAGTTGAATGAATAAAGTTAAATTGAATACAAATATTCTATTGCAATAAACCTCTTGATTGATTGATGGAATAGTCCTTGATATTGGAAGTTGAACTTGGAATTGGAGGGGGGGACTCTCACACTTGTTTATTTGAGAATTATTTGATCACGTGGGTGCCGAGTTCACTGGTGTATTAAGTCAAGAAGGATATACAATTAAATAGGATACATAGAGAATTAAATAGGTTATATAGTATAGAATCATATCATGATTAAGATTAAGATGGTTTAATTAAATCCCTACAGTTAAATAAAATTTATCTCGTAGATAAAACTTAATACGCACACGAAGGCAAAAGCAAAGGCTTGTGAAATATGACAAACTCAGAGAACCTCTTCCGTGAACTGCTCAGTAATTGGAATAGTTCAAGAGGTGAATCAGCGGCAGCAACCTCCAATACATCAATCCCAGTTTTATCGGAATGGACCGATTATGTTAAAACAAGTGCTAGTAATCTTTATACTTCATTACCCTTAAATAATTCAGACCCAGCAACTGTATCTGAACCATCATGGTTTCAATTAAGTAGGTTTGAAAGATTGGTTGGATTCATGTGTTGTCTTTTTGGTTCCATGCTTTGCTTCACCCTTAGTTTTTTCATGTTCCCAGTATTAGCATTAAGACCAAGGAAATTCGGTATGATATGGTCCATGGGGTCTATTTTGTTTTTGGTTTCATTTGGTATCTTACAAGGTCCAAGAACTTATATAGTTCATTTATTATCTCCAGGTAGAGTGTTGTTTACTGGGGTATTCATAGGTAGCGTGGTATTGACTTTATATTCGTCAGTGGTATTGAAGAGTAGTATATTGACAATATTCAGTAGCATAATTGAAATATTTGCTGTTATGTATTACACAGTGAGTTATTTTCCTTTCGGGGCTACAACGTTGACTTGGGCGAGTAGTTATGCGATAGGTTGGTTTGGAGGGTTCATAGGGGCCATTTTTTAGTGAAGAGAAGGAAGAACAAATGAAGAGGTGTTGAGCAAATGAAGAGCATGAGAAAGAAGTACAATGAAGAGAAAGAAGTACAATGAAGAGAAAGAAGAACAATGAAGAGAAGTAGAGCAAACCGAGGGAATTAAACGAAGCTCACGGGAAACTGTCTATTGGTAACGCATGATAATTACCATCCAGGTGATAAAGAATACCTCAAGGAGGCTTTCAAGGTAGGAATCTGCACATATCAGTATTTATGTGTGCCAATCTTCTAGCTTACAATTCTTAAATTGAGTATAGAAGCTTTAATGAGTAGATTAATGTATAAATAAGTGATGAGCTGTAGTACTGGAGTTATATTAGGTTTAATAGCTAATGTATTTGCCTTTACTAAGAAACACTATCAAATAGATCATAAGTTGTGAAATAGGATTGTTAAGCATGTTGCAGTCTTTATAATTTCATATTGCAACGTACAATTCCATATCTTTTGCACCCAGCATATTCAACATATATTCTACCTCGTGTGCTATCACCAATGGCAATTGCTAATAAATATATGAAATGCTGGTTTAAAATGACGGCAGGTTATCAAAATTGAATATTAAAAGAACTACAATATAATCAAAGTGCTTAATCATATTTAAACTTCATAATGGAAATCACTCCTCTCTCTGCCATTCCCTTTCTTCAAACGTTCCACAGCCCCTAATTGTCAGATACTCCTCTCTCACACTTATCTCCAGTTTCATCTCTTCGTTATCCTTCCACCTTGAACGTCTTTTCCTCCACATCTTCAAGTTGTGTCATCATAGTATTAACTATAGTTTCAATGCTAATACATCGGCATATTCCGTTCAATTGGAGAGGTCCAGTTTGTATATCACTCCTCTTGTAGAGGATTCACTCCGTAGAGGATTACACTTCCGTTTGTATGTCACTGGCACACTCCAGAGTTTATACTTAAAACGGATTCCCCCTACAACTTTTCCTTCAAATGCTCCAACAACTTGGCATGCAATTTCCCCAACTTCTCAAAATCAGTTGGTTGTGCTGGCCACCCAACACCCAAACCAGTTTCATCGTCTCTCTTAGGAATCAAATGGAAATGAACATGATCAACTTCTTGATGGGCAATTCTCCCGTTGTTTTGTAAAACATTGTAACCTTCACCTTGTGGAGTGTCATTTCCATCCAATTCCAAAACGTTGGTCAATTTCTTTACCACAGGTAATAAATCAGCCAAATATTCATCTGGGATATTATGCAATTTAGCTCCATGATGCTTTGGAATAATCAATACATGCCCTTCACTAGTTGGTTGGATATCCAAAAAGGAATAAGTGAGCTTGGTTTCAATTAATTTGAACGATGGGATCTCCCCTTTGATGATTTTGCAGAAGATACAAGAAGCAGACGACATTGTGGGGTTGTAAAGATTGCGTTTGATCCTATTAGCTAGGAGCTGATTATGTAAGCGCCAGAGGATTGACTAGTGGAATGTGGTGAAACTAGATGAAACTAGTGAAACTAGTGAAACTAGATGAGGGTGAAGCTAGATGAGAGTGAAACTAGATGAGGATGAAAGATGAGAGTGATAGGTTCATTTCAACTTTTAACCTTGGTACAAGTGAAATGTTGTAAGTTTTGTTAAGTATTGTTAGTACTTTATAGGAACTCAGTATAGATCTACATACAAACCAGGTTAATGTGGAGCAAAACACAGACGACATTTTTATTAGAAGTAGGCCATTGAAGCAACTCTTGAAGCATAGGACAATATTTTATTCTGGACATGGCTGCAAAATTTGGCAATCCATGAATATTTTGTAGAGAAGGTTAATTTGGCTTTATCTTTAAAACTGAAACATTCAAATGCTAGTCCAGAACTTCCAAAGCGAAGCCAAACCTTTATTCCACAGGGGAAGCTTAGTTCATACTCCACGTACTAATACAAGAGACAGAGGTTATAACTTGATCCAAACCTATTTTAACTGGAAGATCTCTAGTTGAATCTGTTCTTAGAATTGTACAAATCATATTTGACGCCCTCTATTGTCATCAAAGGACCTATATTCTATATAGTTTAGAGCATCCTAGAATGAGGCCAGCTCTACTGCCTAGGACGTGTCTAGGACGGCCAATCTCCAGTGCGTGGCTGACTAAGCACTTTCGGTGGCAAATGGATCTGACAACGTTCTTCAACCTTCTACACTGTGGCGAATGGTTATACCAAGAGCGATAAAGTTGAATTGAGCTTATAAAACCAATCTCATCTCCTCTTTTCCCTTAACCTTCTTGGTTTTTCTACACTCATCCTGAATTTATAGACACCTTAATTCCAATTAAGAGTCCCAACCACCCACACCAAAAGTTCGCAGATCTCAATTTTATAAAAGTACACCACTCTTTATCATGTCTCCGTCCGATGAAAAGAAACCACTCTTAGATGCATCCGGTAGCCAATCCACCGAAGATAGAACCGCCACGGCTATCTTAAGAAGAAAGAAGAAGGATAATGCCTTGGTTGTAGATGATGCTGTCAGTGATGATAATTCGGTGATCACCATGTCATCAGAAACCATGGAATTATTACAATTGTTCCGTGGGGATACTGTTTTAGTTAAAGGTAAGAAGAGAAAGGACACCGTATTGATTGTTTTATCAGATGATGATATGGATAAGGGAGCAGCCAGAATTAATAGATGTGTAAGAAACAACTTACGTGTTAGATTAGGTGATATTATTTCCATTCATCCATGTCCAGAAATTAAATATGCCAATAGAATTTCCGTCTTACCTATTGCTGATACTGTTGAAGGTATAACCGGATCCTTGTTTGATCTTTACCTTAAACCATACTTTGTCGAAGCTTATAGACCTGTCAGAAAAGGTGATTTGTTCACCGTTAGAGGTGGCATGAGACAAGTGGAATTCAAGGTGGTGGAAGTCGATCCAGAAGAAATTGCAATCGTTGCTCAAGATACCATCATCCATTGTGAAGGTGATCCAATTGTTCGTGAAGATGAAGAAAACAACTTGAATGATGTTGGTTATGACGACATTGGTGGATGTAAGAAGCAAATGGCCCAAATTAGAGAATTGGTAGAATTGCCTTTAAGACACCCTCAGTTGTTTAAATCTATTGGTATTAAACCTCCAAAGGGGATCCTCATGTATGGTCCTCCTGGTACAGGTAAAACCATTATGGCTAGAGCCGTTGCCAATGAAACTGGGGCCTTTTTCTTCTTGATCAATGGTCCTGAAATCATGTCTAAAATGGCTGGTGAATCAGAGTCCAATTTAAGAAAGGCATTCGAAGAAGCTGAAAAGAACGCCCCTTCGATTATTTTCATCGATGAAATCGATTCCATCGCTCCAAAGAGAGATAAGACCAATGGGGAAGTTGAAAGAAGAGTCGTCTCTCAATTATTGACCCTTATGGATGGTATGAAAGCAAGATCAAACACCGTTGTCATTGCCGCCACCAACAGACCAAACTCCATCGATCCTGCATTGAGAAGATTTGGTAGATTTGATAGAGAAGTTGATATTGGTGTTCCTGACGCTGAAGGACGTTTGGAAATCTTGAGAATCCACACCAAAAATATGAAATTGGGCGGTGAGGTTGATTTGGAAGCAATTGCCTCCGAAACCCACGGGTTTGTTGGTGCCGATATCGCTTCCTTATGTTCCGAAGCTGCAATGCAACAAATTAGAGAAAAGATGGATCTCATTGATTTGGATGAAGATACCATCGATGCAGAAGTACTCAACTCTCTTGGTGTAACCATGGAGAACTTCAAATTTGCCCTTGGTAACTCCAACCCATCTGCTTTGAGAGAAACAGTGGTTGAGAACGTCAATGTTACTTGGGACGATATTGGTGGATTGGATGCCATCAAGGACGAATTAAAGGAAACTGTAGAATACCCTGTTTTGCATCCAGATCAATACCAGAAGTTTGGATTGGCTCCAACAAAGGGGGTTTTGTTCTTTGGTCCTCCAGGTACTGGTAAGACCTTATTAGCCAAGGCCGTTGCAACCGAAGTTTCTGCTAATTTCATTTCTGTCAAGGGACCTGAGTTGTTAAGTATGTGGTACGGTGAATCCGAATCGAATATCCGTGATATCTTCGACAAAGCCAGAGCTGCTGCTCCAACTGTTGTGTTCTTGGATGAATTGGATTCCATTGCCAAGGCTAGAGGTGCATCTCAAGGTGATGCTGGTGGTGCTTCCGATAGAGTTGTAAATCAATTGTTGACTGAAATGGATGGTATGAATGCAAAGAAGAATGTCTTTGTTATTGGTGCCACCAACAGACCAGATCAAATTGATCCTGCTTTGTTAAGACCAGGTAGATTGGATCAATTGATTTACGTTCCATTACCAGATGAACCAGCCAGATTATCTATTTTAAGAGCACAATTGAGAAACACTCCATTAGAGCCAGGTTTGGATTTGACTGAAATTGCAAAGATCACCAACGGGTTCTCTGGTGCTGATTTGTCTTACATTGTACAAAGATCTGCCAAGTTTGCCATTAAGGAATCCATTGAAGCGTATGTTCAAATGAAGAGAGTTAAGGAAGAGGCCAAGCAAGCCAAAGAAGCTGCTGTTAAGATTGAAGAAGATGTGGATATGAAGGATGTTCCTGCAACCACTGCCGTTGCCGTTGAGGAAGAAGAGGAAGAGGTTGAAGACCCTGTTCCATTCATTACCAGAGTCCATTTCGAAGAAGCCATGAAGACCGCCAAGCGTTCTGTTTCTGAATCCGACTTGCGTCGTTACGAAGCGTATGCTCAACAATTGCAGGCTTCAAGAGGTCAATTCACCAACTTTAGATTCTCTGAGAATGATGGTGAGGCTGGTGCGGCCGAAGCTGGTTCTGGTGCTGCATTTGGAAGTGTTGAAGAGGATGATTTGTATAGTTAGGCGATTACTGTGAATGAAGAGCAGCGGAAGCAAAGTGTGAGTATGCAGACTTGTAGGTAAAACTCCCGCAGGTTCCGCTGGAAGTTTCCATAGCCATGATGAGCGAATAGGCCAGTTAATATTATTAATTGTAATAAAAATGAAATTGTAATTGGGTAGTTTAGGGGCGTTGAAATTGAGTCTTGTGGAGTGTTAAAAGGGGTGGAGTGAATAAACAAGGGTACTTATGGAGTGTATAAACAAGAGTACTGACCATTGCTTGGGATCAAATGTGGGGATAGTGGAGTGATTTCATCAAAGTATATTTCAACACTAATGAGAAAGGCACGACTCACGTATTAGTACACATCCACTATTCCTTCTTCCACCATAAAAGAGAGCTTATATCAAGAGGTCACTAGCAACCTAGCATCACATCAAGTAATGTTGCAAGTGTCACCATCACATCAAGCAATGTTGCAACATTATTCAATGAGGCACAGTTACGCAGCAAACCCCGAGCAATTACGGTGTTCGGCTTAGTGGAACTTTCCAATTTGCAATAATGCAGAAATAAAATTTTCGTCACACATCTTCTTAAATTTGTTTATTCTTCTTTTATTGCAAGAGATAGAAACGTGTTTAGTTACAAGAGACATATACTGGTTATAGTGATCTCTTTGTATAATTACTGCATTACAAGATTCATAGCATGCTTTTTGCAATGAAACCTTTCAGTCATGGTGGGTTATTTATGTTAACCCCGGCCTTTTTAATAGCTACTGAATTTGTTATTTCAAGAACTTCAGCTCAAGGACCAAAGAAGATTGTTTCCACTTCGAAGCCTCAGTTTAATCAGAATATTAGATCTGCATGGATAAACTTTGGTGAGAAGTGATGAGGAACCCGGGGAAGATTATAAGGGCTTATTCAAAGTTGTTTTAAAAAGTCAATCATACAGCAACAAGCTTCACATTTTCAAACCATCCAAGAGGTTTCAAGAGGTTCTACAAGCTTTTATACCCATTGTTTTCAAATGATCCATCACTGATCATTAACACACACTCATTAAAATGTGTGTGTGAAAAGTTAATTCAATTATCCAGGATGACCTAGGTTTCCAAGTTTATCCAAAAGTTCTAGTTGAATAGATCTCAGTTGATCTTAACCCATAAAGTGCATTTATTTAATTCTACCTGTTTTTTAATACTTTTTTGCATAGCACTTTACTGGTCATTTTTGCATACTACGTATGCTTTTATTGTGCATTCATACCCTTTTATACCCCTACACTTTAAATAGTACATTTATCATAAAAATTATCAAATAAAAATTGTAGCCCCCCATTGTAATACTCAGTATCCAGTGTTTCAATTGGCTAAAAAACGAGTGTATTAAAGGTACGAGTGTATTAAAAGTACAGTGTATTAAAGGTACGAGTGTATTAGTACAGTGTATCCACTGCAACTCCGTCCTTTGCACCCAGGCATCTCACGTGACCCTCTTAAATTTTAGCCAATGAAAAAGATTCAAAAAATCAACCTGCACATACCGCAGGTATTCAATTTTCAAGCAATTTTCAAACATCCTTGATACCAACATGTTCAGAGCTTCCAAACCAACTGCTCGTGCCATAACACAATCGTTTAAGAGGTTTAATTCCGGAGGTGCACATCATGTCGAGGAGACCAAACCATTTGAAATTAATATCACCAAGATCTTTGGTGTTGCTATCATAGCAAGTGCACTTTTGGTATATAAGAACCATGAACCAACAGATAAGCCATTGATTGCAACAAAATTATATGAGCAACAAGCTGGCACTGAGCGTGCCGATTTAAGAAGTGCCAACTATCAGAAAAGATATGATGTATCGTTTCTTAAGGCGTTTATTAGAGATAAAGGTGGAATAGGGCAAAGACAATATAGAAGAACGTCAGATTCTACAGCAGTACCAACGAACTTGATTCCAGCACATTCTACCAATGGTGTTCAATTTGGTGCTGGGATAAAGACGGGCAATTTGGGTCCAAGGAAGGAGAGAGTGAGAGTATATGCACCAATTGATACTTAATGAAGGTTTGGTATATCAGCCAGGGTATGGTATACTTAAGGAGTTTATGAGGAACATGGGTCGATATTCAGTAAATACCCAACGAAAGCGTGGAAGCTCAAGTCTTCATTCCTTGCTTGAGCGATGAAAGTGAAAGTAGCAAGGTGGAAAGTGCCGCTCGTTTACAGTTACACCTCATTCGCATAAAATGTTGGATCGCATTAACATAACGTGACTGTTAACTTGGATCTTAGAAATATTGTGGGTATTAATTCACATTGCATTTACATCTATCATAATTTGTAGTTTGGCTTGGTAAGAACAAGGGAGCGCAGCGAGCTTGTTTGGCGGTCCCTGTAAGCGTAGCGCACAAGCGATATTTGGAGGGTCAACCGTGTAGTACAAGGAAAGTGACCTTGGAGTGTATTTTCAGCGTGAAATGGTGATACCATGGCAAGTGGCTGCATTGATTTAATAATGGAAGTCTTAGCAATACCCTTGATAAGCAATAATAATAGTGTGGACGATTTAGTTGAAATTTTAATGAAGATAACAAGCTTTAGTTTTGCAGTATATACTGTCTTGTACTGGCTTGTGCCTGTCATATGCAAGGATATACTTTCATTTCTACACAACCTTAATTTCTACTTCCATGGAACAATTTACCTGCTTCCACTTCACCATAATTCCATGGATAATTTCAAACCTGCCACTTGCTTCACCATAATTCCAGGGAATAATTTCAAACCTGGTTCCAGTTGCTTCACCATAGTAACCCTCCATAATTTCACATCCTCTCCAAGTTATAATTTCACCTCCTCCAATGGTCCTAAATTTGCATCCATTTTGGTAGTCTACAGTACCAATTAGTAAGAGTAAACTTCAATAAAAGATTTGTAAGAATTCAATTAGTAAGAGATTGTTTAAAGACAATGGATAGCTCTTTTTAAACCTGACTTGATAAATCGCACCCTCTTAACCTTAATGGATATAGGCCAATTCTGACTAATAATTTGCTTGTTGCGCACTATATATTTCAGTGATGAATCGCTTTGTAAGGCCATTAACTAAAAACTTTAGAAGAAACATGTCCATTGAATATAACGTGATTGTTTATGATTTCCCAGGTACTAGTAGAACTGCTATTAGACCTGAACATTTGAAAGGAATTGCACCTGCAGTCAATGCTGGTATTGTAACCTCTGTTGGTGCACTTTTCAAGGATGAATCCAAGACTAGTTTCGTGGGTAGTAGTTTCCATATCATTGCTAAAGATAAGGCAGAAATTTTTGACTTTTTGAAGAAGGATCCTTATTTTACTGCAGGAATTTGGGATCTTGATAATGTGATCATTAACCCAATTGGGGTTGCCGCAAGGTTACCAAAGGTTCATCCTGATGTTAATGCTGACTTGTACAAGTTAGAATGAGCAATGGAAAATGGGTACGGGCTAGGTAACTGAGACAATGCCAAGGTGGCTGAAACTATTTTCACACAGTATTTAAAATTTACAATTGGGTTGATTGGGTTGAATGGGTTGAATAAAATCAGCAAAATCCATTTGAATTGATTCACCCCATGGGTAGATTAGGTCAATGAAGATATTTGTGAAGAATATTTGGTGTTCAAAGTATAGACTACTTTGTTAACGGAATGGGCTAGATCAGTTCTATATAGGGCATTGCAATCAAAGCATTGTAATCTGGCATTTTGGGAATTGATAACGTTTTATCTCGATCCTCATCCTACGCTATGAAAGAAGTTTTATAATTTGAGGAAGTGCTCCTCTTGGAAGTGAGTTGTAACGCTAGTTATATATTTTGTCGTAAGTGGATTTCGTAGTACTTCACAGTTTAGCGGATATCCTTTTCCTGATTATTGGTCAATTTTAAATAATCCCGACCAGATCTAATCTAATCAACTTACATTTACTCTTTACATTTTCCAACATTTTCCTACATTTTCTTATTAAATATCAATTAATACGTGCAACTAAAAAAACCAATCTTAGGAGGCACTTTGCATTAACAGTGTAGTGTAGCGAACGAATGACCTTCAACGTATCACTAAATCAGAACAACACAGTCATTTCCACACTTATGCTACGAAATCGCTAAACATGGGTATTATCAACACATGGGTGTTAGCCATCAACACATGGATATTAGCCATCAACGTATTGAAAAACACCTCCGCTCTGTAATACTAATATCCCACACTAATCAAATAATCAGCCAACTTCTCAACAATACTGGTAGCATCACCAGCAACAATTCCAGCAGGATAATGAGCAATCAAAATCGCTTGCTTAGTTCTCACAGCAACAACACCTTCAGCTTCATGTTTACCATAAATAGATCTTTCATCTGCTCTTAATAAGAAATATTTCTGACCTTGAACATGTAAACCATGAGCTTGTAAGTTTGATGGATCATCAAACCCAGTAGCAATTGATGTGATTTCTTCTGGTTTCAATTCAAAACTAGATGATTGAGCCCATAATGAATCACCAGCTCTTGAATACAAAGCTGCCTTATCAAGTTTGGCGGTTGCAATCAAATTATCAGTATAAGCTTGCCACGACATAGTTAATGAGAAAGAAACTAATTATATTTTCTTGGTCGTTTAAATAGATCAAGATTGTTGTGTGCGCACGAACTCCGGGTAGATCAAGGTTAAGAGTAGAGTGATATGTAAAGATTTAGAATAAGCTTAAGAGTTCTTTAGTAGATAGTTTAGATTGGAATTGGATCGAACTACACTGCCTGATTTGTGCGAATTAGCCCTGCCACATGAGGTGATCTCCTTACTATTGGGAATGTAGGTGTATGAGAATGTAGAATGTGTTCATCATTAATGTATTATGAATGTATAATGCAATGATATGTAGTCATGTTGACAAGGTGGCTCAAATGTCATAAGGTGTGACATAAGCGGCAAGCATATTACTGAGTAATACAATGTGGGAATTATGGGGTTGCCATACAAAATATAAATAGATGGGAAAGAAAGGAATATGAGGAATGAATAGGAGTGAAGAATATTGACTAGTAATAAGTGTAATGAACATGAGTAGAAGGAATATTAATGAGTAGGAGGGGGTAAATGATTAGTAAGGGGGATTATAGATAAATTAATAGATTATTATTGAAGTAAGGAGGAATACCAATGAGTGGAATATCCAGTGGAACAAATTTTCTAACTATATTATATAGTTAATAAGTGAATTAATATACATACTACTCCTACAAGAATACAATTTAAAATAATACATTTAAACATGGCGGATTATATAACACTTTCCAATTTCAGGAATTCCTACCATTACTTACCTTTTACGGATGAAATGACAATCCCACATAGTTACCTCACATGAAAATGTCGTATAGGACCCCCTTGATTATCGTCATGTAATTTCTATTATGTCAAGTTTCAACCAAACCCTTCATCTATAAAGCTTTAAATCAAACGGGATATTGAAAAAGTTCAATGAATTCCACTTAAGGCAGGATATTACCACCAAGTCACATCCCAACCCGCTCATTCATCAACTCTTCTTTTCTTCACCTTTGGTTCTTCCATAATAATATCATCATCCACCAAGATACTCTCTTCTTGCATGGTTAAATCATCATTGTCATCTTCCTTTTCCTGCTCTTCAAATACTTTCTTTTTCCTCAATTGCAAATCCGGAAGTATTACTTCATCGGTTTCTCCAAAAGTCACATATAGTTCAAGATTCTCCAATTCATCATTTTCATCTTGAACAAGAATTAATTCACCTGGACTAATTCCCTTGAGGTCACCCAAAGTCTTATTCAAGTTATCATCAAAATCAGCATCGTAAATCAATCTTGAATCTCCTAAAATGATGGAAATCCCTTCTTCCTCAAAGTTATACTTTTCAATTAAAGTATCTACCAACCATTGCAAATCAAGAGTGTTCATGTGTTCCTTAGAAAATGTAATTACACCTCTTGATGATAATGAAGAACTTGCACATTTTTCATTTGGAGGTACTAATGTTGCTGAAGTAACATACTTATTTGGTCTAATACTGATGAAGATACTTGAAGATTCCAGGGAGATTTTAGTGAAATCCGTGATTCCGGCGTAATCATATTTGAAAAAGTTACTACCGTTCAAACTGGAAAATCCACTCACAATTGCATTGGTAGTTGCAATGGCTGGAATGATATTACCTGCAATTTGTTTCATATCAAACTTCGACATGACATCGATATGGAAAATCGATGAACGTAAGTTGGCTGCTGCAACAACAAAGTTTAAAGTATCATCATCATCTTTATCAAATGAAATTATAGTTTCACCAGCTTGGACTCTATTCTGTAAGTTTTGACTGGATATACTTAATATATATAAGTTTTCCAAAACAGTCCAAACCTTAGTATCACTTAATGAGACATTCTCTGTAATTAATTGTTTTAACATAGATGCATCATATATAAGTGGAACTGGTTTTTCTCTTGTTTTCCATAAACTATCAATTAAAAGTAATCTTTCAATATCATGTTTAAAGATCTTTCTGATTAATTCATCAATGAAATCATTTGAACCTAGTAAATTTTTCAAATCAACCAATTCATTGACTTCTGCATTCATATTTTCGATTTCCTTATCATCATCGGTTTCACTCTTTATTTTTTCACTATTGTTCAAGTCATCATCACCTTCATTTTCATCAAACAATTGCTTAAATAAAAACTCTTTAGCCCATGTAATACAATGTACTGGTTGTGATGGAGTTGATCTTATGGTGCATACAGGATAAGTTTTGGGAGTCACTTTGGTACTACAATCAAAACATTCACTATAATAAGGATAAATAGGTTGGATCTGACCTTCAAATCCAGTAGTACCACTTTCCATTAATGGTTTTCTTAAAAATAAACACATTTTATTAACATACCTTCTTGCTTCAATATTATCTAAAGCATTGAAGATGTAACTAAATTGATCCCACCACTCACTTGGAAATTGTTCAGTATCCATGATATTCCCATGATATGGAATCAACTTGGCCCCAAAATAATTAAATGACTGGACTGCTTCTGCAATAGTTATAGATTTGAATGCATCTATATCCTTATGACGGAATAAGAATTGTCTATTCAAGTTAGACAAGGTGACAGTATCGAGGTCAACAATATGAATCTCTCCATATCCTGTTAAAAGGAGGTTTTTTAGTAATTCACATCCAATCCCACCGGCTCCAACCATCAATATTTTGGTTTGCTTGATCCTTTGAAGTGTTTCTTCTCCAAGGATCTTCTTCAAGTATGTATCTTTAGCCATAGTGTTGTGGAATTTCCTGCGAAATCTACACACGCACTGAAGGAGTGGGATGTTCTTTTGTATAAAGAGTGAGCCCTTATATATAAGCATTATGAGAGTGATGTCCTTTTATATAATCATGCTTATTAGAGGTTGCATTTACCTTTAAAGTTTTAATTCATCAACTTTTCTATACCTAGGTTAACAGACTGTAGGTGAGAAGATGTTGATTACATAGCAGAAGCTCGCAAAGACCATCAAACTCAATCTTCTCCATAACTGCCAATTACAATCGTACAGTCGTTGTAAATTTAAGAGCAAATAAGAGGCTGTTTAAGTAACCAAGCTCTTATCAGTTCATATCCTCCAGGTACGTTTCATGAATCTGAGATTCACATAAATGGCTGCGAATCATCCACACCTAAAATTGTCAATAATGTGTGAATGTTAAAGAAATATAAAACAAATCTATTCAAGCATTACTTAGAATGTGTTGCTTCTACAACAGGATAAAGAAACGTATGTATGACTATTTGAAATAACTTATATTCAGTATGGTCCTGTTCAACTGTCAGATTGTAGTTTTACAAATTGTGATTATTAGTATACATAGTTTGCCCATTTTGGCACGAGTATACCCAGAAGACAATAATGAGCTCAGCATGTTGTGAGACATTTCAAATGGCTTGCTGTTTTATGAGACATTTCAGCCGTTTTATGAAAAATTTCAAATAGCTCGCCAGATTACCCACAACAATGTCTACACACTCGTGAACAAAGTCCAGACACCTTGTAAATATCCAACAATCTCATCACCTCCCAACTTACTCTCCCCGTATAATCTATCCACGAAATTAATAGGAACTTCACCAACAGTGAATCCCAAAGATCTCGCTCTAACCATCATTTCCATTTGAAACACGTAACCCTTGGATTTGGTAACAGCAATGATTTTAGATAAAATATCTTTCTTATATAATCTGAAAGAACCAGTCAAGTCTGAAACATTTGGTCTTAAAACAGTGGCAGCCAAGAAATTGGCACCTCTGGAAACCAATTTTCTCTTCAAATCCCATCCAAAAACACCACCATTACCGGCATATCTGGTACCTGTTACGATATCGAAGTTTTCGGATTTTTGTTTGGCAATCAATTCTGGAATGGCTTCTGGATGATGAGAGAAATCAGCATCCATAATAATAACAAAGTTCCCGGTTACAAATTGTAACCCATGAACATAAGCGGTACCTAATCCCAACTTTCCAGCTCTGGCTCTTAATTGAATGTGTTCCTTACCAAAGACAGTTATTAACTTTTTGGCAATATCTTGAGTACCATCTGGAGAGGCATCATCAACAATAATAACTTCCCAATCCAATTTCTCAGCCTTAAAGGTTTTGGCCAAAAGATAAATCAAGATTGGCAAGTTCCTCTTCTCATTGTATGTTGGTAAGATAACGGAGTATTTATCTGGCATGTTGTTACGTGTTATGAATTAAAAAAATTGGGAGTGAAAATAACGCGAGTGTTTGAACTTGGGCGGATGTGTCAAAGAGTGGACAGTATTTAGGCTATATTGGAGGAAGGCGGTTGAAAGTGGTGCCAAGTCTCAGACGGTTGAAAGTGGTGCCTAGTCTAATAAAGGTAAAATAATCCCCAGAGAAAGATCCACGAAGGTGGAGTAGAGTCGTTTAGGGAAAAAGTTGAAATCAATCCTATCAACCTACCAAGCACACCAAATTAAAATTGTATTACAATATATATACTCCACACCTAAAAAAATTATTGTATATATCACGAAACTCACACCGAAGTTATTAAAAATACGAACATGCCCCAGGTGACGAATTCACCGGCAAAAATCAATAAGGAATGTGTTGCAATATGTCTGAGCAACCTACAAAAATCCCAACCAGAGTCCGAAGGCATCATCTAACATGAAGACTTTTACTCAAAATTATATGACCTAATTTTTTTAGCTGTCTCTCTAAACTAGGAGATTCTTAAAGCGTTTATATGCAACCATTGCAAATGCTCCTTTCAATCTTCATCTGTCATCCCTCTCGTGTTCAAATGCCATTGCAAATGCTACCTTTCAATCTTCATCTGTTCTCCCTCTCGTGTTCAAATGCCATTGCAAATGCTACCTTTCAATCTTCATCTGTTCTCCCTCTCGTGTTCAAATGCCATTGCAAATGGTACCTCCATTTGTTTCAGTCTTAATATTTCTCCCTCTCGTATATCAATTATTCAAACTCAATGAATTCATTTGAGAAAGTAAATATCCTCCATCTGAATCCGTTTGTTGCGGACTCTTATAATAATTCTGCTGATTATAATAATTTGGAGAATTGGATTGATTAAATTTCGGCCCACTAAATGGCTTGGTTTGATTTTGCAATTGTAGCTGCAGTTGTTGAAGCATCATCAATTGTTGTGGTAAGACTTGAGATTGGGGTGTACCGTTTCCACTGCCTCTCAAATTATTATAATGATATGTTTTACTTGAACTTGCACTAGTTGGGCTTGAATATGACCCAATAGAACCATTACGAGATTGCCCATATGAAACATGTAATGGTTGAGGTTGTTGAATAAAACTCCCGGATGAAAAGTTCAGCGTAGTCAGGTTAGATGAAAAGTTCTGCGTAGTCAGGTTAGATGGGAACCCAGCCAGACCTGAAGTGAAGTTTTGTCCATTCTGGGGGGTAGGTGTGAAATTACCTTGATTTTGAGAAGAGGATTGGAAATTTTGACCACTCAGACTATTTGAAAAGTTTTGCCCACTTTGACCAGAACTGAAGTTTTGTCCTGCCTGACCCGAAAAATTTTGACCGCTCAGACTAGTTGGGAAAGTTTGACTATTATGACCAGTTCCATAATTCGATGTGCCTGCAAAATGATTACCAGAAGTTGGATAATTCGTAGTTGCAAAATTATTACTCAATGGTTGACCGCTCGCCGTGGCTGCAGCAATTGCTGCAGCCGTCGAATTGACAGATTGAATCCCATGATTCACAGTCAGTGCGGGTTTGGCAGAAGCACATTTCAAACAGCTCAAATTCTTAGCAAAGTTATGATACATACACAACTCACACTTCCAATCGCCTGCTCTAAAAGGTACGTTATTCCCATAATGGGAGCGAGTGCCATGATGATTCTGGTTGGAGTTGTTGTAATTGTAGTATGATTGTTGAGGGTTTGTATAGATGCTATTTTCATTGAAGCTGTAAGTGTTGTTTACAGATGCTGCTGTTGGGGCCAGGTTGATAGGTTTGTCTTGATACGTGGCAACGTTCGAATTAGATTTGGAATTCTCCGAGTTGCTGGAGCTGTTGCTAGCATTGGAATTGGTGTAGTTGGGGTTCGAGGAATTGGAGTAGTTGGGGTTTGAGGAATAGTTGACATTTGCATTGGGGTAAGTGGAATTTGTTGCATTCGTATAATTAACACTTCCCCCACTCTTAGTTGGACTATAAATACTCTCTTGAATAGCAACAGCACTACTTGCAGGAAATGAACACCTGAAACAATGAGTTCTTCTTTGGAAGTTTGAAAACCCACAAGATGGACAAGTCCAGTCGCCTGGTCGTGGTCTATTTTTCAAAGGTGGGAATGGAGATAATAATTCGGCAGCTTTATCTAAAACCTTTGTTGAAGAAGGTTGAACTTCAATTACTTTGTCATTCAACGAACGACCATTCATAGTTAAGTTATCATTGGCTTCTTCATGGGAAGAGAAAACAACAAACCCAGCAATACTTTTCTTATCTGCAGAGTCTTGTAAGCTCCAGGAAGAGATCGGTCTACCACCAAATTGATTGAACCATGCGTCTAATTCAGATTGAGTTGTATCGACTGGTAAATTGGATAAGTATAAAATCTTTGATTTTTCAGCGAGAAACACTTTGATGTCTTGAGCTGAGTCATAAGGTCTCGTTAGAACTGATGAATGTTCTATTATTGGAAGTGAGCGTTTGGCTAATTGGATAAGAATATCGGAGAAGAGTTTGACTGTTTGTGTTGTGTTTGGGTTGGATGAAGAGGTTTTGGATTCATTGGTATCCCTATTTGTATCTCCATCTCCATTTGTTTTGATATCTCCATTTGTTTTATCTCCATCAGTTTTGGTATCATTAGAAGTACCAATTTCCGAAACCAGTGAAACATCATTGAAGACGGTATTAACTTCATTAGGAAGATTGTTTGTGCCAGCGTCGTCTATTTGTCCAACCATACTATCCAGTCCATCATTACTTCCGACAGTATCAGGTCTACTTTGCAAGCTACTACTCACACCCAACGAACCAGCAATATCTAACAAATTCACCGAGTTAATACCCTCCAGATGAAGGGCCTGCCATTTCAAATATTCCAACTTCAAATCAAACACCCTTGGATGTTGTAAATAAGCCGGTAAGACCACCTCTTTATCTCTTGCTTCTCTTAATAATTGGACTCTTAATATTGAAATATCAAACGTTACCAACGAGAAGTCCAAATCTTTTTGAAGAATGATCTTTTGTATGGAATCATCTAGCTTTTTAAAAGCATCTTTGAAAGAACCAGCCGTTTGAACATTATCCCAAGTAATCCCGAAAGTTTTAGTACAATGAGGAGTTATTGGAGTATTTATTGGTTTAATGAAAGTATTCTCTTGATGGATTATCTTAAGAGATCTGGTTTCAACTATTGACCAAGCCAATTCAATGAGTTCTGTAGAATCCTTAGGGATGGATGTTTCATCACATGTAGTTGCGGTCTGAACCACAACATAAAAATCACTCATTGTTCGTGACTACTGGGGTTTTGATTCAGTTACAGCATGTACTACAAGGTTGAGAAAAATCAACGTTTTTCGAGACAGCCAGTTGAGCGAACGCAACCTGGAAGTGGGAGGGAAATTTTGGGAGAAGTAGTTTAACTAAAAGGGTTAACCTTGATTAATCTATTTCGACTTAGGGTTTAGTTTTGATCTGAAGAGTTTATTATAGTGATGGTTTGAATTTTATTAGGGTTTAAATTTCAACAAGGACTATGGATCATCTGGGAATTGTTCATAAAACCATTTGATATGAAGGTTATAAAGTTCATACAGTATTTAAGCTCCCAAAGGTATACTTTTAAATATTGTAGTTTTATGTTTTAATTGCATTGATGACCGTATGTTTTTTAAGGGAAGGCTAAGGTAAAGTCATACACTAGAAACATAGGAGATATTAAGTACGATGAATAGTTGGAACGACTTGATATTTAAGTATGGAGGAATTGAAAGTTCTTGGGATTTTGCAACCAGAGATTGAATGAAGGTAACATTCAAGTATTGCAAGAGAAGTATTTACAGTCTAAAGGAGTTCTTAAGTGATAGAAGCTAGGCGAGTTATTAGTTGTGGATAGAAGCTAGACAAGTTCTTAGTTGTAGATAAAAGCTAGACAAGTTCTTAAGTTGTAGACAAATTATAAAGTTAATCATCTTGACTTTAGTGAAGGTCAAGTAATTAACATTCAAATTTCACATGTATCATTCCATTCAGATTAGACGATTTTAATCATCTTGAATACAATCATAGTCATAGTCAACAATAAGCATATCATCCTAAGATATCACATCTTTTTTCACTTCCCTCTATTAGTTCATCTCCCTATTGTGCTTTTTTCCATCGTGCTTTTCCACAAAGTTTCGTGTTTGTTTGAGTTCGTTATCTTGACAACACATTCAATCACTTATCCTATTGACCGTGTTGATAACGTGATTAAATTATACAAGATAATTCCACTGGTTGCATTTGACTTTGATATTCATTTCTTAATAAGTGATCATAAGTCATAATAAGTGATCATAAGTCATAATAAGAGATCATAAGTATTACTTTTAAGTGATAATAAGACGTGATCTAAGACCATCATTAAAGGTTTGATCTAAGCTTGCTATAAACCCAAGGACTTTTTTGAAGGCAATATTCACTTATTTGCAGGTATTTCATTGATAAAGAGTATATTTTGCTATTATTCCAAGATTTATTACGTTCTCCATTCAAGGTTACAGTTAGATCAAGTTTACATCACCAAGTGCTCACCACACTCACTATTAAGTGCTCACTTCAACACTAATTCTAGTGATCTGTCGTTCGCCCCTTCGTTGCACGTTCACATACTACTCCCAATTTAATGCCAGAACAAGACCCAATAGCCTTTAGAGGCCAACAAAGAGTATTCACAACTCAACTAGTAATATGCATGACAATAGGAATTCTATCTACCGGACTATTCTGTGTCTTAAGATATAGATGGCCTCATATATATGCTGTTCGGACGCTTCGCCGCAATTCAAATGTACTGTTGAAGCCATTACCAAATAAGTATTTTGGTTGGATTAGCGTGATTTATTCAATAACAGATGATGAGGTTTTGAAATGCTCTGGATTAGATGCTTATGTGTTCTTATCCTTTTTCAAAATGGGTATAAAGATCTTCCTTCATTTATCATTACTGGCTATTTTCATATTAAGTCCAATAAGGTATTATTTCACAGGTAATTATGATAAAGATAGCATCACTCTGTCAATCATGAAATCGCTATACATTTATAGTGAAAACCCTGTAAACCCCCCAGATTTTAATGAAAATTTCCCCTACTATTTCTGGGTATACCCAATCTTCACTTATATCTTTTCAATCATCGTTTACTTCAATTTATTTGACTTTACCAAAGAAGTTCTTAAAACAAGACAAAAGTACCTTGCTTCTCAAGATTCAATCACAGATAGAACTATTCGTTTAGATGGTATACCAAAGAAGCTATTAGTAAGGAATAACCCTTACATACTTAAGAACTTTGTTGAAGCTCTTGGGATAGGGAAAGTAACAGATGTGAAACTTATTTACGATTGGTCACCATTGGAAGTATTATTCAAAAAGAGATCCGAACTTATTCGAAAAATCGAACTGATGTATTCTACTTATTATGAATTGGATATCGATATTTATAATCTTAGCAAATCTCCTTCTGTCTTACCAAAGAATTTCCATATAGTGACAGAAAGTGAAATACCAACCACCAAGAAAAGAAAAGCATTAAAGTTACAGATTCTTGAAAAATCAAAGTCTCTTGTTGAATTGAATCTGGAAATTCGGTCGATTCAAGAGAAATTCGACCCGAAAACAGCAACCATTAACTTGGTTGAAAACCCGGAATTCAAGCAAGTTTATAGTGCTTTCATCACCATGGACTCTGTAGCATCTGCCCAAATGGCTGCTCAAACCGTGCTTGATCCAAGAGTGTACAAATTACTTGTTCAATTGGCACCAGCTCCAAAAGATATCAAATGGGAGAATTTCAAATTAACTTCCTATCAAAAATTATTTAAGTCATATTTGATAACTTTTGTCATAATCCTTAGTTATGGTTTCATTATCTTTTTGGTTACTCCTTTGACAACATTATTGGATTTGAAAACAATCACTAAGATTTGGCCCGAATTGGGGGAATTTATAAGTAAATCAAAATGGTTAACCACGTTCGTGACAGGTATTTTACCACCATTGTTGTTCTCCTTATTGAATATCCTGTTCCCTTACTTCTACCGTCATTTATCGAAACATCAAGGTTATTCTTCTAATAGTGATATTGAATTATCCACCTTGCTGAAGAACTTCTTTTTTATATTCTTCAATTTATTCTTGGTGTTCATGATTACTGGTACGATATGGGATTATATGTCTTATATTAGTGATACAACTAAGATTGCCTATCAATTGGCAAGATCCTTAAAGAAACTTTCTTTATTTTATGTGGACCTTATATTATTACAAGGGCTAGCTATGTTCCCTGTTAAGTTACTTCAAGTTAGTGATTTCCTTGTATTGAATATCCTTGGAAAATTGTTTTTATTAAAAAGCATATTCTTGAAGACACCAAGGGATTACAGAACGTATTATTATACCCCTCAAGTGTTTGATTTTGGAATCCATTTACCTCAACATATTTTGATTTTCATCATCATATTGATTTATTCGGTAGTTTCAACCAAAATCGTAACGAGTGGGTTGGTTTACTTTGTTTTGGGATTCTTTGTTTACAAGTATCAATTGATTTATAATTTTGTCCATCCTCCCCATTCAACAGGAAAGGTTTGGCCAATGATTTTTAGAAGAGTCATGTTAGGGTTGATTATCTTTCAATTATTTATGTGTGGGACACTTGCCTTGGAAGGTGCTATCTTATTGGCAGTATTAACTTCACCGTTACTTTTGATAACTGGTGTGATCTCATGGAATTTCGAGAGATATTATTTACCATTAAGTACATTCATTGCTTTGAGAGCCATCCAAAGTCCAGATGATTTTGATAAAGAATTCGACGATGATAGACTGCTGATCAATGATCTGGAACAAGAACATCCAATTAGTACTTCAACTTCAAATGAACCTTCTGTTATTGAAAATGAACTGGCGATAGGAGAGGGGGCATTATTATTACGTTCGGCTAGATTCGGTGGGAAGCGGCGTGCCCTGACTATCGATGAAGAAAGAGAGCTTTTTGCAGATTATACATATCCTTATTTGGTGGATCCACTACATGGACCATGGGTCGGGTTTGAGGGTGATTTTATATCCATGATTGATTTCCATCAAAGTTTAACTAATTACGATTTGGAAGATGGCGATCTAAGCATGATGTCAATCTCAGAGCATGAGGTTGTGATAAGGAAGAAGTTGGTGGTTAGTGAATGGGAATAATCATCCAGGGGGTTGTAATATGAGAAGGTGAATTGGAGTGAACTTTCAGTTTCATATCTTGCAGTAAAATTTTACTAAGAAGCCCAAGAAGTTTTACAAATGTTTATCGGGTTAAAGTGATAAATGGGCTAATTATGTTTGGCGTTTCAGCTTGAACTCTCACAATGGGCAAAAATGGCATTGCCGGAATTATTTATTTATACTCTACAATCGTCAAGACTTGACAATAATCAAATGTAGTTGTACTTCTGTGCATGTCTTTCAATGTCCATGGCAGCTTTAATACTCCCAGCGGTTCTCTCTAACGTTTTGTTCACCTAGATCATGTCGTCTAGTTTGTGTCGTCTATTTTTTTGGGAGAGCAATTGTCGTGACAGGCTTCAATACGGCCAGTAGCCTCAAAAGTAAAACATGTGACAGAATTAGGTGCTGAATACGCGAGGAGTTCACGAGGAATGAGAGTGTTGGGTCAACCATGTAACACACGATGAAATGAGAGTGTTGGGTCAACCATGCAACACACGGTGATTTGTTTCTCGAGCAAGTAATATTTTTGAATAAAATTATCTTGAAAAGCCTTAGAAGCATATTCTGGCCTCTTTCGTAGGTTATACTTGCATCTTTAGAAGGTTATACGGTGAGTTTGACAATGAGTTGATATCGGGGAATCGATTATTTTGACGATTCACTAAGCCTGAGACGTGCAACGGTGTACCTCGCAACAGACTTGAAAGTATGTGGGGCAGAACTGTCTTCGTGTAAGGAGCACCATTAAATAATAATTACAGGACATCCCGTTACGATTCAAGGTGGTGGCTTGACGCCGATCTTTCTATTCTTCGTATCTTCACCCTTTAAAAAATAGTATATATATGAAGTGGATATTCAGCACATTACAAAATTCATCCTTTAGTATCCATTAAACTAAATACCAGAGAAAGGAAACAAAAGAACGAGGAAATCACAATTTAATGCCTGGCATGTTCCAAGGACTATTAAAACAAAAACCACAATTGCAGCCAATTCAATAAAAAAGGCAGGCTACAAAATGTGGTACAAAAATGACGGCTGCAAAAAACTTGCAGCCAGTTGAAAAAAAATTAAAAGAGCCCAAGGCGGGCGCATTTATGTGTACCAAAGCATAAGATTATATCCAGTGGAGCATAAACTCCTAGTAGTAAGGACAAACACAGAATAATTATAGGAATCAATATTCCGTATTTTCCTATAGGAACAAACAAAAAGGTATAATGAAATAGGTTTGTTCATGCCTAAGGACTTTGACTTGGAGATTCAACGTTTTGAAACGTGGAATGATGTTGTGTTAAATCTCGCAAATATGCAAGGGGGGTGTAAATGTCAAAGTATGAGCATCCATCATGTGAAACCAAAGAGGATGCAATACAGGAAAGTGCAAGGTAGAATTCCGTGCGATATTTTGCCGGAACATTTTAAAGTGCTTGCGCTTCAACTACGAATACAACAGTTGTTGCCTCGACTCATGAGCCATCTGCTGTATTAGCTTCTGCTTATCATGATCGATATGCTCAATTTTAACCTTTGACTTGGTCTTCGTAGTCACTTGTTTCTGTTTACGAAGAATTGAAATATCTCCCAACTTGTCCTTACGCATGTTCTTGTCAAGAACATAGTCTGGTTTATTTAAGGAATAATCACATTCGATACCGAACTTTGCACAGCTTGAACAAATCGGTCTATTTTCGTCACACTTCAAGTGTTTGATACGACAAATCCAACAACCATTTTTCGATCTTGGAAGTAATCTTCTACGAGTATATTTTTTAGGTTTGACTTTTCCAAGAGGTTCATCAATATGATGCTGTTGTAATTGTAGTTGCATGTTTTGCATTTGAAGTTGTTGTTGCTGAGTTTTTGACTTTTGACTTGATACCTCAGCCAAAGTTGAACTAGTTTTTCTTTTAGGAGTGTCATAGTAAGATGAAAAACTTGAATCTGAATTGTGACGAAAGATGTTCAAAGGAGGCATCAAGGATTTATTTGTAATTGGAGAATTCGAAGAACTAAATGATCTCGAAGGAGAAGCTTGGTAAATCTCCAATCCATTATACTTCTTGCATAAGGGAGAAATCCCAGATGGCGAAGATTCCCCTAAAGGAGTTCCATTTGAACTAGTAGGATCTGGATGACCAGATAATTGACTATTGGATGAAACTTGACTGGTTGCAGACAATGGACCGGACAGTTGAGCCAATTGACCAGACAGTTGAGCCAATTGACCGGACAGTTGAGCCAATTGACCTGCTTGACCGATTTGAGTTGAAATAACCAAATTCTTCTTATTATTAATAACCGTATTAATACGACTAATAGAAGGTTTTTTGGTAACTTTCCGGGAATGAAGATTCGGTGTAGAATTAGAATATGCTAGGTTTTTTAACAGGATGGAAGGTGGTTTGATTATGTCATCGTTAAATGTAGTTATGTTTGCCGCGATTGTGTTGTTTTTCGTATCTTGATATTTTTCCGAGATGTATTTATCATGGGAATATTGGGGAGAATATTTACTCAGATCAGCAGATAAATCCTGAGTGTTATACTGAGTGTTAAATTTTGGTTGAATGTTAAATTTTGGTAATTCATGACTATTTAACTTACTTGGTTGATATTTCCCCAATTCATGAGCAGATACAGCAGCATTAGGTAAACCATAAATGGAATGATTTAAAACATCCGGAATACTATCAAGGGAAGGATTACCTATTTCAAATTCCGATAAATTATACATCAAGTCTGAAGATTGTAAGTTTGAATATTCATTCAATAAATCGGATGATTCCAATTTGAACATTTGAGATTCCGTATGTAATGAATTTACTGAGTTCATGGCTTGACCGTTTGAAAAAACCGAATGATAAGAAGAATTAAGGATACTGTAGTCATTACTTAAGAAAAACTCTCCAGGTGCGGTGTGATGCATGTATGTTTCATCTTGATCATTTGTGTGGGAGTTATGAGAATCATTGTGGGAGTTTTCCTCGAGTACACCATGATTGGGACTATCTTGAGAAAAGCCATCAGGAGTATTATTGATATGAATAGTGATATTTTCATGAGAATCATGTAGATTGTTAATCATACCCATATCCTGTTGAAATAAAATATCATGTTGTGTATTTTCATGAGGATGCACATACCCATTTGGGATATGATTCACAAATTGACTATCCATTGAAGAAGGGGCTGAAGATTGATGATTTGAACAATTGGATGAAAATGATGATGAAGTAGCTATGGACATGGATGGTGGAGGTAAAAATGAATCATTGTAAAACTGATCAGCAAATGTATTATTATTTAGACCAATTTGTGAATTTGAATCTGATGATGAAATAACTGAAGAATTCATTCGAATAGTATCTTCAGTTTCAAATGATGAAGTTGGGGAATTTACCAAGGACATAATGTAATGAATTGAATTGATAGTAGTTTATAAATGTAAATTATAAGTTATAGTTAATAAATATAAGTTATACTTAGTTGTTTATAAATTATAACTTGTACCTGTTTATAAATTATAACTTATACTTGTTTATAAATTATAACTTATACTTGTTTATAACTTATAACTTATACTTGATTATAACTTATACTTGTTTATAATTTATACTTGTTTATAACTTCTACTTAATAGTTGTTTATAACGTATACTTCTTAATGAATGACAAATGAACGAATGTAAAGGAATGTATAAGTTGAAACAATTCAACCCTTTGATAAGGAATTAATATCAATATATATAAATTATTTAAAAATGGAGAAGGAAATACAGAGGGCACTTAGGCACACACACACCCAAACTTTCACCCTCTCTATAAAAGAGGGCAATCAAGACCAAAAAAAAAAAAGAGCCTTACTTCAAAAGCCTAAAATTAATTTTATTACACAACGTCCCACACTAAATTATCTACATAATAAGAGTGTATGCATAAACACCAAATGTGTAATGGGTTAGGGGAGGGGGACAGAGGAGGATTCATACACATTTGGGGGGTAAATAAGTACTAATCAAGTAAATATCAATTATATCTATGTAGTTAATACAATAAGAATAATGCAAATTTCGGAATTGTGAGAAGATAATAGGGGTTGCATGGGTGTAAGTGTGGGTTGTAGTGTAAGTAGTAAGTGTAGTGTAAGTAGTAAGTAGAAGGTAGTAAGTTGTAAGTGTAAGTTGTTAGTGTTTCGTAAGTTGTTTGTGTGTTTCGTAAGTTGTAAGTAGTAAGTATTAAGCAATAAAGGTATGAAGAAGTTATGTGATGTAATGTAGTCAACCACAACGTATGTCAAGGATAACCAAGCATATGTTAATTAAAATACAAAGACATTCTAAATAAGAAGGTTTATCAGGGCTTCACTTTGAGGCGATTGGGTGTTTCGAGGCGCTTGACATTGCGAAGGTTTTTGGATTGCGAGGGTGTATGCGAGGAGTGTCTATTGATGACTACGTTCTTTATGACTACGTTCTTTTATGACTACCTTTATGGTACCAAGTCATAAAGGAACTAGTCATAACTTGTACTTCTACATTCTTACAAATGCATGCGTATTTACATTGCACGAAGTACAAATTTAGAGGAATGGGCATTACATTCTCAAACTCTGAAATAAGTAGTCGCTGAGAGTTCAGCTGAGAGTTCAGCTGAGAGTTCAGCTTGAGAGTTCAGCTTGAGAGTTCATCTTGAGAGCTCAGCTTGAGAGTGGTCGAGTAGTCCAGTTTAAAAGAGTACTCCGCATCGATCAAGATCAACAGTTAAGATTTAGGTTAATCACCAACTGCAAATAATCATATAATTCAAGTAACAATCAAGAACCAAATCAAGAATAACCATGAATCACAAATCACCTAATTTCACAATAGTTCAATTACAATGAATTTGTATATTTTACCTTTAATGGATATCTATGTTCTGTACCTAGGCTTTGTCGTGTACCAAGTAGGCTTCACCGTTGAATCGTTAAGAGAACGTGCATTCATTATTATGTACGAGGGTAATGTACCTGAACTTTATTTTATAAGTTAACATACAGGATCACGTATATAAAAAGAGTAAATATTGGTACGTAATAGTTATTACGTAGTGCTTCTTACATAGGATATTATATAATGGTGGTTATCTACATAAGACAACCTTTTAAGTAGTAAAGGGTGTATTATTCACTGCACTTATTATTCACTGCACTTTTACTATATTATTCACTGCACTTCTTCTACCATGGACTATGCACTTGGACTATGCACTTTTCACCACATATTATTCATTATGCACTTTCACCATGGACTATATAATAAGCACCTTTTACCATTTACTACGGACTATTGTTTATTTCTTCCATTTCATATTCATTTCCTACATATATCTTATAAAATTAACCTACACCGAACTTATATATTAATTATGGACTTATCAACTTATACTATGAACTGATACTATGAACTTATGAACTTATATTATGAACTTATTTATATTATCTATTATCAACAATCACAATATAAGGTGATTCATTTATGTACCAACTCATCACTTTACAATAAATCCCAATTGGGATATCACTAAGTGCTACTCCTCAAGTAAGCTCACCCCACCTTCGCTTCTTTGTTTGCCGAGGTGATATTGTTTATTTTTTAATTAAAAAATAGTCCTGCTTTGTGCTAGTTGATTTGCTGTGTACCTCACGCGCACAAGAATGAAAATTTAAGGCTCAGTGAACTCCTATTACTTGGAAGCATCAAAGGACTTCCCAAGGCATCCTAAGCTTTTAGAGGCAGGAACCACATAAACCGCAAGGGCTCGTCCTGCCTTAAATGGAAAGAGGACATTCCAAGATATTTCTTTAATTCTTGTCAATGGAAGATTCTTGTCAATGGAAGATTCTTTAATTCTTGAAGATGTTCTTGTCAGTCATTCAAATGCACTTGGTGCCTTAATTTCTTTCGATGGCACATCGTGCCATCGTTTCTTTGCAATCTATTAATGGCATATGACGCCAGACTAATACTTAAGCCAAAACAAGGCTTCTATATCGCTTCAACTTCAACTTGAGAATGTATCACAGCAATCACACAAATATTAATCCAAAACATCGTAACCAAGCTGAACCCTCCATAACTGGCTGTGATGGTTATCCACGCGGCACCTAATCCTTATCATTCCCCAAAACCAACCTCGCAAACGCGCATCCTAATTGGGTACATATTTCGCGGGCTCCCTAACTGGGCTCTTGTGAGCATCCGAATTGGGTACTTAATTGGCTTTATTCGATGTTGGTCACGTGGCTCGGGAACGTTGGAAACCCTCCCATCTCGAAGGTTGGAATGTCGTGAAACATGTCCGAAGTGAATATATTTCATACAGAAGGGAATACATTTCATACGGGAACATCCATAATAGGGGACACATCCGAGAAAGTTTTTTATGTAAGTTTGCCTTATGTTTATGAGGTTCTCTATTACATTATTCAACTATCATATCTGCATTTATCCATATATTCTTACATAATATTTACCCTTGGATCATTCATAATATTGATTATGTAATCTTGCATCTTCCCATTATGTCATTAGTCTGCCATATTCATATTCAATATTATGTAATATGAGAATATTACATAATATACATTGTCCTATTCAATATTATGTAATATGAGAATATTACATAATACCCTAAGAACCAATTCGTCCCCGCACGACCTCATCACAGTATATAAATCATTTGTTAACTTTTCTTCAAAACCATACATATAAAACTACACTTCAGGATTACCAGCGACACTAATTCACCCCCCTTTAGTTCAGCAAAAATGGCCAGAAGGAGAACTATACCATCATTAAATAATCCAATGTTTAGACTTTGCTTGTTTACAAGGAAGGGCGATTTTGATAATTGGTTCGCGTGATGGGGACATCGATTATGAAGGAGTTATGAAGGAGCTTGCGACTTCATATTCTTAACTCTTCATTTTCATAACTCTACATATTCATAACTCTACATATTCATAACTCTTCATATTCTTAACTGTTCGATGAGCTTGCGCTCATTTTTCTAAATATTCTTTTTACACCTCTCTTTAATCTGGAATACTAGCCCTTGATCAAAAGGACCTTGTAGAGTATAAGTTCCTGATAAGACCGTTTATAAAGGACACTTTAACTATTTATGTATCAAAAAATTCTTACTTCAGTTTATCATGTTAATCTTACAAGAAGCCTTGATGATGAAATGACAGCCATTTCATTTAAATTACAAAGACATATCACTCAAGAGTCTCTATTTTACACTTCTATGAAGAGTTTACAAATCAAAATAATATCGCTTAAGATTGAAGGTTTAAGTTAATTTTATATGTATATTTAATACTATATACATCGGAGTTATGAATAGTTCATCGAGCGCAAATTATTATGCTATATCAGCCACAACCTGAGATAACCCAGTGTGCACTGTAGAGGCAACAATCTCAGACATTCTCAAGAAGTATTCAATACTAGGAGTAAAGGTAAATCGTACTGCTACTGAAACCTTGACAAGAATGAATCTTTACAAGAATGTACCTTTACAAGAATGAACAAGAATGAACCTTTACAAGAATGTACCTTTACACCACTACAAGAGCGCAACTGAGTTGTAATATCAAGTAACATCAACGAGGCTACTTTTGAGCTTAGTGATGAAATCATTATGAGGCTTGTTGTAGGTTTGTGGATTATAAGGCTTGTTGCTAAGCATGAGGCTTTGCAAGAATGTATGTATTCATAAAATGAAAAACTTAAGTTGGTCCCAATGAACTCATTGTAGCGATCTTATTGTTTAAGATTTATTCATTGGTGTAACAATATAGTATTAGTTGATGCTGGTGTAACAATACAGAATTAGTTGATGCTGATGTAACAATACAGAATTAGTTGATAATACTCTGTACAATATAAAATTTATGAATCGTATTCATATTTCAGAATATCATCTCATTGAAAATAATTACCACACATTACATCGAACTTGAAAGAACCAGACTCATCTCCAATTTTGCAGCCATGTTGCGAAAAAGTAACAAAATTAAAAACGTTTAAACTTTCAAACTTTCAACCTTCCAATGGATCAACAAAGAAAGGGGTTAAAGGAAAACATAACTTACGGCTTTATTTTGAATATTTAATGCAGACTTGGTAAGGGGGGTCCTTGCGAAGCGCATCTTTTGTAAGGTGCAACGTGAAAGGGATAAGATGTTGTATGGCATATTATAGAAATAAGATGTGGTATGGCGTACTCATAGAAATAAGATGTGGTATGGCATACTCCTAATCTCTTGAACTTGACCAATCTATTCAAACTTCTTAACTGATATTCGATTTTCTCTACTAGATTGCTTTTTCACTTTATCTCTTACAAACCTTATTGCTAAACAGTCAAGAGTTCTATAACACTCTACGCCAATCTATCCGTGACCCCAAAGATCACCCATGATAAGACTGGTGAATTTCACACTCACCTCCGCTAAGGTGACTCCGTCACTGTGGGGTACTTTTGTTGGGACCGATCGACGCATCATGTGACCTGTTCCAACAAACCACCCGCGCATATAAAACAAGCACCTAGCAGTGCAACCCAAGTATGACTAAAAAGAAGAACCCCCAGGTCTGGGTAACGGCCTTGATTGCCACATCGATTATCACTGCATCTTATAAATTATACACCACCTATATACAATCTAAAGACAATGATGATGAAGAAATCTCAGAGACCATTTCGAAAGAGTATTATAACAAGTCCATTGCACTTACACTTTCATCACTGATTTTGAACCTGACACTTCCTTTACATGATATCTTGGTCAATTCAGATAATGTGGTATTTATTTTACCTCCAAATTTAGACACAGCAGATTTGAATAATGATTTGAATAAGGAATTTGTTAATAAGAACTATAACTATAAGTTGATGAGATGTTCCAATATTCAAGGGTATGTTCATATGTTGAAGAATTTAAAGCCTGATTTGTTGTTGATCTGTTCTGATGATTTGGGAATCTCGAAGTTTAATTTGAGTAAGGATTTGAATAGGTTTATTAAACAGATAGTTAATCTTGACCAATCGGAGGATATATATGCAAAGTTGAGACCGGTTTTTAATAGGTGAGATTGGTGAGAAGGTGATAACTATCTAGGTGAGAGGTAAGAAGGTGAGAACTATCTAGGTGAGAGGTAAGAGCTAGAAGGTAAGAAGTACCAGAGAAGGTAAGAACTACTTGAGTGTTCATGAACATCCATTAGAAATGACAAGCCAAAGAATGGCTTAGACAAACCAAAGAATGGCTTAGAAACAAGAATTGCTATGTGGAAAATCGAATCAGTGAACACTGTCCCAAGCAATGTTACAATATTGGAGAGTATATAGTATCAGGTATATTATATGAAATATGTAATTGACGAATTACTCTTATTTGATTAGTGGATTGAATTGACAGTTGCAATGCATTCCAGACTTTGTAGAAAATGTTTAAGATCGCTCAAAGGAGTCAGATTAAACTTTATGGCGTACTGTTTTGCAAATTGTTCGAGTAACTCGTGTGTTTCAGAATATCTCGTATACCATGGAATCTCATATACTTTCAACACTGAAATAAACACTTTCAACACTTCAATTTAATCTCTAAAGTGTGAAGCATATTAAAAAGAGTTGAAACTCTAAAGTGTGAATTGTAAAGCACATAAAGAGTCACTCTATACAGTGGGCCCATGAAGATTTTGATCAGACAGTCTCTCTGTACTTTACTTTTAAATGTATCAAGTAAGACTCTTAAGAAATTATCTAATAAGACTCTTAAGAAATTGTCTAATAAGACTCTTAAGAAATTGTCTAATAAGACTCTTGAGAAATTCCTTCTTGAAACTTCCCCACAACATTCGTTCTTCTATGTGGCCATTCACCTCGTTCCATAATTTAACTTTTTGCACCCACTCCACCGAGATCAAATCAAAAGATTAATGAGGGTTAACTAGGTAGAGAAAATATATCAGAACAAGCGAATTGTAAGTTTCGGTTTAAGTGGGTTTTCTTTTGAAATACTTAAGCAATATTGAGTCTCGGAAATGTGAAGTACTTTTCCACCACCTCAAACCTTAAATCCTACTTCACCTTAAATCCTACTACATTTTAATTGAATATAATTTTTGATAAATATCAAACACTAATAAAGTGTTTTTGGTTTTAATAAATGATAATAAGATAATGAGCCTATCAATAAATATGGGTTAAGCTTGAAATGATAATAAGATAAAGAGCATATCAAGAGTTAAGTGCTCTATCTTCCAACCTTGCTCAGCACAACTCACCTGCAACGCACTTACACCCTATACTTATCTTGCAAATCAGGTAATGGAAGAACAGCAACAGGAATATAACTATTCTGAGGAGTAGCCATACCAGCCCATGCATTATACCAAGCCAAAAACGCAGTAATAAAACCAAACACACCGCCAGCAGTGGTTACACCTGGGTGTTCTCTGAATTCCCCAATTGCAAGAAGCAAGAAAGTGATCCATAAATTAAAGAAAATGGCAGTGAAAGCAAGGGTTGATTTAAAGGTGAATAACCACAATATGAAGGTGAAAATAAACCAAGCAGTTAAAAATATACCTAAAGCATTATGAATATAATCTTCATGTCCTTCATAACCTTGGAAAACATTGAAACCTGGAGTTAACATAGCAGCATAACTTAACCAAAACCCACCGTACGAGCAAAGAGCAGTAGCACCAAAAGTGTTCCCAATAGCTACTTCAAAGAATCCAGCGATTAATTGAGCTGCACCTCCATAAAAGAAAGCCAACCCAACCACGATATTTGGGATCTTAACCCCTCTTGCTCCAGTGTTAACACAACTAAGAAGGAATGTAGTCATTGCAAACCCACAAAGTCCTAATGGACCAGGGTTAGCGATTGCAAACTTTGGTGGGGCAGAAAGACCAGCTGTAAGTGTACCACCGAAGGCGCTGACCAATTCAGATCTTAAATAACGTTCACCTCCAATAACAATATGTTCTTCATCTGCTGGAACTCTAGTGATTTCATCCTTATCTGTTAAAAGTGGTTCAGACATGTTTGTTGTTTCTATTGGTCTTACAATAATCATACTTTATCTATATATATATAAAAAGGTATGAAGTTTGCTCGGAGTGGGGACATTTTTAAAACCGAATCTCATCGTTTGGGAGTCCATCACTTTGTGAAGGTTAAGGCCGAAACAAAGACAAACTCCAGTATACTTCGGCCTGGACTGTATAAAAAAATCCTCCCTAAGGAAACCCCACGCCCCCTCTCTTTGGGCTTAACTTCGGACTTTGCGTCCGTAAATAATCCATCAAATGTGGTGTTACTCAATCTGTGTTATCTTTTCTTACCCTTTTCTTGCCTCATTCACCTTATTGCCCTATGAATGCATATAATAATTACCCTTGATCTTGGCTTAAGCGTGCGGGTCAATTCACCCTCTTTATCGCCTGATGTTTGCAACTTAGTTGGACCTTTGGCACCTGCAAGATGTAATTTTTCAAGTGGATGTGCAGGACGGGCAAATTATTGCATATACCCACATTGACCCCCACAAATCCAAAGTCCGAGATGCACCACTGTGAAAGTGTTGGGGGAGGGTGTAGAGAGGGTGGTGTAATAAGAAAGGATGGTTAGAAGGATGCCAATGCTTAAAATTCATGTGTTATGAAGTGCATAAAGTTTTAGGAGTGATGAAGGAAGTATTAGTGAGGGTAGTGAAGAAGTGACGAGAAGGAGCTGTGAGGTAGCCCACCAAAACATCCTTAGAAGCGGGATGGAATAGAAGTTCATATTTATGGAAGAACTTGTGGAGTGTAGTCTATTTAGTTCATCAATATGCCCTTATGTTTTTGGGCAGAGAATAAGCATACCGGTTCGACGTACTCAAATGAATTAGACATAAATGGGATTGAGTTTATACCAAAACAATACTTAACTATATGTGGAATACTTTTTGATTGTACAAGATACTCCGTAAGAGACTTTTGAATAGTGATAATAGGAATGAAAAATGAACAATACATTCTACAAAGAAGAGATATCAATTGGGGAGCATTATACACCAGGAATAGCCACAGTGAGATGTATATCTAAATACCTCCAAAAACACTCTTGAAGAAGAAGACGTAATAACTTGACCCTTTGTTTCACCCTTTGCTTCACCTTCACTCATCCTAACCACAATTCAAGGTAGTATTGTTGATTTTTTGATTTTGCAGCTACCCCCACTTTTCACCTTTGTGGTGAGTGGAGTGTTCCAGGATTCAACTTCCTAGGCCGATTGACGCAAATCGGGCTATTGAACTATACGGGGCAGTTAATGCTGTAAATGTTTGAAAAAGGTTGGAGAGCACTCATCTTGAATTTTATACTCCATTTATCCATTCTCTTATGCTAACCCTATATTCATTCTACGATTAATCTATTGTTCATCGTAATTTAATATGGATATCTAGGGTCATATTACCGTTCAATTAATCATGAGTTCATTTATCGTCACTTCAAATGTATCAATTCTGGTTAAAAAAGTAACCTGCTGTGGTACCTTGTACTTTAAATTAAATACGGTTTAATTCCATTAACTCAATAGCTAGTACATACGGTTTTCATGAAGGTTTGCAAATTAAAAGTTACCGTTCACTAGGTAACAGCTAGTATCGGTTTACAACACGGGTATTCAAATCGTAGTAGTGTAAACTTTGTACAAATCATAGTGTCCACTTTGTACAAATCATAGTGTCCACTTTGTACAAATCATAGTGTCACTTTGTACAAATCTCAATATTCACCTTGCTATAATCTGCTATAATCACAGTGTTCGTCTTAGTATTCATTCACACTGCGACACTCGCACCATCCCCACGTAAATCACTACCACTGCCATAAACCAACTGCCCGTCTTGAGAAAAGTTCTTTGTGATTTGAGCTCTACCAAAAGTAGACCTCGAATATCCAGTGAGATACCTTGTTGTATGACCCAACTCCTTCAATGACTCAATCACTTTCTCCTCAATCCCCTCTTCCAAATTAACTATTGTCACTGGAGTACTAACGGGACCATTTGCACCTCTACCTCTATCCAAATTTGAATGTTGATGATCCGCATCCAAAACAAATCTAGGAGAGTCTGTCAGTTGTTGCGGGGTAAAGCCAAAGATTACCAAGTTCAAAACGTGTTGAACATGACAAACCGGTTGTGCAAATCCTCCCATGTTCCCGAAAGATGCGTAGAACTCTCCATCTTTGGTGATCATACCAGGAATAATGGTATGGTAAGGTCTTTTACCACCTTCAAGAGCATTGGAAGCACCTGGGGTCAAATTAAAACTGGAACCTCTATTTTGAAGAGCAAATCCATATTCAGGAACAATGATTCCTGAACCAAACCCTTCAAATACAGAATTAATAAAAGAGCACAGCTCTCCATTGGAGTCACTAACTGTCAAATAAACCGTATCTGACTTATACTTTGGGTCTGGGACCGGAGATGTTATTACATCACTATCTATGATTTTATCTGGATGAAACAATTGACTTCTTTTTGAAAGATATTCAGAACTAAGAATTTCTTTAAGCGGTAAATCCTTGAATTTTGGATCAGTTACATATTCATCTGAATCATAAAATGCAATCTTAGTAGCTTCAATTAATAAATGTAAATATTCCGCAGAGTTATGTTCCAACTTGTAAAGGTCGATTATTCCATTTTTATGTAATTCCTGAATCACACCTAAAGCAATAAGGGCAACAAGTCCATGACCATTTGGAGGAATTTCCCAAACATCATACCCTTGAAAGTTCAAATTTATAGGATCTACAAAGGTTGAAGTATGATTTGAAAGATCTTCCTGACTCAACTTATGATTTCTCTTTCCCGCTTCACTCAAAAGAGCTTTTGGAATGGGTCCTTTCAGGTAAAAAGCATCTTTCCCATCTTTTGCAATTAAAGTAAGAGCCTCAGCTACCAATTTATTCTTTACGAATTGACCTTCTTTAGGGCCCGTTCCATCGATTAAAAATGGGATCTTTTCAATTGAATCAGGGTTGGTCTTTTTCAATTTTTCAACTTCATTATTCCACCCATGACTTGCAATTTGACTTACAGGGAACCCATTGGAAGCTAACTCAATGGCAGGTTGAAGAATCTCTTCAAATGTAACATTCCCAGACCCCCATGCAGTATACGCATCCCACCATCCTGCAATTGCTCCAGGAACAGTGACTGCAAATATGGAAGTGGCAGGGATTCTCTTAACATCACCATAAGCATTTAAAACATCTTGAATTTTCAATTCTGAAGCCGCTCTACCTGAACCATTTAAACCAAGGACTTTTCCTTTATTTCTTCCCGTAGGTTTTGAACTGTCAGAAGTATCGTCTCTTTTGAAATGCAAAGCAAAACAATCACCTCCGATCCCCGTGGAAGCTGGCTCGGTAATACAAAGTGCAGCGGAAACGGCAATGGCTGCATCAACACTATTTCCACCTTTGGAAAGAATGGCTACACCAGCTGCATTAGCCAAGGGCTGAGTTGAGGAGACAATTCCTTTGGTGGAATAAACAGTTGATCTTCTGGAATTGAACTTACTGAATGGCATTTTGGATGGTTGATACGATTTATGATTACAATGTTAACAATGAAATTAACAATTGGTGGAATAAGAAATTAATCAATTGGTGGAATAATATGTTAACAATTGATGGAATAAAATGTTAACAATTGGTGAATACAATGTTAACAATTGGTAGTGTGGGGATTGCAAAAGCCGCAGCTTTATGTCATAGCCAGACCACGTGACCAGCAATACTTACAGCCAAACTAATCACATAAAGACCATAAAATGGGTGTTAACTCTCTATGGACGGTGCTTGGAGTCACTGCTCGACCTGTTCGATTGGAAGCTTTATCACGAAAGAAGCTTGCGGTTGATGCATCGATTTGGATCTACCAATTTTTGAAGGCTGTTAGAGACCTGGATGGTAATGCGTTACCCCAATCCCATATTGTAGGGTTCTTCCGAAGGATCTGTAAGTTACTTTATTTTGGAATCTTACCGATTTTTGTTTTTGATGGTGGTGCCCCAGTTTTAAAAAGAGATACCATCAATGAGAGGAAACAAAGAAGACAAGGTAAATCTGAAAGTGTACGAGATGTAGCTCAGAAATTACTTGCAATTCAAGTTCAAAGGCAATTAGGGAAGAAAAAGACGCGGCAGCCAAAAGCCGATGACCTTGCCGATGACCAGGTATATTTTGAGGATTTACCTAATCAACATGAAGGATTACTGCAGAAGTCATTATCGTATCAGGAGCTGGAACCGTCCAGATTTCAGGAATCATCCAGAAATGAAAAGAGGTTTTTGAAGAAGGATGAGTTTGATCTACCTAAAATCACCGAGTTTGTAGTATCCAAGAATGATAGGAGGGTTATGGCGAAGGAAGATTTTGATAAATCTTTAGCTGAATTTGATTATGTAGATGGAATTGATATTAATACTGTTGATCCAAAATCAAAGGAGTTCTTAGACCTACCAATTGCTACTCAATATATGATTTTATCACACCTTCGATTGAAATCCAGGTTGAGGATGGGTTATAACAAAGAACAATTGGAAGCATTATTTCCAAATAGTATGGACTTTTCGAAATTCCAAATCGAACAAGTTCAGAAAAGGAATTTCTTCACCCAAAAGTTGATGACGGTAGCAGGAATGGATGGGGAAATTGGAAATGTTACAAGAAGAATTGCTGGAGATAGCGATAGGAAGTATGTTTTGGCGAAAAATGAAGATGGGTATACTTTATCTTTAGGGAATGGTTTTAAGGAGTCCAACCCGATTGTACTTGATGAGAATGGGGAGGAATCAAAAGAGCGTAGTGTGGTGGATGAGGTGGGGGACACTAATAAGGTAGGTGTCACTAATAAGGTAGATCTCACTGATAAGGTAGTTCTCACCGATAATGTGAATGTCAAAAACAACACCTCAGCCAACGATGATAGTGATAATGAATCGGATTTCGAAGATGTACTTATAGAAGATAAAGAAGAAACTCAAGAGGAATTGAATCTTCAAAAGGCTTTGATTGCATCAATGTATGATCATTATGATTTAGAGAGTGGGGTTGAAGTTTGTAGTGTTAAGGAAGACGTGGCATCAGATATTCGTAATACAGATTTATCTGATGACGAACTCGGAAAATCATTTTTATTTGAAGTTGATTCATATGATGATGATTTAGGAAGTTCTATGTTATTTCAAAAGGAATCCAAGCAGGTTGTACCTGTGGTTGGGTTTCCAAAGGAGGTTGTACCTGTGGCTGGGTCTCCAAAACAGGTGGTACCTGTGACAGAGTCTCCAAAACAGGTGGTACCTGTGGCTAGGTCATTTACCAAAGAGGTTTCTGCGACAGGGCCACTTCCGAAACAGGTGGTCGAACCACCTGTTGCTAGATCCTTTTTATTTCCCATGGAAAGACCGACAAAGAAATTTGAGACGGCACCCGTGAAATCTCAAAGTACCATCAATAAACCAAGAGAAGGACGGTCAAGTGAAATTCTGAACAATTTCTCAACAAAATCAAAGAAGGACCTGGAATCAATATCCATAATTGGAACTTCCCAAGATGAATCAGATGATCTACTTTCCGAGGAAGAGGGTAAGCTTGTCAGTGGAGTTGAAGTTACAGAAGTACGCTCAGATGATATGAAAGGTGATGGGACGGATCAGATAGAAGTAGATGTTGATAAAGATGGGACCGATCATACAGATATATTAGCTGATGACACTAACCATACAGATATAATTGCTGATGAGACAAACCATGTATCCGATAAAATTTCAACTGATTATAAAACAAAACCCGATCGCACCAAACCAGAAGACAATTTCTCAATTGAGGTCCCCGATTGGTTTAAACATGATTTGGATACAAGCATCTATTCTACCCAACCCACTTCCTCAATAATCCCTTCAAATAACAAATACAAAGATGATGAAGAAGCAGGGTTGATTCCGTGGAGTGAAGCAAAAGAGCTTTTAGATGAAGAGGAAGCTGAAGCATTTGATGCTGATGACCTTCAAGAAGTATCTGCAGCCACTTTTGAGAAGGTGTCGAATAAGAGACAACCAACAGAAGAAACAAACTTGACAAGTCAAGAGAAGCCACCTGGACAAACAAGACAAGCAGAAATGTTGGATTACAACTTTGAAGAAGATGATGAAAATGAATTACTCCAACAATTGAGGATTGAAGAAGATGATCATGAAACATTCAAAACTCAAATAAGACAATCGTATGAGATTTCCTTAGCATCGATAGATTCGAGTATTAACAAGGAACAACTTCTTCAAGAGCAGTTGCAAAAGGCAAAGAGGGATTCTGATGAAGTGACTCAAACCATGATCAATGATGTTCAAGAATTACTTCGTAGATTTGGTATTCCTTATATGACAGCACCCATGGAAGCGGAAGCTCAATGTGCTGAATTGTTCAAGTTGAACTTGGTTGATGGAATTATCACGGATGATAGTGATTGTTTCTTATTTGGTGGGGATAAAATATACAAAAATATGTTTAATCAGAAACAATTTGTGGAATGTTATATCATGAATGAAATTGAAGCAAAGGTTGGGTTGAACCAAGAAAAGATGATCGAATTGGCTCTTTTATTGGGTAGTGATTATACTACTGGAATCAAAGGGATAGGACCTGTTTTAGCAATGGAGATCTTGGCCGAATTTGGAGACTTGAATAACTTCAAGAAATGGTTTGATGACAGTACAAAGACTACCACAGCCAAGGAAGCCAATTCAACTGGATTACGTAAAACTTTGATGACCAGAGTTCTGAATGGCAAATTATACTTGCCTGATTCTTTTCCAGAGAAGATAGTAACCTCGGCATATACCCACCCTGAGGTTGACTCTGATAAGACGGAATTCAAGTGGGGTGTTCCTAGTTTGGATGAAATCAGATCGTATTTGATGTACAATGTGAATTGGACACAAGCAAAAGTCGACGAGGTGATGATTCCTTTAATCAGAGATATGAATAAGAGAAAGGCTGAGGGAGTTCAGTCTACCATTGGAGAGTTTTTTCCTCAGGAGTATATTGAAGTTAGGAAGGAATTGGGGATTGGTAAGAGGATGAAGAGTGCAGCTGTGAAGTTGAATAAGAGGAGGAGAAAAGGTGAGGCCGAGGCCAACACAGGGGCATAGCGAACACAGCGGTTTGGCAGCAATGATTGAGTGAACACAGTGGTCTGGCAGCAATGATTTAGCGAACATAGCGTTGCAATGATTGAGACAGCGGCCGCAATGATAGAGGGAAGCGAAATCAGGTTTCTGAATTTGCTCCAAGTGTCTTTATACCCTTTGTAAATAGCTTATAGACGTTTCGGTGACTGCAGGCAGCCATCTTGTAGTACACTTTTCAATAAATACTAAATTGATTTGAATGGAGAGCATTGTAAGTGGTTTGTATGTTATGATGAGTATTAATGTTAAAAGAAAGGTAGAGCTATGTAAGTGTTTCTATGTAAGTTCCAATCAGCTGCTGAACCATCCTCCATTGAAAGCTCCACTAAAAGTCGTGCACCCCTCAATAGGCACTCGTTCGTACACCCGCAGTACTACAGTATCAAGACACCCAGACACACCACGCATACACACCACGATGAGTGTCTCGCTATCAACAATAACTTCCATGTTGGAGTCTGCCAAAGAATTCACCATGGAGGCTGCAGCATCAGCATCATCGCGGTTGGTTGAAATTCCACTCGAACAGCGCGAATCTGAGATATCCAAGCTACTCAACTCCAGGGTTGAACGGGATATATTAATAGGTATGAGATGTGTGATCTCCGTTATAGCCAAAGGTGACGATGGAGTGAAATATTTTGCTGATGTGGTGAAGAATGTGACCAGCTCCAACCAAAAGATCAAAAGTTTGGTTATGATTTATTTGGTACGTTACGCTGAAAATGAACCGGACACCGCATTATTGTCTATCAATTCCATACAAAAGTCATTGAACGACACCAACCCAAGACATAGAGCCAGGTCCATTCGATCGTTGGTTGGAATCCGTATCAATGAGATAGTACCCATTCTATTATTATGTCTTAAAAGGACCGTAGCAGATCCTTCTCCCCTTGTAAGAAGTGCCACTGCCATTTCCCTTGCAAGTGTTTATGAAATAGATAGCAGCACCAAAAAACAGGTTCTTGAATACTTATCGATACTTTTATCTGACAGTGATCTGATTGTTGTTTCATCTGCTATTAAGACCTTTTATAAGTTGAAAAATACCTTTTGGGAAGCGAAGAAAAATGCAGACTCCAACTCCAAAAGTACCGTTGAATCCACTAAAATGTGGTTACCAATCCATGGAAACTTCCGCCGTTTCTGTCATATTTTAAAGGAATTGGATGAATGGAGTCAATCGTACTTAATTGATATCTTAACCGAATATTGCCGGAAATTTCTTCCTGTACCCAGATTGAAACTTCTGGATGGATCAGCAATTATAGATTTACCTCCCAAGTATAATCAAATTCCATTTCCACTATATGATATTCGATTTGATAAGGATTTGCAACTTTTCTTGGATTCTTTAAAATCCCTCGTGTATTCTAGATCTGAAGTTGTATTGTTAAGTATCGCACGAGCAGTTTATTCCACTTCACCGCCACTGACATTTATAGAATTGAACATAGGTGCGGCACTAACAAAGATTGCAAGCACAACTTCCTTTAAAAGTCCCAACATCTCCTACTATGCAATGCAATTGATTGCAACCATATCACGCGACGAACCCAGTATATTCAATCTGTTCTATAAAAAGTTCTACATTTACCCCACCGATTCGTTTCCTATCAGTAAGCTCAAATTGGAGGTACTTTCAAGTTTGGCGAATGAAAATAACATTAGGTTTATCTTAGAAGAGTTCAAGTACTATGCTTTAAAATCAGAAAACAAGGCTCTTTCCTCAGAATCTATAAAAGCTATTGGTAGATGTGCACAACTTTCTCCAGAATGGTACGATTATATTTTCAAGTGGTGTTTGAGTCAAATCAAGATAACCACAGGGACTGCATTGAATGAGCTTTTGACTGTTGTGAGATACATGATACAGCAGAAGTCCGAGATGGATCCTAAAGAAGACTTTGGTACTGATCTTGTCTCCGGATCAAACTTTGGTAATAACCATCGCATTATTTCAACCATTTATAAACTTTCCTTAATCTTAACAGAGAAAACGTCTTTAGATTCCAAAGCCAAAGCAAGCATTATTTGGATGATAGGTGAATTCACTGCTATTGCAAAGAATTCCATTGGTCCTGATGTAATTCGCCAATTGATTGGTACGTTTTCACATCAACTGCTGGTCGTAAGGTATCAAATCTTGGTTTTGGCAACAAAACTGTACACCTACGAATTGAACCGTATCAAAAAAGCTCACACTGAAGTGGATGAGGAATTGCTCAAGCAAAATAGAATTTTCCAAATGTTCCAATATGTCCTACAATTGTCTAAATATGACAATTCTTACGATACTCGAGACAGAGCCAGATTATTCAACGTTCTACTTAGCAGCGGTGTCGCCAAGTCGGAATTGGCTTCCTTGTTTTTACAAGTACCAAAACAAGTGCCAGTTGTAGTTGGTGTTAATGTTGATGCTAACTCGGGAAGCAATCTTTTGACAGATTATATTCAAGTCAGTGACTGGAGTGATCAAGAGAATTTACCTGATTCCAAGATTAGAAAGGAGATTGATGTGCATCAAAATAAACTTGCCATGAAAGGGTTATCTTCAACGATTGTTGCAGCAAATGGAACATTCAACAGATCGGCCTCACCAATTTCTGATCATGCCATATCATCGGAGAGTTATCATAAAATGAAGGCAACAGAAAAAGCAAGGCAACCATATCAATTACAAAGTTTGGAAGACTTTTTTGGCAGTGAAGAGGAGGTTGAGGAGGAAGAAGAGGAAGAGGAGGAAGAGGAAGAGGAAGAGGATGAAGAAAGTGAATTTGAAACTTCTGATGATTCTGGACTTGAATCTAGTGAAGAGGAAGATGAAGGACCAAATGGAGATACTGAGGTTTTGTTGGGCCGTCGGCTGGAGTGAGTTTGTTGACTCTGTTATTGTACATAATTAAGTTATTTTTGCTTTGTTAATTGAGATATGAGCCACGTTGAGTATATTCATGTTCCTCGTTAATATTCCTCGCTAATACATGGTTTATCTATAGAACAACATATCAGGCAATAGAGTGATAAAATATTAATGATCTACAGAATAACAAATATTTTTCAGGTAATAGGGTGGATCTACAGAACAACAAACATTTTTCAGGTAATAGGATCTACAGAACAACAAATTTTTCAGGTAATAGTGGGATCCACAGAACAACATATTTTTCAAGTAATATGGTGATGGGATCTACATAAAAATATATTTTTCAGGTAATAGAGTGATTGGATAATGGAAGCACAAAAAACAAGCTTTATTTGATGCACAATCGGAATGGCGATTATTAATTACAGTCACAGCGGTTTTACGGTTACTGGGTGCGCTCTAGCAGATCGCGTGAGTAAGTCGAAGTTTATTGAGTGCGGAGTAGCTTTCGTCAATGGGTACACGGAGTAGCATATTCGGGTCTGATGATTAAGATTGGGTGTGCAGATTTGGTTGATACAAGTGGACTCAATCAGGCTCGATTGGGAACTGATTTTCAGGTGCAATAACGAGTTTATCTATTCAAGTTATTCCTATATTTATGTGAAACATTTAATTTTGGCAAGTCTAGACTAGATCTTGAAACACAAAAATATTCCCCTTTTTAACTGTTATTGTCCAAATAAACACTTTCTTGCACACTCGTAAAGTATTCAGCACTAATTATAGAATTTTCAATATTCTTCCGTAAACAATGTCAGAGACAATTGTATGTTGCAGTGTATTACAATTGAATGTAGATGGCAGGGACATTGAACCGATCTCCGTAGAGTCGCAAGCGTAATTGTTTTGATGATACCCCTCGACGCGGATGGGAGTACAGAAAATAAGGCGGTTGCCGTATTGTTGGATAGCATCTAACAAAGCAATTTTTGTTGCAGCAGGTATCCTCATACTTTAAATCATGCCCGAATGGGTAACTAAATCAAGACATGGGCGAAACAAAACCAAAAGAATCGAATCAAGTAATGTCAACTCAGTTTCTGCAGAGTAGGTCCAATAAAAGAAATTGAAGCATTCCATTCTTAAGTGATCTTGTTCTCTAACGCACGTGTAAGATAGAATCAATTCGACAAATCAGGAGGGTGAGTATCTATGGTAATTTACTTGTAGCGCTATACCTTTTGTACCTCATTAAAACTATTGTCAACATTATTTTATTTCAACTTTCAATTTGTCTCCAGTGTCTGAATCCGGCGGGGATTTTGAGCTCCAGTTCACCGCTCGTCTACTTAGCGGGAAGTATTTTGGAGTTTTAAGCGAAGAGCATGTTGAGTTTAATTTTGTCAAAACCAAGATGTCCATAACGTGTCAATAATTAAACAACTTTGAAGTATAGTCATTTGTAATTACCTCTGTATCAATAAACCCAACCTTCTATTATGTCCCGCTTATCAGATTGCACATAAAATGCAGGGTAAACGAATCGCACAAGATCAATTTCGTGAGGTTGAAACGGGCATTATTTCCCAACGTGTTTTGCATCCCCTGCGGGAACGGTCACAACCGCTTTTAGTAACTCGCCATTGTATCGTCAATTTAGCAAATATTAAATATACCAACCTGGATAATAATATCAATTTAGCGAATAACTAATACGACATCAATTTAACCAACATCACTCTATAATTAACAGATCACGCTCTGTAATTGGCAATTATCGCCTAAAAGACTAAATTTTGGATGTGAGAATCTCTTACTTATTCGAGTCAAAAGTCAACTTTAATGAAATGTTGTCTTGTGTTGATTTCTCGTACTGTAAAGTTACAATCCCATAATCACGGCGCATTGGTGCATTTGTCCTAAACATAAACACCAAATCGGCCGTGTTATCTTAGGACCACCGATCAAGTTATTTTTATCCAAAAAAAATAAAGCTTAAAAATAATTTTGGCTGCAACTGCGAGAGGTTCAGTCAATTACGATTTAATTAAGGCGGTTGATTGACTGAATTATAAAAGATGTGCAATATCCCAATAGTTTATATCTTGTAAAGATTTTGCTTCAGATTTAACCCAGCCATTCCTTCTCAACTCCAAGAATGCAAATCACCTCAAAATCAATCGTATTAGCTTTGGCTTTAGTTACAGGCACGGAAGCCTGGGGAGGCTCATTCTCCTCAGTCTTTGGTGCTACTATTGATTTCACTTGCCCAATTGCCAAAGCTATTATATGTAAAAAATTAGACCTCTGTGCTGACTTGAATGGATTCCTTCATAAAAGAGACGACCCAGAGGAGTTCGAGGTTGCTAAAAGAGACTCCACTTTGGTTCCTTCCGCTGCATTCGTTGTTTCCTCTGCCGATAAAAGTTCCGCTGATGGGATCTATAATGTCGTTGCAAACTTTGAGGCCGATTCATCTGCAGACTTGAGCACGTACTTGGGTCCCAATACTCAATCAATTAAAGTGATTGGTACAGGTGTACAAGATGTTGAGTTATGGGACACAAATAGTGTGTCTATTTCTTGCGTTTCAAAGTTCTCCATATCAGTTGCAGTCAAGGCTGAAATAATTCTGGGGAAGTGTTGCCTTCCACTGGGCTTCGGTATTGACTTTACTTTAAAAGCTGGAAACTCATACTACCAAACTTTAAAACTGTGTTACGGAAGTGGTCCAAAGTACCGTTGTGGATCATCGGGTGGTGATTTGCAGCCATATGACCCATTTTCGATTTTCTCAAATAGTATCAACTCTTGGCCAAAGAGAGATTTGAATGAGTTAGAAGCCAGAAATCAATGTGGTACTTTGAATTGGTTCCATTCTATCTCAACTTGGAAAAATCACTTTTTGCAATCATGTTGGGATTGTGAGTGTGGCTCGAGTAGTTCATCTAGCTCAACGATAAGCTCAACCACCCCATGTAGTTCTAAGACAAAGACTCCATGCAGTTCTGAGACAAAGACCCCATGCAGTTCTGAGACAAAGACCCCATGTAGTTCTAAGACAAAGACTCCATGCAGCTCTGAGACAAAGACCCCATGCAGTTCTAAGACAAAGACCCCATGCAGTTCTAAGACAAAGACCCCATGCTCAACTCCATCTAGCTCCAGCTCCAGCAGCTCAACGACTCCATGCTCCACTCCATCTAGCTCCAGTTCCAGCAGCTCAACGACTCCATGTTCAACTCCATCTAGCTCCAGTTCCAGCTCCAGCTCTAGCAGCTCAACGACTCCATGTTCAACTCCATCTAGCTCCAGCTCCAGCTCCAGCTCCAGCTCTAGCAGCTCGTCGACCCCATGTTCAACTCCATCTAGCTCCAGTTCCAGCTCAAGCTCCAGTTCCAGCTCAAGCTCCAGTTCAAGCTCCAGCTCCAGTTCAACTCCACCTAGCTCCAGCTCCAGCTCCAGTTCAAGCTCGAGTTCAAGCTCCAGTTCCAGCTCAACTCCACCTAGCTCCAGCTCCAGTTCAAGCTCGAGTTCAAGCTCCAGTTCAAGCTCAACTCCACCTAGCTCCAGCTCCAGTTCAAGCTCAAGCTCAAGCTCCAGTTCAACTCCACCTAGCTCCAGCTCCAGCTCTAGCTCAAGCTCAAGCTCAAGCTCCAGTTCAACTCCACCTAGCTCCAGCTCCAGCTCAAGCAGCTCATCAGCTCCACCTAGCTCCAGCAGCTCGTCACCCCCATCAAGCTCAAGTTCAAGTTCCAGTTCAAGCTCTAGCTCAAGCGTTGAATCAAGTTCAAGCTCCAGTTCAAGCTCTAGCTCAAGTATTGAGTCAAGCTCCAGTTCTAGCTCCATCTCTAGCTCAAGCATTGAATCAAGTTCAAGCTCCAGCTCCAGCGTTGAATCTAGTAGCACATCTTTGCCACCAACTACAGTTACCGATACTACAATTATTGGTACGACTGTCATCACCATTACATCGTGTTCCTCCAACATTTGCTCACACGCTTCCGTAACAACTGGAGTTGTGGTAATTACTGAAGAAAGTACTGTTTACACCACATTCTGTCCATTAACATCTTCAGTCATTGCTTCAAGTACTTCTCCAACTACAGTTACTGTCACAAATCCTATAAGCACAACCATTCTCACAATAACATCATGCTTCGAGAATGTGTGTAGCGAGGTTGCTACAACTACAGGTGTTGTAGTTATTACTGAAGATACGCTGGTTTACACAACTTACTGTCCTTTATCTACTACAACAGTTGAAGAGTCATCTGTTGTAGTGATATCCACAGTACCAATTGTCCCAGTGACATCCACAGTACCAATTGTCCCTGAGACATCCACAACACCAATTTATACTATTACATCTACAGTGCCAATTGCTCCAATTAGTACACAGCCTGAGGTGACCATCCCCTTGACAGTGAGTGTTACGTCGACGATTAATATCGTGAGTAGTGTAGCACCATCAGTGACTTACTATGCCAACACAACGATCACACCTCCAATTATTCCTTCGAGCTCTGTTTCATCAGTGGCACAGGTGACATCAATTGGTGCAGCAAATACGCTTAAGATATCTCTTGCTACTTTGTTGGCCGGTTTACTTGCCGTTATGTACTAAAACTTCTTCTTGTTATGAGAATTCTTTATACCCTAATTCTTTCGGTGGAGACTGCCGTTGAACACTTTCCCTTCAACTTATTCGGTATTGCCTGTTAGAACACCTGAAGGGTGTTGGGCACTTTAAAAGTATTAGGTGATTAACATCTACTACGCATTAGGCTACTATTTCTATGAATTTTGTATGTATGACACTCAATAAAACTCGCAGCCAATTTTGCTGCAAATTATTCCATACACGTATTTCTTCTTATCATGGTCCCATCTTCTTATAGCTCAATTATCACATTGATTAGTCTTTCAGTTAAATTGTGTTTAACTGCTGGAGTTGTAAGTAGATTTATTTGAATTAGCAAATTTATAAATCTTGATTATTCATAGCTACACCTTTTTGGAAGCTAATAGAACTATACTAACTACCAGCCCAATCCCGACTTTTACGAATGTGATGACTGCCTGTTGATTTCAACTGCTAGTTCACTTCAAGGGACTTTGAGTTTTAGTGATTTCCCACTCACTTTCTCCATTGATTCAACGCGTATGCCCTCCTTCGGTGGTACTGGTATTATTGGCACTCAAGTCTCAACAAATAGAGTGACTAGAACTTCAACTGGTCAATCCCTTTTTCCTGGTATAACTCCCACACCTACCCAAACTCCTGCTGCCACTAGCACCCAAGGTAAGGAAATAATTGTAACAAATTTAAGAACAACCATAATCAGTGTTGATTGTGATTCCACCCAAGAAACTGTAGAGATTCAGCCAATTACTATAACTTCAAAACCACAACCCGTTACACTGACATATGATATAGGTTTGATTACAAGTACCACTGTGACACGGGTCGAATTAGCGACTTCAACTGAAGTGAGCACCAATACATTTTACTTCGGAAATCACACTGCAGCCTCGACAACATCAATCGTTAGCACGTATACTCCCGAATCAACCTGCTTATCTTCAGTATTCTTTAACACTCCTGATAAAAGCTACTGCCTCACAACAACAGTGAAACCCTCAACTATCACGGTTTATCTCACTTCCAATGTTTACCTCGCCCAGGAACCAGCTCCAACTGTCACCGTTACTCATTTCTCCACCATTGAAACTATTCAAACAATTTCTGGAAGTGTATCCTACATCCTTGCTACTGACTCATATGAAGGATCTGTTGAAGTTGCTCAAATAAATGATAGCGCTAAGAATTTGGAAGTGGAGTGGATTGCAGTTGGGGTGTTTTTAGTTAGTTTGTTTGTTTTCGTTTAGGGTAGTGTGATTGTTTATCTGTTTAATTCATGTTGTTTATATTAACTTGTAGAAATGAACTTGTAGAAGTGACGTGTAGAAGTGAACATGTAGAAATGTTGGTTTTAAGTGAGATAAATGGCCATAACAAATTGAAAGTGAAAAACCTAAAAGGTAAAATGCTATGGGTACTACTTAAGTGTTTAAATACAATTGGGCCAAACTCTTTATCTAAGTCAAGACCTATAGGTCCATAGATTTCAAACAAGACTAGTGAAGGAGAGAATATTGACCATTTCACAGGACGGCCTAATTGGGAGGGGTCGCAATATTTGCAGCCAAAGTTTGAACCCCACACGACCTGTAATCGCATATGGCGTCAGACAGTAGAGAATTAATATTCACGTAACACTTCTAGGTTGAATAGTGAAAATAGTTACATTTATAGAAAATTGATAGGTATAGGTGCTATATTTGATACTATGAGTTTATTAAAGAACGAGTCTTCTGATGATCCTTCCATTGGCTCATATTATGATCCATCAACTGATAGGTCTAAAGATATGAAACCTAAACATTCAAGAAAACCCAAAGAGCTTGACAATAAGGCATATTCAAATGGGATGCAAACTAATATGCTTACTGATTTCAAAGGCGCTGATTTCAAGAATGAATCTAAGATTGCAATGATTGAACCATATGGATTAACCAACCGCCCAAATAAAACACCCCTCTCTAACATATTAACCCCACATAATTCTAATTTCAAAAGCAAGCCAGGAGATGTCCGGAAGTTTGTGGCCAAGTTTGATGTTGAAGCTTATAATGATAAGGAGAATTTAGGTGGCTCAAGTGTAGGCACTTCAGTTTGGGCGGATGATTTAAAAACCCAATTGGTAGTTAAAGAGAAAGTCAACAAGGTTGAACCGTATGTTAGAGGTAGACCTTCTTCATGTGTTTTTGTAGCTAGTCTTTCTGCCCGGATTGATGATGATAAGTTGTGTATGACTGTCACGGATCTTTTTCAACAATGGGGAAAGTTGGTCTCTGTTAAGGTTTTACGTGATACTTTGAACAGACCTTACGCTTTTGTTCAATATACCAATGATCAAGATTGTCAGCGTGCTATCAAATTAGGTCATGATGCTGTTTTGAATGGTAGAAGTATTAGATGTGAACATGCAAGAGTCAATAGAACACTATTTGTTTCTTCTAATGAACCTTTAACGGAGCTTTCTATTAAATCAACTTTGCAAGAATTTGGGGAAATCGAAAGATTGGCTGCAAGTGATATCAATGGATCAATAAATACGTCATTAGAAGGATCCAAATGTTGGTATTCCAAGTTTGTTTATAGAGATGATGCAATTAGAGCATTTGTTTATTTGTCTGATAAGAAGGATTATAAAGTTGAATGGACTCAAAACATCAATACTGTTGAACAGGAGGAAGTTAATCAAGAAGAACATCAGGTAAACTTTGATAAATATTCTATTTTTGTTGGTCAATTACCTCCATTTATTAAAGAAGAAGAATTACTTGAAAGGTTTGGTAGACATGGTACAATCACAACTTTGGAAATGAATAGAAAGTTTCGGATTTGCCATGCTTTCATTGCCTACAAAGATGGTGCAAGTGCAGCAACAGCTGTTGAAAGGGAAAATCATACATTACTTTGTGGTAAAACTATGCATGTCCAATTCAAGGATGTACGTTTAAGAGGTTTCAGAAATGAAAACACTGGCGGTATTGCTCTTGCACCTTCACCATTCAAAAGAGTTGTAAGTGATCAAAAGAAAGGGTATGGTAGGAAGCTGGAGAACAAGTATGATTCGAGGTTCAATCTGAAATTTGATGTGAGCCCGAAGTATGTTTCAAAGTATACAAAATTCGATAACTCAGAATATAATGATCAAAGGTATCATGCTGGCCATTCCTACGCTCAATCTGAACAAAATAATTCTTATGATCTGAAATACAGAAGTAGTAAATCTTCCACTCTTTTTGGCCAAACTAATCCTTGCAATAGGTTCGGTCAACCTTCTGGTAATTTTGATACTACTGGTCAACCTTCAAGCAACTCTAGTCCATATAAGTTTGGAAAAGGTGAAGGTGATATCGATTCAAATTGGAGAACTGTTACTGAAAAACCTCGTACTGCTCCATTGTATTATTATGTCCCCATCAATGATAATTCTAATGGGTATTATCCTTATTATAGTGTTCCGTTAGGAAGTCAAGAAGGTTCTTCCGATTATCAATGAGCTCACATGAGGTGAGATTCTGCAGATTCTACAAGATAAAGTTAAGATGCATTCTACGCAGTCAAGGAGTGAGTCCGCAGTTGAATTGGGATCAAGATTAATTCCTTGAGGTGAGAGTCTACTGATTCGAGGCTCTTGGCTGCTCTTGAAGTCTTATGTCCTTGAATGATCCTTCGAAGGCTGCGGTGGGGCCGGTGGCTTTAATTAGATTGAATGAAAAGTACTGTGCATTTACTATTATATTTGAATTTTCCAAAGGCGACATGAAGTATGTAAGTTGGAATGAATTGAATTGAGGTTATTTGTAGAAATAAAGTGTATTATGGTAATTTGTAGAGATAAATGGTTTGTGATTATTTTCCATGAATAAGCTAATAGGGTCTGAGCGGTGGTGCCAGCTTTTGTACTTCTTCCATGCGCTCCTAGTGACTGGAGAAGAATATCGGGATAAGGCAATTTGTGCATAACATAAAACCTATTCACCTCTTGCGTTAAAAATTGGATTTCTGTGATATCTCCTTCACATTAGATACTTGCTCCTTGCTCTCAATGCATTTGAGCTGGCCAGCTTTAATTGCGCAGTCATAATGGCTGCAAAACGCCTAAAAAATTAGAGCCCACGAAAGCAAACTAGGTGATGATTTAACTTCTCTTGTGAGGTGTTCTGCTCAGAGGATTTGCCCTTGAGGTGTTTTCAGAAGAAGTATGTAGCTGTTGAGAATGAGGTCAGAATGATAAGAACGTAGTCCGTAAATGCAGATCAAAAAATTGGATATCCTGGTGGTTTAAGTGCTATTCTTGATGCTATTTCTTCAACCAATTACTGTTGAGAGATCTTCCATAGAATAAACAAATATCATGAATACCAATACATTGATATATATATGTTTTTATATTTAAGAGATATTGCCCATGTTTCACTTTGTAGAACAATGTTGAATGTGGATAGAATTTGTTTGAATGCCGTTTGGGTTGAAAGATTTTTGTTTGGGACTGTTTACGACCATTCCTATGAGTTTGAATTAAAGCATTTAGACCATGGACTAGCTAGATTTTTCAAAGAATCACAGGAAAGTATCATATGGCTGCAAAAGACTGAAAAACTTAATAATTACCAACATAGGGGCTATAGCCTCTGGATGAAGTTAAAGTGTTATGTCAATACAATTAGTTCTGATTATGCAACTCTTGTGAATGTGGTAATACTATTTTGGATTCAATTGCAAGTATAGTATAGTACTAGTACTTGGGCAAAACTTGATATTAAACGTATACAGTTGAATGTCTCATAAAATCTCACCATCGGTATAAGAATTTTAAAAATATAGTTTGGTCTAATGAACCACCTAGCACCAAATGAGGCTACCAGTGTCTAACCGAGCTAATTTCGTGGCTTGAGAAATTTCCTTACACAGTAGCATCACAGGTGTAAATTTCTTAAAATATGATTGATTGCTCCATTCCTCTTCTGTTGAAAGTAACCAGTGACTGACTTTGGTCAAGAAGGTATACTACTTTGGTCAAGAAGGTATACTTCGTTCCCGGAAATTGCTCTTCCATGTAACCTTTTTTGAAATTTTATGACACTTCCTTCCGCTTGTATTGTACTTATCGCCTCATAATAAATTAATACTTCTTTTCTTCGAAGGTCTGTTAGACTGGTTTGGTTATCATCACTTTCCTGCATATACCTCCCATATACGTTTGCGCTCAATCACATTAGCTACATAATACCAAAGATCATGGCCTGTACTCACAAAGCTCCCACAACCCACGATAAAAATGTCAAATCAATTGATCTATCCAAACTAAGTCTGGCATTCCAACCGAAATCCAAAAGCCCAACGCCACCTCAAAAACACAACCTTACTGACACATTTAGGATTCCAGCCATTAAGGATACATTTAGCAAGATACCGGCCATCAATGATACACTCGTCTTGAACAAGCCGTGGAAGAAGGATGTGAATTATTTCAACAAAGTGTATATCTCTGCTCTTGCGCTTACCAAGATGACCATCCATGCTAAAAGTGGTGGATCTATCGAGATCATGGGGATGATGACAGGGAAAATCATTGAGAGAGGAATCATAGTAATGGATGTGTATCCTTTACCTGTGGAAGGAACTGAAACCAGAGTGAATGCTCAAGCTGAAGGATATGAATTTATGGTTAGGTATTTAGAAGCAAACAAGAAATTAGGTAGGAATGAGAACATAGTAGGTTGGTACCATTCACATCCTGGATATGGGTGTTGGCTTTCTGGAATTGATGTGGGTACTCAATTTTTAAATCAAAATTTCCAAGATCCTTACCTTGCCGTTGTGATTGACCCAATCAAGACAATCAAACAAGGGAAGGTTGAGATAGGAGCTTTTCGAACGTATCCAAAAGAGCATTTGGAGAAGAATTCTAGGATCACTTCTGATAAAACGAAAGATGTACCGAAATCTAAAAGGAAAGATTTTGGGATTCATTCAGATCAATATTATTCTTTGGATATTGAAATCTTTAATAATTCAATTGATTCCAAGATTATTTCTCTAATGTCGGAATCAGAAGATACAAATTCAACGGGCTGGCTTAAGAGTTTTCTTACGAATGAGTCAGAGTTGGTTGGAGTGAGAACAGGGGGTAATTCCTTGGTTAACTCAACTGTTAACTTTTCTAATGTCACATCTAAAGTCACTTCAACTACAAACTCATCAAATCATTCAAGCAGAATAATCAATAATTATGAACTACAAAACTCTGAAAATATGGAAAAGGTTCTCAAATTGATGGAATTGCTTCAGTCATGGAAAATCCAATCCTTGTCTCTTACAAAACTCGACCTGACCTTCGAAGATGTCATTTATAAAAAACTATTACAAGGTCCGACTAAGAAGAATGATAAATTGAAGCTTGGGATGGTTGATTCAAGTGATGAAGATGATGAGGATTTGAATCAGACTTTGAAGTTGGTGCCTGATAATTTGACTTCGAAGTTAGCTGGAAGCTCTAAAATTATAAATCTTAACACCAAGGTGGAAGCACAAAATTCAAAACTGGATACAGATTCTAAAATGGTAGATGCAAATCCTGGAGTTCCATCGTTTGGTATTGAAATAGACACCGTCGATTCCGAAAAAGACGAGGATGAAAGTAATCTTGATGAACCTGAGGGTAAAATTTCTAGAGCTTTGGATGTTTCAGATTTCGATGATGCAATCTCCTTGGAGAGCAATTATAAGAATGATGAAGATATCAGCGTGGATAGTGAAAGTGCAGGTGCTTCCATTGATGATGTTGATTTGAGTGATGAAGACAGACCTCATCCTTTGTCAATGAAAAGAAATCGCGTGGATCATCATGTTAGAAGAGGTCCGAGGTATAACGAGAGCAATTTCCTCTTATCTAAACAGTTGACTAGAGCTGAGAAATTGTCAAGAGAGGTTGCCGCAGCAATTGTGAATGCAGAATCAGGGCCGCCACTAGCTCAGAATGCGCCTAATCATCCGATTTTTACAGATGATGTAAGGAATAATTTCGGTGGGAAAGGTCCTCGTTTCGCAAGCTCCAGACCTACCAAGATGCTTCACAATTTTACGGGTCATGATGTGGGAAAACTTGTTCAGATTGGATCAAGCATTGGAGAGGCTGAATTTGAGGAGTTGTTAACTGTGGAAATTCAAGAGAGGATTTTTTTCAAATAATTCTTGAGTGTTTTGAGTAGTTCAAGGGCCTTTTTAAATACGGGAATTACTGTGCACTTATTTTGTAGATGCAACAGTAATTGATTTTTGTTGGACGGGTTCAAGTAAGATGAACAATCTACTTGATAAGGATCAGTGGTGAATCGTGAAGGAAGCAACTTGACTATAGACAATTTCCATGGAATTATATTTCAACTGTTAGAGTTTGTCGACGAATGTATCAAGTAGGTCGGATTGCCAACTACCATAGAGAGTGTCAAACAGTTGTACCTTTAGAATTTAAATCCCTTTAGAATTTGTATAGAGAATTGACAAGTTTTCAAATGTATCTCTCTAAATAGGAGAAAAAAAGCGCAAAAGGAATGGTTCATCGTTCGAATGAGTTGACAGCTGAGAAGAGAAAGGGTCCAATGAAGTAATTCCACAAATGTAATCAAGTTTAATAGAACTCATAAGTAAAACGAAGACTGCAGGTGTGGCGCATGCTGCTCATAACCCGCATTCTAGAAAGCATATTGAGATATTTCTTTTTCTACAACGCGATTAGGCAAGCCGTCAGTGAAGATTAGTCGACAAGCGGTAAATTGGCAATAGATAGAAGGAATAATCTATTTTCCAAGGAGTTCTGTATAATGGAAGATCTAAGAAAGGATACATCTCATGACAAGTACATAAATCTCTAACGTCAATCTCTATATCGAATGGAAAATGTAAGATAAGATGTCCCGTTAATTTATTTCAGATAGACACATCCCTTTGTATTGACATTGTCTCTTAGATGCTGAATCATTCAGTTTGCATCCGCACACATCTTCGAAGTTTGGTATAGTGAAGACTTTGTGATTTTTTCAGTCCATCTCACTCAGATTGCAGAGTTTTGGCTTTTCAAACAATCAATCCTAATCCATGTCTAACGTTCCTAGGGTAGCTACAGCACCCAGCATGAACCCTGTGGTTGAAAGATACCTTTCTAATCCATTAACTTTCAAACCGGGTAAACAGTTGATTCTGAACTCGACGTCTTCTACCACCACCGCTGCATTAGATAGGCCCGCGAGTTATATTGTATTATCCAAACTGAAGAGAAATGTCGCAAGACCAGTAGAAGAAGCTGTTGTTTCTCCAACCAAAGTCAAACCAAGGTCCATGGCGGAAGCTGTGGCAGCATATACTGGGAAGAAATTTTTAACGAAACGTGAAAGGAAGTTAGAAAAGAGGATGCAACTTCAAGGAAAAGCTGGTTTGCAAGAGGATTTAGGTGATGATTTAGGTGAAGCTTTGGATGAAGAAGTGACGCAAGAGGGAGAGTCAGGAACCGAATTTCATGAAAAGTCTGAAAATAACTTAATTGATGAGGATGAATCATTAGATGATTTAAGTGCATTAGATAAAAAAGATGGCAAATCCATAGAAGAAGAATCTGAGAATTCAACTTATGAATCTGCATCTGAATATCTTGATAGTTCTAATGTTGGAAATGGGACAAAGAAGGAAAGAACAGAGAAAAAGTCAGAGTCTAAGGCAATAGTTGTACCAACCATTCTTGCCCTTCCAGAAGATAACGCCTCGTCATCCTCTTCAGAAGATGAAGATTTCAACCAAGAAACATCGGATTCAACGGATTCTCCACCCATTGAAGAAGAAGAAGATCTTGAAAAATTGAAAGATGATTTAAGAACAGATATTATAGCTAATACGGAATTGGCCCTTGCTAATAAAACACTTTCCAATGAAACACCGCCTACAACACCTGAAGAAATGAAATCCATTCAAAGCCCAGAAACAAATGATATAAGTGATTTCCTTAAATTGAATGAAGATAATGAAGATAGAGGATCTAATAATTCAACTAGGATATTTAAGAATTGGAAAGAATTGACTTCGTTGAAGCCCGTTGGATTATTAAATCATGGTGTGATTTGTTATATGAATTCAGCTATTCAAGCATTAATTCATATCCCAGCTTTGCAACATTATTTAAATGAAGTGTACCAAGGGAAACACAATTCAATTTTGAAACCAAGATCTGTTTCATTATCATTAGCAGAATTATCTCAAAGAATGTGGGAAACTAAGAAACTGGTGAAATATATCAATCCCAAAAGAATTGTTTCAAGATTAGATGATATTAATTGTATGATGTCTGAATGGCAGCAAGAGGATTCCCATGAATACTTGATGTCGTTGATGTCTAGATTACAGGAGGATTCTACACCAAAAGGGGTTAAATTGAATGAATCCATTATTTATGATATCTTTGGTGGGTTGTTGGACCAGAGAATCACTTGTACCAAATGCCAAAATGTAAGTGAGACCAAACAAGAATTTTATGATTTGACCTTGGGACTTAATAAAAAGAAGAAGCAATCAAGTGATTCTTCGGAGCAAGAGCAACTACAACCTAAATATTCGATTGAAAAATCTATAAGAGATTTCTTTTCAAATGAGTTAATCAAAATAGATAAAGCAGATAAAGGATCTGGGTACTTTTGTGAGAAATGTCAAGAACGTACAAATGCCAATAAAATCAGTTTCATCAATAGATCTCCGGAAACCTTGGTTATTCATTTGAAAAGGTTTAAATTCGATGGGAATTCTTCTTCTAAAATGAAACAACCCATTTCATATTCCAAATATTTGGATTTATCTGAATACCAGCTAGATAAATCACCTACAAAGTACCAATTGATATCTTGTATTGTTCATGAAGGAAGGTCTGTTTCCTCTGGTCATTACGTTGCTCATTGTTTGCAACCAGATAATAGTTGGGCAACTTATGATGATGAATATATAAATAAGGTTAATGAAAGGGAGGTTTTGAACGATCCCTCTGCATATGTTTTGGTGTATACGAGGTTGACTAGGAGAGCCCCTATTGCAACGACTAGTGAAGAGGTTGTGAGTAGAAAGCGGAAGCAGGAAGGAGTTGTCAAGGTTGAGAAGAGACGTAAATAAGGCACTCACTGCAGAATCGAAATTAGGGTTATTTAAAATACCAGAAGTGATATCACATAGAACAACACAACGGCAAGGTGCCAGCTAAGAAGTTTGCAAACACGACGGTACAAGTGCGGACATTACAAAGTGCCAGCTAAAGAAGATTACCTCTGCGTACTTAGACCACGAAGGTAAAAGAATGTGGAAGTCTACAAGGTTAATTGGGAGACAATGTAATAGTAGAGATCGACTCTTGTGGTGAGTCGTTATAAAGGGTCTGGGATATAGAAGTTGCAGGATTATGCAACATTGTAGTACAAATATATTAGAAATGTTTTAATATTGAATTGTATTGGTATCGTGTTGACGAAACTTTCTTTAAAGTTCTCTAACAAAATAATACACTGTATTCCATATCGCCTTGCGAAGTGCTTCCGTTTCAAATCTATCTTGGGGGTTACTCAAGATGGAAAAGTAGAGCTGGATTTAATAAGACCGTTTCTAGAAGTTACACTATTGAGGTTCAAATCTAGGACGGAAGGTTAACTCGCATCTTCTCTATCACCCTCACCAGGTGCCATTTATTAATATAACACTGACGAAATGTAAGCTAACATACCACACCCCGTAACCATACCACATAGTGCCATATGTTTAGACTTAACGCGTAAACACTCACTTGGAAACACTCACTTGTCTTAATATAAACACCAAATTTCGTACTATAAAGTTAAATGATAAGGGTAGATCAAGATTAATATATTATTAAAGTTACCACCAAAGGTGACCAAAATCTGAACCTTTGGTCCATATTTCACCCCATTTGATCTAGACTTCGGAACTCATAACTTCTCAAGGTGCCGTTTCTTCGGAAGTGTTTCGGGCCCCCACTTTGTATCCCAAGTGACTTTTTCTCCACTATGCAACTTTTGTTATTTAAAAACGTTAATGTATTGAATGACGGTCTTTAGTATTAATTGTTTACTTCGCTTCACTACCTTGGAATTCTTTCCTACTATCATATTGATCACGATTCAATATTCCGTTGTTTTGCCAGTAAAGTTTATGGAGCACCTGTGCCAACATTAACATTCCTCATTCCACAAGCTATTTACTGATTCATCCTTGTTTTTAATCTACTCTGCCTTCTACAATTTTATTATTATTGCTGTTATTAAAATAACATATTGATATATGGTGGCGAAGGTGTTCGATCTACATCCACCTCCGCCAGACTCCGCCAGGGATAAACCAAATCATAAACCGTACCCAAAGAACCAAAAAAACGATATGCCAGGCTAAAACTGTACATATTTACTACCACCTTGAACCAAACAGGACACACTCCTACGTATCATGACACCCTTCATTTTGTACCATGTCATACATGATATTATAACACAGTACCACAATGTATAAGATATTACCCCGACCACTACATACAACCTTCGACAATGCAATTGTACACCTCGGAGTTCTAATGTTTAGGTAGCAATTAACATTGAGTAAAAGTGTGTTCACGTAGTAGTTTACACTAAAAGTGTGTTAGTTTACACTATTGTGTACTATTGTGGCAAGGATATTCTATTCAAAAACACCCCAACATCCTTATACCCAAAATACCTCTTCTCCTCACTCACCTCTGTCGATACTGAAATCAACGATGAATCATCATCTATACTATTTGATCTTGTTGATACAGATTCATTATCTGAAGTGGTACTTGAACTATACCTTCTCTTCAATTTATTCTTTAAAGCTTGTTCAATCAAATGAGTATTTGAAGAATTATTCGTAATGAACCTAATATAAGCCTTTTCAATGACATATTTGCCTTCTTTATAATGTTCAGCTTGAACGAATGCTTTCTTATAATACCAACCTAAAGGAGCTTTGCATTGATGACATTTGATTTTATTAATTAAATATTCTCCTGTTCTCATGGATGATTGTTGTAAGAGTGGATCGATTTGTATATTAATCACATTATCAACCAAGTAAGCTGCTCCACTAGATCCATTAAAGTTATCACTTACAATTAAATCACTCAAACATAAATGGGATGAACATTCAATACATGTAATTATCTTAACATCGGGAGTTTGATATTGATCATTCTCAAAGAAATTGGTATACTTCAACCCCATCTTCGTGTAACTTATAAGATTCTACCTCTTAGTCTTTATTAGTAATTTTAGAACCAATAGTACCAAGTATAATACTTAGCAATTTAAGTATAAGTAAAGTGATCTTCCGAAGTAATCTTTATAAGTATTAAATCCTTTCAGTGCCTTATAAAGAATTTATAATAAACTATATATAACTTTTGAATAAAAAGTAGTACACAACAGTTTACCTTTATATACATTGACCGTATCCACAGTAGGTGCTTATCTAAGAATTTACAATGACCATCGTGTAGTAATCCTGTGATAGGGATTGACAGGCCAAAAAAAGAAAGACGTGACCCCATGTAGGAGTAAGTGTGAGCTAAGCGGATACAGCAAAGGTAGTTATAAGCATTTAGAGAAGTATCTTAAATGTAATAATAAACCGAATGGATAAAGGGATTCATTCTTCTATTCATTCTCATACCAAGATAACGGAAACCACGAGGGTTTCTGCGACCTTGGATTACTGGGGTAAAAACTGCTAGACTTTGCGGGATTCTTGGAATTGAGTCATAAGTTACCCCTTGGACTTTAAGGAGGTTTAAGGTGGGTTATTACATATATTTGTGTATACATTTTGTCGAATGGATGGACGTCTTCTTACTACTCTAGATATTATACTGGGTCTATATAAATGGTAGTCAATTGATGTACATCTATCAAATCTTCTTATCGGCGAGTAGGTGATGGTTAAAAAGGGCAAAAATCAACGGGACTGATATCCGGGGGAATGTTGTGGTGCAAGTACTCCTACTTTGGCCGGAGGCGGAATCTAGTGTTCTCAGTTCCACCAATTATCCTTACTCACACATGTGCTACCTAGTACTCTTACAGTTGGCAAGCTTATTCTACCTCAGCCAGGAAATTACAATAGATTCTCTAACCGAAGACCAACCTTGTTTCATAGGCCAAAATTTCGTAATCTACCTTGTGTATACCGTCTAGCCAATCTCAAAAAATTAAACATTAACCACTAGAAGTAAAATCAGAGAAGTATACCAATTTTTTAAGTCTATTGATGAATGTAACATTCTAGATCAGTATAAAAATATGAAATTCGAATCAATAAAAATGAGATAAAACATCATTCAAAGGCAATACAAATTACAATTCACATTCAAAGGCAATACAAATATACAATTCACATTCAAATGTCATACAATGCTCACTTAAAATATTAATACTCGACTTTCATCTTCTATTGTCTATATACAAGTAATAGTTACTATTGATGATTGTGAAGTGTAACTACGAAGCTTAATGGTACCTCCTAATACGATACTAGTACCTAAAACGAAACTTAATAATCCCACCTAATACGAAACTTAATAGTACCTCCGAACACTTACCACATAATACTACCGTTCACTGGCACAGTGCAAAATCATTGGATAATATCGCAACCTTCGGTGAAGATAAGACCACAGGAGTGCATGGTAACTTAAAGACGGTAAGACCGAAGGAGTACTATTTTTGTACTCCTAAGACTTTATGAACTTTCTATTAGCAAGAATCTATATTGATAAGAATATAAGATCAAATAATAAAGGTTACCAAATTTCATATATTACAACAGTTGCAGATTAAGCCCAAAAAAGTTAATTGAGGGAATTCTGAAACCCACGGCATTCACACGGAATTACTATTGACTCATCCTTTCCACTTATATCTTTAGCATTTAACCTCTTTAAATCTCATGTCATGAGAGTAGATCACAAACAACCTTGGATGGTTGCTAGTCATTATGCTTCGATATCTTCACTCCTCGGCCGGCAAATGTGGCTGATATGTCAGGCGAGTTTCAAATTGAGATGACAAGTTGATTTACATGCAGTTGGTCTAGGCATGTGAGATTTGACCTCGTATGAATGTTGTTTGTGTGTGGAATGTGAATAGCTTGAATTTTTTCATCTCATTGATTTGATGACTATTTACACATTTCATTCAAATTCTTCAATGGAGAATGTTTGCTCAAATTGCTTGAACTCACATTCAATGATTGCTCAAATTGCTTGAACTCACTTTCAATGATTGCTCAGATATTAATTAAAATTCTTCCAACTCACATTCATATTTCATGCCCACATCCAACATCCCAGGTAACGCTAACTCAAAATCCAATTTTATGCTAAACTTCAATTAAAAGGTTCACCACGCTCACCACTTATATACCCCCCTCACCTTGAAATTCAAAGGCTCATTATTCAAAAACATCCTTGGCTTTTCCTTTGCTTCTTTGATGCTTCTTTCCCACGCTTGCCTTAACTTTGTTTGTTCACTTCTTAAAACAGCTCTCAAATGTATATAAGGATGTTCCAAGATCCCAGTTCTACCTCTTCCTTTCACATCCGGTCTCTTCACCCAACCACCATCGGAACCTACCCATAAACTATGGATATACATTCCATTTTCGTTCAAGTTTAATTCCTTAGCTTGCTCCAACCCCTTCTTCAATAATTGTTCCAATTCAGTGGACATTTTCTTTGGATTAAAATGTAATTGATTGATTGCAACCTTGACATTGAATCCACGAACAAACCTATTGACTTGAGTTGCTTTCTTCATGGAAGATTTGATTCTATATGATCTTAAATAAATCGAAGGTTCCAATAATTCGATTTCTTCTTCAGTCAACTGTAACTTATATTGTTTCCCATTAAGAGATATCACTTGTCCATTCTTATAAAATCCATTGGTTGATACATTCTGTTCAAATAATTGTTTCTTCAACGGCGTTATATATTTATCAATCTTGAATTGCCTTTCCAAAGCTTCTTTAAGATGGTATTCTTGTAATTCTTTATCTGTGGATGGAGTGACATCAGATGGATCTCCAGTGAAGTCCACTTCCTCTTCAACTTGTTGTTCTAATGGTTTCTCATCGGTATTTTTTTGAGTAAGTTCTCCAAAAAGACTGGCAGGACGTATAATAGACTGATGAAATGGTTGTATTCTAATTAGGGGTCTCCTAAGGATCATCCTTGAGAAGTGATTGGAGAGTTGGTACATGGTTGGTTGTGAAAAAAATTGTGAAAAATTGGCGATTTGAATGAGCGTGAGAAAAGAGCGAGCTCCAGAAGTTGAGTAGAGAGAGCTGGAACGAGCACTAGAGAGCAACGAATGAATACAAGAATTGTAGGCGTCATCCGAATATTGCATTATTAAAGGTTTGATTGATGATAGAATTTTCTCATGTCTCTTTCATAAATATTCTTACTCTTGAGACTCTGAAGATGTATACTGTTGTATTGGTGATAAATATTCTTACTTTTGAGAAACAGATGGAAGATGATATATAAGACTGTTGTAAGTGGTGATGTGATTTGAGCAGATAACGTAGTTTTACAAGTCAAAAACAAATGCTACCTTTTGGGTTGTAGGCTCAATTCCATAGGAAATCTCTACCCAATATAAACAAGGGTGCCTGTAATAATAACTACATAAATTTAGACAAGATGAAAATTGAAATTGTATATTGGAAGAAATTTTGCACCCATTCATTCTAAAAAGAGGTGCCTTGATTAGGAATAGCTTACTTCATCACCTCTCTATTGAAATTTATTACAATGAATGTTTGTGTATTTGAACCTATATATTGTGGTGGTTCTTACTTAAGTTACTGCTATGAACAATCAAATTAACTCAAAAAGTCTGTGATCTCTTGTTCACTACGTACAAACTTAGTGTGTGGTACTTTCATTGATGCTTCAGCTAAGGAGTTTACCTTGACATGACGTATTGGAACCCGAGGGGTGAAGTCTACCTTGATATGACGTATTGGAACCCGAAGGGTACTTACTTTATTAAAACTTACATCGTGATTAAACTGGCTTTAAACCTCAACTAGTTGATAAGTTCCTTGGTGATTTACTCATCATCAAACCCGGTCAATCCTGCATCTCTAGCCCTGGTAGGTAATGGATAAACAGTTGGAATCGGCTCATGATCAGCATATAAGTACTTCCTCCTCAAAGGAGTTGCCAATAATAAAAGTGGAGCACTTAAGCCTAATATCACCGAGAAGAAGAAATGTGGTTTGGTATGAGCATGATAGCGGGCCCACTATGAGGTTAGTACATCAATTTGGTTATATTATGATTGGATCCTGAACAAGTGAATTTTCATCCTGAGCTAGTGTTGATCGGACAAGTGTCATCCTGAGCTAGTGTTGATCTGAATAAGTGAATTCTCATCCTGAACTGTTGATCTAAACAGGTGAATTTAGATCCTGAACTAGTGAAATTTCACTAGTGAATTTTTATACTGAAACTTATAAACCAAACTTCTCCAAGTAATCGATACATACCTTAATAGGCTGTTTAAAATAGACAGGATATTCTCCCCAGACTTTATCAGCAACAGTCATTATACGTTGGTTTTTTTATTGGTCAAGTTTCGATTTTGTTTGGTGGTCGTGTGGAGGATAAATTTGGAGCATAGTATGGGAAGCTAGGTTAGTCCTTCCAATACCATTGTTGTATAGTCTGATGTCATTTAAAGGTATTACTTTATCTGCATTTTGGCAGTAAAGTCATGCTACATTTTAGTCCTGGTGTTTCTTCTCTACAAGTTAGTTCTTATAATTCTACACACTACTACACTTTATTTTTAAGCAAGTATCGCATGTTTAAAGGGCATTTGGGATACATAAATAGTCAAGATTACATAGACAAGGCGAGATTACATGGACAATTTAGAACACCATCTCTTATATTCAATTATAATACATTCAATTCAATTATAACATTCAATTCAATTATAAGATATTCAATTCAATGACATTCAAATTGAAATCACTTACCTTAACAATTTCAATGAACTACAACTGAGACAGTTCAAAAATAAACACATGTTTGTATACAGTATACTTATGACTGGTACCTCGTTAAAGGTGACTTTCAAAGTTACCTTGTACATGAAAATAAAGGAAGAATTTAAATATCAAGATCACTCCAAACCTATTTCCTATTCTTTGCCTTCGTCTCCTTCGTCTTAGACCCGGTTGTCTTTGCGGTTTCAACCTTCTCTTCGGTGTTCTCGGTTGCAGCGGCTCTTGCGGCTGCTTCCTTGGCTTCTTGCTTGTAGAATTCAGTCTTCAACTTCTTGTCGTACCATTCAGCATAATACAACCCTGCTTGCAAGACCAAAACTCCTGTAAGAGCCAAGACCAAAATAACTTGAGATGCGGCAATTACATTTACTCCGGTGTGGCTATCAACTTCACCCCATTGACCACTCACACAAGAAGCAGATCCGATTCTTAAATTGGTCAAGTAAATGACAATCCCAGCTGTAAGCATGAACAATGACCCATACTCGAAGTATTTGGCATCTTCTTGAGGTTTGTATAACTTGATGAAAGAACCAATCAACCCAAGTCCAATTACAAAATGTAATATATAATGGACTTGACTTGGGGAATTGGACCATTGAGCATAATGAGCAATAGATCTCTCAAATCCACCAGGTGCTTTTCCCCATAAAGTATCTATGTCATATGGTAATTGAGCATATGCTAATCCTAAGCCAAAAGATGCAGATGATATAACTAACCCAGTTGCAACAGGTACAAGATCGGCGTATGTCATGTTGTTCACTGGAGATTGTAAAAAGATTGTAAAAAGATTGAGATTTTCGCAAGGCGTTCGCGGTGCCAGACCGCAGAGCCAGCGTGGGGCCGGTAAAAATGGCCTTGATAATATACAACTACATAGGCTATCATTAGGCTATCATTGAAAAGGATACCATTGTAAAGGTTATCATTAAAGTACCTCCTCTAAAGAATCTCTACATATCATCATTAAATGTATTTTTTCATATAAAGTATTACTGTATAATCCTTGGCAGGATGAAGGCTCTATTTTATGCTTGAGCCAGGGAATTATAGCACTGTCTTTATTGCTCCAAAAACTTGAACATAAATGTGGCAAACGTACTCACTAAGATGAAACCACAAATCATATTTGGACCGAATTTATCTCCATATTCAACTGCTTTCTTTTCTCTAATCATCACCAGTCTCCAAAGATAAGTGTAAGTGGCATAAATGATGGTGAACAAAGCAGATAAAAAGAATCCAATGGATGCACTCAAAGCTGAACGAGTACCATAATTAAGTAAGACACTAGCAGTAAACCCTAATAACACACCAATCGATAACCAACTCAAGAACGTTCTTTCAGTAGCGAAATAAACCTTTGGTTCGATTCTAATAGGAATGGCAATCTTAGAACCCTTTGGAAGCTTTGCTCCAAAAGTCTTGTTCAAATCAAAGTTGGTACCTGGTTTCACAGTGAATGAACGATCATCATTAAAGTAATATAAGAATTTCCCATACGCACGATAAAGGAATCTCTTTACAGGAGAATTGGTCTTTCTTGAACCATAATTATTAGGCATTAATAATGGAGTGTTTTCATCCAAATCTTCTTCTAAAGGATTGTAATCATTGGAGAAATGAACCCCATCATAAGCAGACGAATATTCCCCACCTGCTAATTCTTCTTCATCCAATTCCCCACCGGAAGATGAGCTCTTTAATAATCTTTGATTAGCATTTCTTTGAATCCCATATTCTTGTTGACTCTTTGGTTTTCTAATATCAACATCCATTTGAGGTAACCAAAATGGTAATAAATTGACCATCTCAGGTAATAAGGAAGCTCCACCATGAATGAACTTGGAGAATTTAGGAACACCTTCAACCAAATGAGAAGAAATCAATTCCCTAACCCAAACTGGGGGTTCTTGACCCATTTGAGTTTGCAACTTGACTTCCAAAACGGCATAAGGGAAACGACAAATATCTTTTTCTGGCAATTGACTAAATGGATAATCCACACCAATATCCATTCTTCTCCAATTCCCATTAGTTCTATCATATCCATCGAAATTGTCTTCTCTAACCATGGATAATTCAGTATCTAAAGAAATACGAACTCTGGCATCACCAGGTAATTGGAAAGCAGTTCTGTTATAGAATGATCTCATCACTGGTCTATATTTATGTTTCAAAACACGATATTGGACTTCTCTAGCCAATCTTTCCAAATTTTCGATTTCTTGAGGGGATTTCTTCCCATCTTTCTTTGCCTTTTCAAACGCTTGTTGGGCAGTGAAATCACCATTGATGAATGAGTTTACATTTTTTTCTTTCAAAGCAAATCTTGCTTTGACCGACTTTTCTCCAGTCCAATCTTCTCTATGAGTTTTCCTTTCAACGAAAATTTGTTCTGATTTCATTCCACCATACCATCTTAAACGAATGGCTTCAGCACCTTCGTCCTTACGTAATCTCCCATAATACAAGTCCATTTCTTTGTTATCGAAATAAATGGAAGTGATTGCGGCATCTTCGGCTTCGAATTCTTTATCAGCATTGAACACTAATACAGGCAAATGTTTTAAGATGATCAATTTCAATTCAGTAATATTATCTGGATGAACCCAATATTTGGTAGTTTGTCTAACGAAATTCTGTTGAGAACCACCAGCGGAAGAATCCCCTTTAACAGGATTACCTCTAGTTCTAACCAAGTCATATAATTTGGATAATTTAACAATCAAATTATCATAATTATCTTTATAGAAAGGATTTGAATTCAATCTAACTTGGAAAATAGGTTTCAAGTTAAACCCAGTGGATTTATCATGCTTCTTTATAATCTTTTGGAAACCAGTATAATTCAATCTTGTAAACTTTGCTAAATCATGAACATCCGCAATGATATCTGATAATTCCAGTTCCAACTCTTCGAAATCTTCTTCCGAAGGTGGAGAAGTAACATCAGCTGAACCTGCTTGATATTTTTGAAGAGCTTCAACCACTTCATAAACATAAGCTTCCAGTTGTTTGATTCTACGAAGAACTTCGGTATTCTTAACCTTGGTGAAAGAATAAACCTTATCTAATTCTTCTTCCAAAGAATTTAAGAAATCTTCTTCCAATTGATTGGTCCAAGTATAATCATTATCTTTAAGATTCTTTTTAATTTGATGTTTTAAATCATCATAAGAGATATAGTAGAAACTATAATTCTTTATGAGAGCTTTTCTAAGATGATCACCGAATTTCATACTATCCTCTTTATTGGATTATCAACGTCTTCCGCGTATATATATATTATCCTATGTTAACTAACTTAATCTACTGTAGTGCTCCTGCATGAGAGGGGAAATGGGAGCTTGCTTAATTTTCAGTCACCCACGTGTGGCTCAGATGGGTCAAACTGAAGATCTTAAGGTGTGGGAAGTTTCACTATGGGGGTTAAATGGGTGGTTATAAGTAATATAGATGATATGATTAGTTATAAGTGTTGTAATGTGTAGATTTGATGAATATGAAAAGGTAATTCTCAATGTCCACGTTTAGGCAATTTGCATGGTCTTGTGAGTGAATGATACGAGGAGTGTATGTAATATTGATTGTTTCAGTATTAGCTATTACTGAGCCATCTAGGCCATCTATAGAATGCAATGTGTAGGGTGAGAGTTGGTAGTGGAGGTGTAATTGGATAAGATTATCGTGTAGACTCATCATCTCTTCAAGAGAGTGGTATCTCTTGAGGCAGAAAGGGTTATTTGTTACTGTACAACTTAAGTTGATGTGATGCAAAGCGAATTAATATGTATTGGTGGGATTTTTCAAATGATTATAACTGTATTAGTTCCGCAGGAACTTGAATAGTTTGTTGTAGTCCTCAGGAACTTGAGTGGTTTGTTGTATGTGAATATTTGATATTGTTTTCATATTTAATTCAATCCCTTCTATCACTCTATCCATTATAAATTTCTATACATTATCTATCCATTAATACTACCCATTGTGTATCCGTTTCAATAATTCTCATAATAACACTCGTTAATTTCTTTGTTTCACTTCACAACTCTTTGAATGCTTAAAATGTCCAATAAAACTGTACAGAATATCCAATGATTCATTCAAGGGAATGTCACAGAACAACTCCACAACTCCAGGTGTCACATAATAGTTCAAATGTGAAAGCTAAACTGTATATAATACTTCAAAAGATAAATCAAATATAAAAGTATAACTTGGTTGAGTTATCACACGATAACTTACCAACATTGTACCCTCATAATTGTTCCTTCTGTCCTTTGGGTTATTTGCTTCAATTTGCAACCATTGTTCTTTTCGCGTTTCAATCTGGCCCGCATATTTTGCATCCTACATTATACTCCTGTATCCCTCATTGTTCATTCTTCTTATTTACACCTGAATTTATACTATTACCTTTCTTTCACCTTCACCTTTCGTTACGCCTTTCGTTACGCCTTTTTTTCACCTTTCGTTACGCCCTTCGTTACGCCTTTCTTTCACCTTTCGTTGCGCCCTTCGTTACGCCTTTCTTTCACCTTTCGTTTCTTTCACTTTTCGTTACGCCTTCCTTTCACTTTTCGTTACGCCTTTCTTACACCTTTCGTTACACCTTTCTTTCAGCTTTCTTTACACCTTCACCTTTCTTTACACCTTCATCATTCTTTACATCTTTATTGAATTAATTACATCTCGTCAAATCACTCTTTTTAACCCTTATTGTCCAATTGAGTATCAATTACCAATGAGAGGGACCTTTGCAAATTTCCTCTATTGTTGCTAGTAATTACAAGATCGTGTATTAGTAAATTTAAAGATCGATATAGTTACAAGAATGTGTATTTAAAGGTCAATATAGGTCACACTTCTAAAGTCCAAATCAAAATTATATGCCGATATAACATGAAAATTCACTTAATTAACCAATACCCGTAAAGTTCTGGAGTGGTCTCGTTAGCTCACTTTTTCTCATATTCGTACTGTAATTGATTTTACAAATCTGCTCCCATGTTTGTACTGTATCATATTTGTACTGTATAAGTACAAATTGAAACCTAAAAGAGCACACTTCAATTGTACTTCGTACAATTGAAGAACAATTGAAGAACACTACAATTTCGAAACCAACTCCCCTAAAACCTCCAAAACCTTCTCGGCACTCCCAAATGATAACTCATACCCCATTCCACCAGCACCATAATTATGAACAATGACTTTCCCAGCAACAACCTCCTTTTCCAACCTTAAGCCCTCATTTCTACTTGGTCTAAACCCAAGATTAACCCCCGTAACCTTTAAGTTATCCTCAAACAACCAAGGGTAAAATAATCTACCTCTTCTAAGAAGTTCTTGAGTATCACTCTCTCTAATTTGTGCATGAGTATCACCAACTTGTTTCGTTCCACCAAGAATAACCCCACCATTTGGACGAGGAATAAGAAAAGTCCAATCCTTTCCATCATTGGTTTTTGTGGTATAAGTCTTAGGGACTTTCACATTACCTGGATCAACAATCAATGTTTGACCTCTGATTGGAATAACAGAAGGATCATATCCACCATTAACACCCAATCCCTTTCCAGTACAATTGATAATAAATTTGGAATCAACCTCAAGTAAGGAATTGATTCTTTGGCTAGAGAATTCAACCCCATTTTGATACAACTTCCTATATAAATATCTCAAGAAAATATACGGATTGATAACCCATGTCAAATACGAAGTACCATATTGGATTGCATCTGCTTCAGTTCCTGTCAAAATACCACCATGAGGAAAATCTGCTTTAGTGAGACTTTTGAACTCAGGAATGTCCCGTGTGTAACTCTTCACAAAACTACCATCTGACTCCAAGTACCCATCCAAGTTTTCAAAAAACTCGATTCCGGTCATGAAGACAACTCCGCTTTCAGGATCTTCGGCAAATTTAAACATTCTCCGGTTCGTGATCCGAGTCATTTCAACATTTGGCAAAATGTTATTCCAAGCAACTGGTGCTGGGCGGAAGTGAGCACCAGCCCAATGGGAGGTGTATTCTTGAGTTTCAGTTTCGGTATGAGGTCCAAATTCTGCAATCACCTTGACTCTAAAGAGCCCAGATTCAACAAGTCTTAAAGCAGTGGATAATCCGAGGATTCCAGCTCCTACAATTGTAACTTCAGTCATAAGAGAAGTTGCACACCCTGAACAAAATTATGACTTAGAGTCATAATCGCCTGATTTCTTGGTCACGTGGAATGTGGGGGAGGAGGACTTTACAAGTACATTTCGAAGTAGACCATTTCAAACTAGAGAGACTGTCGATGCTATCGATTTAACTTATATTATAATCCTTGCCAAAATGAACCTTATTTGACAAAATGCACCTTAAATACACCAAAAAACACCTTGATATAAATTGCAAATAATTCAAGATTTCGTGTCAAATCTGGAGAATATCCGAGTTTAGCAAGGAGGATTCTTAGATATATTGAGAGTTGGTTTGAGTGAAGGAGTATTGAATAAGATTAAAATGAGATTTGGCCCATTGAAAGTTCTGAATAACCAAATTATAATCCTTTGGTAGACGCAAATTATTGTGCTAATGGCATATTCCTTTTGCCAATTCTAATCTTAACACATTCAAAGTTCAATTGATATTCTGTGTCAAAACATGAACTCCCCAGATAGACCCTCTCCCCCACCTTTGTGATGGCCGATGTTCGGATGAGAAAATCGGAATAGCTCGCAACGCGTAGTAGATCGACAATTATTAGAGAGAGATCTCTAATAATTGTTTCTTAAACATCTATGCTTCTTTCCAATCCTACAATAGCACAGGATGGAACTACCACGAACATTCTCATTGTTGGAGGCTCTTATGCTGGACTTTCCGCCGTCAAGTCCTTTAAGAATAATATGTTGGAGAGGATAGCATCTGAAAAGAAAAGTGGAAAAGATACACCCCATAAACGTATATCCATCACTTTGATCGAACCAAGAGCTGGTTTATTCAATGTCTTGGGTATACCAAAAGCCATCGTTGATGAAGAATTTGCAAAGACTCAATTCGTTCCCTTCCATCAATTACACAGTCTCACATTTGACCATACAATCTCTACAAATGAGAGAGTCACTAAGGAAATCTCCGAAGCTCATAATCAACAAGCAAACTCAAACCGAGATATTGGGTTGGAATTCACCTACATCCAAGGGAAAGTCGAGTTTGTCTCCGAAACAGAGGCTAAATATAAATTGGTAGATGAGGATCATTCCCCACAAGAAACCTACACCATAAATTTCGATTACGTAATCGTGGCATCTGGAAGAGATAGGTCATGGCCCGTTACTCCTGATGCTTTCAACTTTGACTCATACATGGGAGAAATGAACAAGGCTCGTGAAGAGATTGAACTGGTTGAGATAATCTCCGTTATAGGAGCAGGGGCCGTTGGAATCGAACTAGCTGGGGATATTAAGCATCAATTTCCAAAGAAATCGGTCAGGTTGATCCATCCGCATGATTCATTTCCTTCAGAACCTCTCAGTAAGGGTTTTAAGGATTTAGTACTTAAATCTTTACTGGATTCTGGAGTTGAAATCCATTTGCAAACTAGAATTGATAAGGAACTACATAATGGAGATTTGGTAACTACAGACAATATCACCTTGACAAGTGAATTGACACATTGGTGTACTTCTCATAAAAATAATACGCATATTCTTTCCAACTCCCTTCAAAAATCGTTTGTTACCCCTCAGAATAATGTCATTGTAAACGATTATCTTCAAGTTACAAATACTCATACCACCGTACCTCAATTGTTTGTGATAGGTGATTTGGTCGAATTGCCAATCATCAAGTCTGCTGGATGGGCGATGTATATGGGTAGAGCCGTTGCCTCCAATATTACGTCCTTGATCTTTGACAATACCTTGGTTGAACCGTTTCCTGATTTGACTAAAATGCCCTTGGGCATGGTTTTGATTGCTGGAAATGGCGAGATTGTCAGTGAACTACATGGTAAGGTTCAATTGAATGATGAATATTATGTTGAGGAGTATAAAGATTATTGTATTGGAAGGATTAGAGCTACAATGGATGTGTGATCAGGATGATAAGATCCTGCAAGAGCGCTACAATGATGGGTAGATGATAAGACAATACTGCAAGAGCTCAGCACTACAATGGTAGTGTGATCAGATGATAAGACAATCCTGCAAGAGGTCAGCGCTACAATGGTAGTGTGATCAGGATGATAAGACAACCCTTCAAGAGCTCAGTCATACCGAGCTTCATCGATTGAACAAGGATGAATAAGTTAGAGGTACAACGTCGAGTTTGGAGAACATGCAACAAAAAGATGGCGAAGGAGTACTTCCGTGTAAAATATTGAGCTACAGTAGCTATATTACTCAAGCTGTAAAACCGTAATCTTCCAGATTACTCAAGTGATCTGAAACTATTGATAGAAAAGATATTCATGGATATATAATAAAAAATTAATACAATGTCTGTAGTATAATACCAAACCGCCAAAGGGGTTGTATTTTTTGCGGCATATCAATAGGTTGCTGACTAGCGTTGATCTGAATAATGACATTCATATGCTGCCTATTGGTAAATACATTTGTATTATATTGTTGTCTACATGCAATTTTGTATTCACCTTATAAGTGAGAGCTCTATTAATTTCCTACCTTCCAACCCAGCTTTGTTATATCACAATAACACCCTCCAAATATTTCTTCCTTAAGGTCCTGTTACCAATTTCAACTTCAAAAGTATTATTTGTTCTAGTAAACTCAAAGGTCATTTCTTCACCAACATAGCAGGGTTCAATATTTTTATACTTGAATGATTTTGGGACATGATACCTTGAAAACCAATACAACATTAAGGTAACCATGAAAGGACCATGGACTACCAAATCTGGAAAGTTCTCTGAAATTGCATATTCTTTGTCGTAATGGATTTTATGAAGATTATTAGTCAACATACTATATTTGAGTAAATCTGTGGGATTCAATTTAATTGTTTTGGATAAAGGGGTACCAACTTGCTTTGCCGAGGACGAGAGTGATTCTTTCTCTATTAGACTTTGAAATGGAATCAGCTCAACTTTTTCTTCCACCTTTGGCCGCCTTATAAATGGACTATTCGTATACATTAAACTCCTTAACTCAGTCAATATTGGCTTATTTTTTCCATTTTCAAGGCCAATTCCTTTCATCGAATCAGTTTCCTTCTCAGCATCTCTTGTCGTAATATCTTTCTGTATAGTAACAAGTACTGAGTTTTCAAATCTTCGTACCGACTTCACAAACTCCACACAATCAAAAGAGGTTTCCGATAGGTTGTTATGGAACTCAATTGAGCCTCGGACCCACATTCTCCTTTTAAAAAAACTATCGTCAGTATGTGGGGGTGCTTGTTCATTATCATATCCATCTTGCCCTAAAAGATTATTTCTTTGCAAGATGTACATAAAATTGAAGCCTTTATGTAGGTGACCCAAATCTTGATCTAGTGGTGATTTGCCTTTCTGTGGGTTACTTTGATAGTCAAGATTCTTTTTCAAATCATCCACCTTATTTGCATCATTAGACTTATCGTGATTTGCAACTTCATGGACAATACCAAACACTCCATTCAACAAATCGATCATTCGATTTGTTTGGCCCGGAGATATGGATTCCTTAACATGCCACCTCTTGATCTTTATCATCGTAGACCAATCGTTAAGAATTTGTTTGGTACTCATATTGACAGACATTGGAGGTGGTGGTACTTATATAGGTGTTAGAGTGCTATACTCTGTACAGTAACGTGTCTTATTTTTTATAAAACTTCAAACCAGATTAGCCTTTTTGATTTATTCTAACAGCTTAACGTTGAGCTGAGTGTGGTTTGCACATTGGCTTCCAGTCACTAAGAAGTTGTTTGGAGCTTGGTAGATTTCGAAGTCGCAGCCAAAAAATCATGGATGAGGGAAAATTCAAGCTCATCTCATCATGAGCGGAAACACCAGTGAAGCCTTGAAGAACATCAAGAACAAGCAAAGGAGACAGCAAGTGTTCAGTGAGATTAAACATGACCACAATAAGCTGCGCCATAAGGCTAGACATGAAAGAGCCAAGGAAGAACGAGCTAATCCTGAGTTGAGAGAGGTTAGATTGATGGAAAATGTACCTGAGACCATTGAAAGTAAGAGGGTTTATGATGAAACCATTGCTGCTGAAGTGGAAGGTGACGATGAGTTCCAACAATATTTTGAAAACCTCGGTAAAGACCCTAAGATTTTATTGACTACAAGTCCAGCTGCCAACAAAGTGGCATATGAATTTGCCGATATGTTAATGGATTTCTTACCTAATGTTACATTCATTAAAAGGAAGAAGGAATATTCAATGATTGATATGGCCCTGTATTGCGCCAATAGGGAATTCACAACTTTGGTTGTTATAAATGAAGATAAAAAGAAGGTGTCGGGACTAACATTTATAAATTTACCCGAAGGTCCAACCTTTTATTTCTCCGTAACTTCAATGATTGAAGGGAAAAATATTAAGGGCCATGGTAGAGCTACGTCACATATCCCAGAATTGGTGTTGAATAACTTCAATTCCAGAATGGGGAAAACAGTGGGTAGGTTATTCCAATCGATATTTCCACATCAACCTGAAATAGAAGGTAGGAATGTGGTTACATTGCATAATCAAAGAGATTACATTTTCTTCAGAAGACATAGGTACGTTTTTAGGAATGATGTGAAAGTTGGGTTACAAGAATTGGGTCCTCAATTTACATTGAAGTTGAGGAGAATGCAAAAGGGAATAAGAGGTGAAACCGTTTGGGAACATAGACCTGATATGGAAAGGGACAAACGGAAGTTTTACCTTTGATGACTTTCTCGGGAGTTATTTTTCATTACTGGCGTTTGTTATCACTACTATATCCTACTCTTCACAGTCATTGAGAATCATCTTCCATATTGAGTGATACTGTAAAACGCTGCGAAATTTAGGTGCATGATATTGCAGTGAATGCAGATACCTTGTGCTTGGAAGAATGATGCGACCCTTGAAGGTATTGGGCAAAGTATAAAGAATGTGGTCGAATTTCATTTTTGTAGCAACTCGTTGGGATGTACACTTGTATGTATGACGGATAAACAAGTAACGTAGAGATATAAACAGGATAGTAATTCATATGATGTGTTAGTATAAATCAATATTAAATTTAATTAATCAATCAACTGTACGAGAATAAGATTTAAGCCATTGTAGAAGAAGGGCCACAAGAGACCATCCATTTATTCAATAACCCAAAATCATTCTTAATACCATCATGAAAAGTATATGAATTGGGAGTATATGAATCGTAGTAATAGTTGTTTAGACCTATATAGGTGCCGAACAATCCATCCCTTATCCACTCATTAATTCATCTGAAACCTATAATCTACATCAGCAATTATCGATTGAGTAAATTACTTATCGATTGAGTGAAATATATCTTATTCTATGATTCTGCTTAGATTATCCTTCATAAAGGCCGACCAACTCACTCAGACGTTCGGCCTTTTTTTTGTCCCGCCTGGCACCAACATTAATAACGCACCAAAACTTTTTAATAACACACCAATGACAATGGATAGTGGTGGTGTTAACCAAATCACAACAGCACTTGGGGTTGTTTATGATGCCAAGTCCAACAACGCTCAACGTCATGAAGCTCAACAATTCTTGGAAACCATCAAAGCCAATGATGAGTCTCCGTATTGGGGTTATCAATTGGCATTGCCTGAAAACAATGGTAAGAATTATATCATTCGGCACTTTGGGTTGTCACTTTTACAACATTCCATTAATAATCGATATCATTTATTTGATATTGAGAAATCGTTGGCTATAAGGAATTGGGTTGTTGAATTGGCAAATAAAATCCAACCTGATGACCCACATTATGTAAAGGAAAAGATAGCTTTCTTATGGGTAGCAATTGCAAAGAGAAATTGGGGGAGCTATCTTGTGAAGACCATCAATTCGGATTCAAACAATATTGGAGGTAGCTCTGGAGGTACTAATATTGAAACTGAAACAGACAAATCTCTTTTGGAATCAACTGCTACTGCTTCCAGTAGCGATGCAACTGAAGGTTGGGCATCTATGGACGAAGATTTATGGAAGTTATGGCAAGCAAATGTCACTAGTAGAGAACTTTCATTGATTATAATGAGAACTTTATTCGAAGATATGTACTTATTAGATGATACCATTGCTTCCAAAAGAACAACCATTTTAAATCAATTGGGTGTATTGATTGTCACCCCGGAAAGTGTGTTGAACACTATTTATGAACATAATGCAAATATCTCACTTTGTAAATATTCTCCTGTCGGATGGTTCACCACCTGGAGTCAATATTTGGTTGAAGTATTATCTAGTAATGATGTGAAGAGTGATGCGGTACAAAAGTTTGTCCCTAAGATTTTATCGACATTCAAGACTTGCTTACACTGGGTACAACCTTCTGTATTAAGAACTGAGAATATCATGCAAACGCTCATCAATATCTTAACCATCCCTGATGTGAAATTGAAAACATTGGCGGTGGATTGCTTACACATCTTATTTACAAGGAATTATTCAACTCCAGAATATTTCGATTTCTTCATTGGCTCAATCTTTACAACTGAAGGTGTCGAGAAATTATCTCAGTTCTATCAATCTTTAATAATCGATCCAGATGATATCGATGAGCTTGTCTACTCCTTGTTAAAGAAAACAGTGGAAATGATAGTCTCCCTAAGTGAATATCTTAACTTATCACTGAAGAATAAAATCTCATGGGAAGCTTCGGATGTAGATAATTATCTTAGATTGGTTCTAACAACCACCAATCATCCAAGTTTAATCATATCAGGGTTATCACTACAAATGTGGGTAACCATCTTAAGGTTTGATGAATTAAGTTCGAAACCTCAAATAACTTCAATTCTACTGGATTTAATGGAAATATCCGCAAATAGAACAATCAACTACACCTTTGATGAAGAACTCATTTCAAGAAAGTATCTTGATGTTGATTTCGACTCCACCCCAGATGCAAACTCATTCTTGCAAAACTATAAAAAATTCAATGAGGATATCGTACGAATCACCATCTGCAAAAAGCCCGAAGAAGGTTTGAAGTGGTTAGAAAACCGCTTACAAATCTTTTTCAGCTCGGAGTTGGGACACCAATGCATCAATCTGTATAAACTAGATGAGAAATCAGAAGCTTTGAATCATGGCACGTCGCAGTTTAACATCATTGAGAATTGTATAAGGGGTATTTCTAGATGGAGGATATGGTATAGTGGAGAAGATTTCGAAGCAATCAATGATCGGTTGAATAAGCTTGTGGAAAGTTTGGGGGAGCGTTTGTTGGCAATGAATTTGGCATGTCCTTTATTAATCAGGAAACAAGTTCAAACCTTAGTTCAATTTGCTCCCTTATTGAAGGATGTAAGTCCACTCATGTTTCAAGTATTGGAAAAAATCTTAACCACGGCCACATTCGAGTATCCTCCTGATATATCCGATGATGAAAAGGAATTGATTAGAGATTTAAGAACAAGCTGTGGAACGGAACTCAACAGATTAGCATATATCATGCCCGAGTCTCTTAAAAAGATCTTCAATGATTTGGAAAATGTCGTTGCAAATATCTTATCTTCAAAGAAGGTTACTGATCATGAGGTTGTTGCTTTCAAATCATTTTTATTGGTTATAGCCTCTAGATCTTCTATCAATGATAAAGATGAATTGTTTGCCAAAATCGTGGATCCGGAACTTTCTGCATGGTCGGCTCCAGAAACCGAAAAGGGTCTTATGGATTTGCATTGGTTCATGGAACGAATGGGAATAGTGGAAATAGCCACTCATTTCCAGACTAGGGGGATCACAGGTACTACCAATTTGTTGGAAGCAACAATGGATGAAGAAGGAAAGCTACTTAAAACAAGACTTAAAGATCACTGGTCTTCGATCTTTCCAATCAGAGCAACAAGAATCTTCATTCAATATAGTATTGAAAAGTTGAGTCATGACTCAACAGAATATTTGAATTTGCTAAAGTTATGGAAACCTCGGGTACAGCCCATCGTACCCCATATCTTGCAATTGTTAACCCAGATCCAAGCATATCATAACCCCGAAAACTGGAAAGAGTTGCCCGAAGCCGTCCAATCTTTTGTTAGATACAGTTGTACTGAGCGGTTTTGGCAACAAGGGGTTTCGATTCAATCGAAGGAAACTTTCATTGAGGAAAACGTCAAAGCTGCATTGACCTTGAGGGATTTTGCTGATTCTGTGGGCCACTTGATAAGATATACTAGAGAGTATGCTTTCTTAACTATAGGATCACTTTCGCAACTAGAAGATACTTTATATGAAATACCCAACATTGGAACGATGTTATGGAAGGCTGTGGCTGGAGACACTGTGGGTATCACCTTACATAGTTGGAAGCACATGATCAACAGTTGCTTGAGAAGTGTGGTGAAGTTTTGCCCGGTCAAGTTTGTAGATGTTTTCATGGCGGACTTGCTACCGCAGGTTTTTGTAGACCTTGATAAGTTGCTTGTTGGCAAATGGGAAAAGGTTTATAACACTGGCTTACAATTACAGGGTAATGAGGATGATGCCACTTTAAGTGAGGAAATGATGGAGGAGCATATGTTGAGACAATTAACAGCTACTGTGGTGAGGTTATTGATGGATATTGGGAGTCAACTCAATGCGAAGTCTATTACCGATACTCAATTTGCCTCTCGTCGTCTAATCATTGAAAATAAAGAGGTGATGGCTCCTTTCTTACAGATTTGCTGTCATATTATCATGTTCAAGGATACAAAATGCTCGTTCAATACGATCTTGGTGCTTCGTAATGTCTTACAGGATATTTTATTGAAGGATGACGAGGTTGACAAATATCTCTGTGATCATTTGATTAAGGCGTTGTTGCATGTTCTAATGGATGATTACTTTGTAGAGACGCACGGTGAAGCTGCGGTTGCATTGACCACCTTATATTGTGCGTTGAGGTCAAAGAATGACTATCCGGCTAGAATCATGATCGAATGTCTTCCAAATATAACAACACAGCACGTTAGCAATTTTGAGAGATTGTTGGTGAGCTCCAAGTCTTTGAAGCATCAAAGGTCTGCTTTGTTGGAATTAGTGAGGATTTCGAAAGATGGCACGGGAACTGATTATGACGAAATGAATAAGCGGAGTAAACAATTGGAGGAGGCTGCTGCAAGAAAGAAAAAGGCGATTGGTGTGGATGTTATGAATGACCCGTTTACTGAGAATGGTGCTTTGAATAACTTGTTTGGAGAGGAGTAATTCAGTAAAACATGGAGCAGGAACAAGTCATATAATTTAGAGCAAGTTGACAGGAATGGTGATTGCAGAGACTTTGATAACACCTAGACTGTCTACAACGATGGATTATGTCCATTAATGTGTATCATATCTACCTTCTCATTCGTACTTACTTTTTCATACCTACTTCCTATACTTACTTTCTCATACCTACTTTCTCATATACGTAGTGAACATAAAAATAAATACATAATAGGACATGAAATTAAAGAGGCAAACACGCTTTGAGATATACGGGTATAATAACAAATAATGTACGACTATCGATTATTCTGTCTGCTAATATTTTCCACCCTATGTGAATATTTCAGGTCGTTCCCGCACCAATCACAGTTGCCTTTGGAACCCAATTATTCCAACCAACACACACCCGCGTGAAACAAGCCACAGGACACACTCAGCATGCCAATCAAATCACTTGAGTCGTACCTTTTTGAAAGGAAATTGGCCAACACAAGTTCCATTGAAATCTTGAAGAATGCAACTATAGGAATTGATGTTGAGCATTACCTTAGCCGAATTTACACGTTCAAGAAGGAACAATTCTTACCTGGTATAGGAGGGATCCCCAGCTCATTGAAGAATTACATCAAGTCTGATTTGCAAGTATTTGAAGAGTTCAACATCAAGCCGATTTTTGTTATTTCCGGATTACATATTCAATTGCAATCGTCTCATTATGAGACTGGTGAGTTATCACCTCAAGAACAACACCATGAGAGTAGTTGGGCCTACTTGGGCAATAAACAAAGCTACAATTACAACAATCCTGTTGAATCGTTCCGTTTATTCACGGATCCTTTACCTTTAAGGCCAATGATACATGATTTGATCAAATATTTCATTGAAATGGGAATTGAATATATGGTATCACCTTATGATGCTTCATTCCAGTTGTCCTACCTTTATCAAAGTAAAATCATCGACACAATTTATGGTTCGACTGATTTGTTACTTACTAAGATTGATAAATTCATCCTTGGAATGGAATTCCAATCCAAAGACTTCAGATTTGTTGATAGACATAAGGTTTTGAGTGAATTAGGCTTAACAGAAAGACAATTTTTGGACTTAAGTATAATGGTAGGATGTACTATCCAACCAACCACCTTTCCAAACTTCCCTCCTTTACCTAAGCCAAACCCTGTTCAACCATATCCTCAATTAAGTTACTTTAAATTGGGATTGGATATAATATATCAATATAATTCCTTTAACGGGACGAAATTCACAGATTTATATGGTTACATTATTGGCCTTAATGATCCTCATTTATTGGATTTATATTATAAAGGTCATGCTGCCATTAAATTCTTACCCATTTTGAATAAAGAAGGTTATATTGGATTATATAACGTCGAAATGGCAAAATTAGGTATTGATTCCAATGCAGACTTTGTAGAGGGTAGCTCAGCGGGAAACTCTTCTAGTCTGTCAGCTCCAGCTGGTTCAGCAGGAAGTGGATCCTCTGGGCCAACAAGTAAACTCGTAAAAGTCCCTACTGACATCCATGACATAATATCGCAAAAGTTACCCCCAGAATTGTACTTCTACCAGTCCATCGGTTTATTGCCTACCGGATTATTGGAAGCAATTACACGAGGTCATTTGGATGTACGTCCGCCTCTTGAAATCGGAGTAAGTGAGAGTTATAGAAAGTTGATTACGTCGAAATTCTTCATCAATAATTTCGATGAACAATGCAACTTATTGACTCAACTTTTGGCGAGGTATTATCAAGTTAAAAAGGTCAATATTAAATATTGGTATAAGGAACCATTTACTGAAGTCAACAATCGAATCACACCACCAATCTTCAAACGTGTGGAGAATTTGTATATTGAAAGTGAGCTTGGAAGAGACGTGTTTGATTTGCCAAAGTTCTTCAAAACTTTATACACAAAGGGAGCCGAAGGTAAATACACCACCTCCAAATCTATCTCCAAGAATGAAGATGTGGTTTCAACTGTTCTCTTGAGAACTTTGTACTTGTTTGATATAATAGATTCGAAGTCGCACGACTTGAAGCCTATTGGTAGAACTTTAAAGAGATTTGTATTGGAAGCTCCCAGCGTATCCCAAGAAGAATTAACTCAGTTTACTTTGCTCCTTCTTTTGATCAGTTCCAAAACTTTCAAATTAACTGATTTACATAAGGAATTTGCGAGCGTTCCTGCTTCTTCAAAATCTGTCAATTCAGAAGAGTTGACAGCTGAAGAAAATCTGTTCGTTGCTTTGATTTCAAGAGTGTTGTCGCTCCAAAAGTTCAACATTGCTCCAATAAACTACCAAGGTCCGATATCAAGAAACTTATTGAATTTCAGATCGCATCTTGAATTTATCAACTCTAGTGTGATTCATACCATCCAATGTTTATTGGTTGATTTCATTGTTCATCAAAAAAATAATTCATTGAAGACTGAGTTGAATGCCAAGGCAGACTGGTATAAGTTAATTGATCAATTGCCTTTTTATAAGGATATCAACAACACTTTGATGGGTGTAGTAAGTGAGATTTATTTTGAGGCCGCTGCAAAGAATTCGAAACTGGGTAAAACTCAAGAAGAGGTGGTTGCCAGTACAAAGGAGCATTTACTTAGTGGGGTCTTCCAAGTTCATAGCCCATTGTTCAATATTAATGTTCATGGGGTAAACTCTGTTTCTGCAGAACAGTTGTTGGGGGATTTTGCACTGGGACTTGGGTTGTGGAAGAAGTTTGTTCAATTCGCGGGAATTGCAAACGAAGAGGATAAGGGGTTGATTGATGATGATTATTTGCGGGTGATTCGTGGGGCTGATACGTGGTTACAAAAGTTGGTGTAGGTGGTGGTGAGATCGTCTGAGCAATACAATTGTAGTTGCTACATGGTTTCAGTGGTAGTAATGTCTTTAATGCCTTTTTCACATTTAGTAAGCGAAGTGAACGCCAAACTAGATTAGAGATAAGACTAGTGGAGGTACGAATTATTTTGTTGACACCTTGAACATATTTGGAGTGAAGTGGCAAATTAAGGTGCTCTGACGAAAGGTGCTTGCTAACAAAGGTGATTGACGATAAGAGGAAGAAAGTTCATTGAAAAGGAAGAATGTGCACTGTACATTGGATAAGGAAGATTGTGCACTGACATTGGATAAGGTCATATTTACTATGCACTCGTTCAAAGTTATTTACTACACCCGTCAAAAGGGGAATTCCGATTCGATGAACTTTCAAATTAAAAAGTTGAACAGGAGTTCTCAATAAAGTTGCGAAGTTGGATCATCTGAGTTCAATTGACTAATTGGATGTTTCATCAGATGACTGGAGTGAGCAATTTGATTAACAAGAATTGATCTATATAGTTGACTAGCTAGAGTAGTTTTAAGTAAAACTGTTGGATTGCGAGGGCTAGTTAAATTTAAAAAGCATAGAGAATTGTTCTTTTAAGTAGAATATTGTTTCATTTCTAAGTAATCCTCTCGATAAGGAATGTCGCAAAGTATCGAGGTTCCTTGCCTTTTCTGAACCTCAGGCAAAAAAGAAGGTATTTCACAGGCCCACCATGAATCGATTTAATATCTTCTCAAGACTTGGGCTGAAGCAGAAGCCAATCACCTCAACATTATCACTAGCAAGTAAGCCTACCTTTACAGGCAATGGCCCATTTGTTGAATTTCCACAGTTCACTCGTATTGGAAGCACATTATTAAATGTTACACTACCAGCCTCTTCATCCATTAATATCAGGGATGGTTCGATGGTTGGAATCAATGGAGACTTCCTGAATTTAACTAGCATTGATAAGCTGTTATTTGGAACAAAGTATCAAGAATTAAGAAGCAATGCTCCTGTTTCTTTATTAATTGATGGTAGTAGTGAGAATTATTCAGTCATAGAAGTTAAAGATAAAGATGAAAAATGGGTCATTTTGAATGATGATAGTTTAATTTCTTGGACTGGATACTCTTTGGAATTGTCACCAATCAATGTCTTGACCAAATTCAGGACATTTGAAAGTAAGGGGAAAGGCACATTGATTCTTGATGGGGATTCCCAAGTATTTGACATTGACTTGAAGGCTAACGAAGAGATTTTATTGAATCCAAATTCATTCATAGGAACATCAATTCTGTCTAATAAAATAACGTTAGAAGTTTTCAAGAGTGGTGGGTGGTTAAGTTTAATAAGTTCTCAATTTCCAAGTCTACCTAGTGGAATACCAACAATTAGCAGAGAAGGAATCTTTGGAGGATTTGTCAGTTATTTTGATGGACTTTTCAAATCATTAAAAGCAAGTTCTAGGAGGTTAATATTAAACTATAGAAACTTCATTAAATCAATTACATCCAAAGAAGTTTCTTCATTTTGGAATTACATAAAATACTACCTGAATAAGACAAGCCAACTAATTCAGATTTACATCTTGACATATATTTTCAAGAGAAAACCAATAACTTTCAGATTACAAGGTCCCGGTAGAGTTCTTTTCAATATTAATGGTCTGACCTCTAGAAGAGTGTTTACAAGGCGGGAAATATTTGAACTTTAGTTTTAGTATTGTCGAATTTCAACTCATTAATTAGCGTGAATTTCAACTCATTAATTAGCGTGAATTTCAACTTATGAATTACCGTTTGTTAGGAAATGCCATATCAATACTTTTAACAAGAGCTTGAAGGTTTGCGAGGGTGCAAGAGGTGGGTAAAAAATAACATCCATAATGTATATTGATACATTTTTAAAATTCATAAATTCCGAATAGCTTTTGCTAATACATGAATTATGATGCTGGACTTGAGTAGGAAGTGTCTTGGGTACTTTCAACTAGAAGATCAAGTTTGAATATGATTCTTTGCTCTGAGCATTGAGTTGATAGATAACACGTCTAATTACACTCGACTATGAAAACTCAAGAGCATTAACTTTCAACAGCTGCTCCTATGTAGAACAACGTATATATTTAAGAGTATTATCCAACTCTATTTTTGTACTCATGCGACTCTCCAGGCGATGAGATCTTCAAACTATTCATATCCTCTATTGATATATTTGGCATGATTAAATACCTTTGTTTCACATTCTTCTACCCAAAACTTTCAGCTCCAATTCTAGCAATCTACAATGAATTTCAGTTTTGTTACATTACCTGAAAAACAATATTTTTAAGGATACTTAAGGAAATAATCACCAACAATCGATGATAATGGAAATCTCCAAGCTCACGAGTTCCAAGAATTGGAAATACTTCGCTAAAGGTAATGCCAACATGCTATTCGAATATAATGGAGATAATGATTTCTTAAGACATAAACTCTTAAGGGTTCGACTTTATAAAGATGATGATAAATACATCTCCAGTTGTGAATTGTATGACTTCGTTGAGTTGAAGTGTAAACTGATCTTTACACATGAAATTGTTGAAATCCAACTTGTTGTTTTAACTACTTCATTCTTAGAAAACCTAGATAGTGGGGATCATAAATTAATGGTTAAAGAAAAGTATGGATTGCTTATCCCAAACATGTTTGATAGAGAATATGAAAAACTAACGATGCTGAAAAATCTTCAATTACATTACGATTCAGAGGCCGTTGTATTCGAAATCAAACCAAAATGGTTGTATGATAATAAAGTTTCAAATCATTGTAGAACATGTCTCATGAATCAACATAAGGGCTTCAAAAGACACTTTTGTCCATTGGACCTATTAAGCAAGGAGCGCTTTGATATTGCTTTGGATGATATACTTGGACAAGTACCTCCAAATACTTTGAGTGAAATAACTGCAAGTTTACCTATAAGGAAACTTTTCAAATTATATTTGGAAAATGGAAATAATATATTCCAAAAGTTGAAAAAGTATCAGCAAATCAACAAGAAATCTGATTTGATAGGAAATTTGTCACTGGCGAAAGATGTACTGAATGAATTATCTTTTATTATGACCCTACGAGATATTGGGGTTTTTATTAAGTTTGAAAAATGGTATTCTGAAAAGTCCCATAGTCCTGAATATAATAAAATCCACAGCACCGGCCCAGAAATAACTGAAATAGATGGCTGCAAATACTCCATAACTTGCAATATATATGATTTGGATATGAAATCAAATATGCGCTTCAAACACTGGATGGATATTGAAAAGAAATTACAAGAGTTGAGGTTTGAGGAGAGTAATGATTGGAGAAGCTGTTGGAAATCCGATGGTGAAGGATTGGATCCACTTTCTACTAATGAATAAACAAACATACATTGAGTTATTTTAATCACGACTGGCCTCGGAGATTCAATAATGAAAAATTGAAGAAAATTTGTAAAAGAAGGAAGTTCCACTCATATTGGATGGTGAAAACTGATTATAAAATTAACAAAGATATATCCGGTACATTATAACTGCGACATCTTCAAACCTCCATATGACACCATATGGAAATAGCGAAGCAAGAGTGTTCTTTGGTTAATGCCACCTTCAATCTGAAGGGAACAACTCTAATCACCTACATAAAAATATATTCGCTTCTATCTTTGACATCTCTCGTACATTCGTATTGAATTCACTATATATCTATACATCCTAGCTCGCATTTCCAATACATCTATTATTCTATTCCAAAGAAATTGAATGCCAGCTAGGAATTCCTGCCAACAGTGAGCTTGGACAAGCAGAAGTGGAAGCAAACTCCATGGATTATTTTATATATCAAATCGTTGAAGGCTGTAATTTATCAATTACCACACATCCTCTTGATACTTATTCTGAACCTTAAAAGATCTAACCAACTCGGAACTCTTGTCCTGGGAAATCCCTCTTTCTTTAGCAATAATAGTAGTCAAGGTTGCTTGAACCTCTCTGGCCATTTTGGAAGCATCTCCACAAACGTAAATAAATGCTCCCTCTTGTAACAATGCATTGATTCTCGAAGCTTGTTCTAATAGTTTATCTTGAACATAAACCTTCTTTTCTGACTTTCTTGAAAATGCGGTATGTAATTCGAAAGAAGTCCCTAATGCTTTTGAATAAGAAGGCCATTCTTCTTTATATAAATAATCATCGTCATCTCTACAACCATAGAACAATAAAGAAGCACCAATTTTCACGTTATTCTTTTCAAGTTGTGCAACTCTTTCTCTAATGAATCCTCTGAATGGAGCAACCCCAGTCCCTGGACCAATCATGATAATTGGAACAGATGAGCTGGAAGGCAATTTGAAGGTTGATCTTCTAATATGGACTGGCAATTTGTAATTTGCAAATTTTTTATGAGGACCAGTCAAATCATAGTGAACAATTGGTTTAACAGACGATTTATTTTGACTGATTTCAATATTCTTCAACAAGTTTGTAACCACACCTGTAACTACGCGGTCACCGGATATTTCAGATTCAACAACCGCAGTAATGTTGATATTTGTTTTCTCAGATAAAGAACTTGAAGAAATGGAGTAATATCTTGGTTGTAAATGAGGAATGAATTCAATAATGAATTCAAAAGGAACATTTGTCCAAGGAATGCCACCAGACAAATATAACAAGACATCTGCAATATTCAATTTCCTATTATGAATTTGTTCTGCGAAAGCCACTTTATCACCACCAAGTTTAAGAGCCAAGGCTTTCGCTTCTGGAGTTGGACCAAAAGAAGCAATAGCCAAAAGAAGCTGTCTTGAGATTGGTCCTGAGATTTCCAATTTGTGTTGAATGACAGCCTCGTAAGTAATTGGAGTGTAAAATGGAGCATGGACTGTTGAATCCAATGATTTTAATTCAAAAGCAGAAGTTGCCTTTTCGTTCGAAATGCCGAAAGCTTTATTGAATTGTTGGATATTTTCCAAAGAATTTGAAGGCCAAAGTGCCAAATGGTCTCCAGTTGAATAACGCAAGTTAGAACCCGAAATATCGAAATCAACATGAACGCAAGATCTATCTGAGGAATTAAAGAGTTCTTTAGTTTTCACAATTGGCGCCAAATATGGATGATTGTTATCAAATGGACCTTTACTTACATCGCGAGAAGCATCAAGATATTGTTTTGAAGGTTCACCATGTGACACGATAGCAGTTGAAAGTTCATCGAGATCAATAATTTTGAACGAAGGTTCATAAACCATTTCTCTTTCTTCGAAATTCAATTCATTTTTCAAAGTATCGAAAATTTGATCTTTCCAAGTTAAGAAATCTTCATCCAAGGTACCCTTTCCATCATCACCCAAGCCAGTTTTGCCAAATCTTTCAGCACCCAATTTTTCGAATTTCTCATCTGTTTGAGTTGCAACTGCATTATAGAATTCGTAAGTTGAGTTACCCAAACCAAAGATAGTGTATTTCAAGTTTGACAAAGAATCAGCTTCGTTTTCTAAGTAAGCAAAGAAATCAATGGCATTGTCTGTTGGTTCACCTTCACCATAAGTGGCAAGCAAGAAGAAACACAAGATATCATTATCAATTTCATCGAAATTGTCGAAATCATAATCTGAAAAATCCACACTAATACTTTTTAAACCAAATCTAGAACTTAATTCTTTGGATAATTTATTAGCATAATCTTCAGCAGTACCTGTTTGAGAACCATAAAAGACAATTGCATTTTTATTATTTTGTTTAAGGGTTGTTAAAAGATTTCTTGATTCACCGGAAGCTTCAGTGAGGAAACCTCCTTCATTAGTCAGTGGAGGGAAGATGATATCTTTAGTGAAGTAAGCGATAATAGCAATGGCTAAAGTTATCAAAACTCCAAAATCTAATCTATCGAGAGCCATTTGTATTTATTATGAATAATGACGTGTAATGAGCGGCAATTGTACGAGATTGTATATTACCAGTGGATTTGAATTTACCTTGTTTCTGATTTTGAGCAATCAAATGTATAGGCTAATATTAATGTTTAACCAGTGATCTTAAATAACAATTTAATACAATAAAATTCCAAGTTCAAGTAATCTAATAATCAATTCAAATATTTGATATATCAGTTGTGGATACGTTACCAAAGGGAAAGGGAAAAAAGACTCTTATATAAAATCGGAGCATGTTTTTTCGTCGTACAACTTTTTTGGGAGTGATCTATGTGCGAGACGGGAAATTCCAAGTTGGGGCGTTTGGGGAAGAGGGTTGTAAAGGAAGAAACAGTATAAAGGAGGGTCTGTTCAAGAAAACACAGTGGTTTAATATATGATACTTGGGTATAATTTCATAATTGAGTTATATATTTAAGCGAATGATAAAAGAACTAATTAATCACAAGCGAGTTGGACCAAGTGGGGACTCGTAATCACATGGGATTTGAAAACTGGGGTATTTACCCTGTTGTACTTTAGAAACTACGAACGTTAATTGACGTGCTCTTTTGCATGCGATTTAATAATGGTAAGAATTGTAGTAATGGTTGTCAAGAAAGGTGATTATTGTGATGGGTACATACAATTAGAAGGTACTGTGAATGAAGATATTTGGAAACCGTTGAAATTGGAAAGTCGGAAAATATATAAACCATGAATCAACCTTAAATACGAACCTTAAAAAATTGAAATACTTTCACCGTTAGGTAAAAATAATCAGTCTAAAGTTGATCGGCTTAAAAGAAGGATAGAAAATCATCCGATAATGTCGTCCGACATCTCTTCATCTTTGTAACAATGGTTGAGAATTAAATGCCTTCAATTCCCACGTTTTAACGAACATTGGCTTTTCTTATTAACCCAACCTCCTTTAAAAATACTTCCAACGGTCAATAAACCAATCAACCATAATCTTAAAATCAAACTTGAGTCCCTGTCTAAAAGTTTATTCAATAAGCACAAATTTATTTGAAATCCAAATTGCAAATTTGTGACTTTTTCGAAAAAGTTTATTTCTCAATACAACTCTTTTGATTGCAGCCTTGTATTTCTATTAACCCAAAGTTCACCGAATTTGTCCACTCGAGTTCTTTCAAATCCAGAACATAAAGTTCATGGTTATATTATGGGCCGTTGGAGTACCATTTAGTGTAGTGGAATTTATGTTGTGGCGTTGCGAAGTGTCGTTGGCATTTGCGTTGTGGGGGTGTCTCATACATCCTGAGTCCACAACAAATGAGATATCGACCCTTCTGGTTGCAAAGTATGTAAAGGACTCAGAATTTTATAAACTTCAATAACAGCTTCAAAATAAAGACATCAATTCGTTCACTGCTATGTTTCCTCTTCCATAATTCCAACCTCAGTCCGCTCAGTCCCTACAGTATCTTCATTTGCAACTTCTGTAACACCTTCCGTTTCCCCCCTCAAGTACCTACACAAGTCCTCATTCTCATCCACCTTAAAATCATAAACCTTTTCAATTATTCCCAAAATTTGATTCAAAACACTTGCATTAAAACCCTCTCCATAAATGACTTTTATAAACCTTATTAAAGAAATAGAATCAAACTCAACCAATGTTCTTCTACCGATCTGATAAAAAATTAACAGACTAGACGAACCTCTTTCTAGGGTACCTTCATTTCTATTTTCTTTAACCAAGTAATCTTGTTTGATCAATTCATTAAATAGCTCTCCAATAGTTAAATTGAATTGAGGAATCTTTTCTGTCTCCCTGGTGTTAATACCCATTTTCTTCAATGCACTTATTAGTATCAATTCTGTAATATTATTAGCATGAATGATTATTAGAGAAATGATAACAAGTATGATTCCAGAGTTTCGAAGCTCATTCTTTGATACATATAGCTTGTTTTTTGTATCGGTATCAATATTCAATCCTAGATTCCAAATCTCCCCTAGAATATTTTGAGCTTTTTCAGTTAGACAGTTTATTAGTATGTAAGGTTGTCTTGCTTTGGCTGCAGCTTGTTGGGTCTTAGACTTAGTGGTCAATTTAGGTACCTCTTTCAAAGTCAACCCATAAATGAATTCCAATTGTTCTTGGACATTTTTCATTATAGTATCAAACGAATACTTCGTCTTGTTATTGGAACTGATCACAGCTGAAATATGCTCTCTACGCGTCAAAGTTCCACGTAATTCTCTTGCTAGAACTAGTCGTAAGATTTGATTCACAATGTTTTGCAAATCAAGATCATCTAATTCATCAGCTACTTGAGGACTTTCAGCATCGGATTCCCCATGTCTTATAGAAGGCGAGTTGACCGGTGAATGCATTGGTCTTGAACTTCTTAATAAAGCTTCTTCATCATCAACTTGTCTTCTCCGCTTGTAACCCCTGGCATTCTCCAGTTCTGGAGTCGCCTCAACACTCCCAACACCGGGACTTTCACTTCGAGGCATACTTGGATCGTTTGTTAGCGCGTCCCCTCTTGAAAAGTAAATACAACAGGTTACGAGCAGCAAAAAAAGGTGTTGGATTTGGGTGCAAAATGTAATCTGATCCGGGAGTTCGATATTGTATATTGTTAATACTTTCAACTTCAATCACAGTTTATTAATAAATATTACTCTATTATTAACTAGCCCAACTCTGACTGGTAAAATTTATCTCTAGCGCAACATTTACTGATACCTGGCTCTTTTCTTTGTCAGAATATAGGAATACCTTCTTTATCTACAAAAAAATCTACACAAATATTTATGATACATGAGCTATCATGCTTGAATTTGTTTTAATAATACCATTCTTATTAAGTTTTGAAGTGTTTGTAATTCGTTTGCTTGTACCAGCACTTTTTTGTATTTGTAAATTTTTTGGGTGCAAAATTGTTTTCGTTTTCATATATTTCCATTTTGTTATATTCATTATGGGAACTCGTCAAAGATCTTATGAATTCCAACCTTACCCAAAAAGCTACTCCTTTTTACCTGGTAAACCAATCACACGAGTATTAACTGAGAGGATCATACCAAACGAAGCGTTTAATCCCCATAGAACACCAATTCTCACACAGCCTAGAGAAAGTAACCCATTTGAGGTTAAAAATGAATTCCCAGCTTCATTCAATCCCAGAAAAGCCCCAAATATGCCGTTTGAGGAGAGAGTAGAACAATGGATCATTGGTGTCCCATTTTATTTCAGTCTTGACGATCTTGTTATGGATTGTTTTCCAGCCGTAGCTTCTGATTCAGAATCGTTAAGTGATGGTGAACCTATTGATTTCACAGACGTTGACACAATTCTAGAATTTCAAGCAAGGAAAGTAACTAGGTACACTCAAAGGTTTTATGGTACTGAACTCCATGAGAAGCCTATACCAGGTGGTCCGGTGTTGTATGACCACCTGTTTTATGATAGTGATGAAGTGTACGAAGAGGATTTGGGCAAATCTATCAATGAGTATTTGCAAAGAGGTGGTGAAATAAAGGCTTATGACGGTGGTGCATGAAGGCTAAGCAAGTCTGCTTGAGCTTTTCTGTTTGATTTTAATCATGGGTTGATTTTTCTTCAGTATCTTTTACGTATTATCATATTTTTAATAAACTTTACAATTTTCTTTAAAATATTAATTCACTTTTATTGAGGCTGTTTCAAGCGGTGAAACCAAAATTTTATCAGTTTCACCCAATTACAATACCCTTCTATGAAGACTTAGTTGGATCTCTCTTCTAAATCACCCATTCCTATATCATAATATCCAACTCTTCAATGCGATAATCAACATCCTCTAATACCCCAACTTGCGGATAACTCGGCACCAAAGCATCACATCCTTGAATATAAATATTATTGTACATCTTCCAATATGCATTTCTAACCTTCCTTGCAGGGTGAAACAACCCAGCCCATAAGTAATTAGAAAAAGTACCAACACCAATTACCAATCTTATACTATCAATACTTTCCAAGATTCTTTCGATAACATGAGGTGAGGTTTCATAAATATTAGGAAGTAATAAATTCAAAAAGTGTATGAAAATGTCAACTGATTCGTTATTAACCCTTCCAAAACAATTCATACTAAGATGTTTAATGACACTTGAAGCAATTTGCCTATGGACTAGATCTCTATCAACCAATGCATCTTCAATTAATGGAGCAATCGCATAAATGTAATCCTTTGCAACGCGGCCATCAATATATTCAAACAAGAAACTTAAAGATTTCAAAATCCCGTTCTGCACATTCTTTTCTGGAATTCTATACTCATTCATGATAGATGGTAAAACTGTAAATGGTAAACATGTTTCTGCTACTATACCGATAGCAACAGCAGTACAAACTCTCAACTGTCTTTCTTGGACTCTCAAATTATTGAGTAACATCACGATGATATCTTGAGGACCTATTGTTTTCGCAATGTAACCAAAAGTCTCATTTGCAACGACTCTAATTCTCTTCTTTGTTGATTTCAACATCTCAAGCAACTCGAAACAAATTCTCATCCATTCTTTGGCATTGATGCTTTCACCATTTTTATGAGCTATCAATCCAATTAATCTTATACACGATTCCTGTACCTTTTCTTGACGATTCTTCAAGATTGGAGTTAAAGTAGGTAATATTTGATTGATTGATGGATTGTTCATGGTGAATAGTTTGGATTTGTCAACATTATCAACACATGCATGTAAAGCACTTATTAAAGATCCCAATACCTCAGGGTATGCCTCACCCAAAGATTCATACAAAATCAAAATCAATTTCATCAACATGTCGTCATCACCTTGAGAACATTGCTTGATGACTGGTGCAATTATAGGGATCAAATCAGCTGCTTGTTGTCTAATTTCCGGTGATTGATTCTTCAATCTATACAAGACCGTACTAATGATTGAATCCAAGTGTGGTCTTAACCTAACGTTTAATGCATTTGCAACAGAACCAAATACTTGCAAATACACACGATGTTGAATTGTTTGCTCTTGGAAAGCAAACAAAATTGCATCCATCAACTTGACTTCCAAATCCGGGTCGATCCCTATCAAATTATCTGGATAAAGTGCGACCATCTTATGAATTGCTTCAACGGCCATTTTCCTTAATAGCTCATTGTTGTCTTTTGCATGAATAATAATACTTTGCAAGACCCTTACAAAGTGTAAATTCTTTGAGATCTCGACCGTTGCATCAACAACTAGTTTAACTATTTGATTTGAATCGGATGCTGTACGTCTATTCCAAAAGAATTTCAAAAATGGGTCCAAAATCTCCCTTTTAAAATCAGGAACAATAGCTTTTGTTAGAGGTAATGATATTAAGATCTTCAAGACGGTCTTTCTCATGTCTTCATCCGGTGAGCTGAATTCTCTTGTGATGATACCAACCAATTCCTTACTATAATAATTTGCGTATTCCACATAGTTACTATCGTATGTCATTAGCGGTATAATAGACCCAATGCATTTCAAGAAACTGGCCAAACCTTTACCTCTATGCTTTTTGATCCCAAACCAAACTGGTTCTAAAATTGGCTCAAATGATTCCATACCATATGGGTTTACGCTATCTGCCAATTGAGATAACGTAAGACTTGTGATGATCTTCACTTGTAGCATTTCATCGGTTAGTCCAATTGAGATCAACTCTACTAGTTCCGTCAAATGAGGTAATAAAACCACTCCTCCGCCTTGAATGCATAGTTGCTGTACAATCTTAATACCCGTGTGTCTTGCCATCCAATTTTTCTTGGATTTTATAACTGCCTTCAAGAATGGGAGAAACGCAGGTAACCCGAGACTACTCGCAACTATAGCAAATACACGAGAAGTGATATTTCTGATGTATTCATCGGCATGGTCAAGGTCGGGTCTTAAATTTGAAATCATATTTGCTAATCCTGCAGCTTTGGCTAGATTTGCTATAATTTCCCTTGATTCTTGTCTTAAAGTATAATCTTCATCTATAAGTAATGGAGCTATGACCATCAATATCTTGCCAGTGTATGGACGAACAAGATTATCTACTTGAAACAATACTCGTCCTACCACTTTCATGAGCAATTGCCTTTCCTGTTCTTCCAAAGCTGGTTCAACTAGCAAAGGTAGGATTTGACTGAAAAGTACTTTGGGTCCATATTTCCTAGAATTGTCAGTTAATTGTCTTAACGAACGCTTCCGAACAATTTGGGTCCCATTTTTAATTTTCAATAGAAGTCTCATCACTTGGATTTCATGCTTTTCCTCCGTGGTTTTCAAGTTCGAGTCAACCACAGACAACAATTTTCCAAAATATTTGATATCTTCGGTTTTGAAGTGCTGTAGTCCTGTTACTCCAGGGATGTCAGTTGGGGATATTTGGTTCAGAAGAGTCAAAGATGACTTAGGATCATTATCGGGAGGAAGGTAGTAGTGTGCTTCTATATCTGGATTTGTAACTGTTTGTACAAATCCTACAGGTGGTTCTACTTTGATATACCCCTTTAAGATCTTATCCAAGAACTCATTAGTTATTTGAATTCCCTTTATGATTGGAACAGTTGGTTGTGAGTGTGATTGAGATAAGGTAGTAGATGATTGTTTAAGTGTAAGTTGCTTAGATTTCACTTCCTTTTCATACTCTTCAGGAGTCACGTCCCATCTCTTCTTTTTCTTCCGAATCGGTTCTTCCAGTTGGGCCAGACTTCGTACCTCTTCCCTGGATATGCGCAACTCCTCTCTTTCTACTTCTCTTTCTTGCATGATTTCTTTATAAGACTTCACCTTATTCAAGTTGAAATCAATGACTCTGTTGTATCTTTGTTTGTTGTAATCATTTTGGATAGTTGTCTGTTCAAGTTGTAGTGAAGTGACTTCGTCATCTATTGCTTCTTTTCGAAGTTCTTCAGCAAGGGCTTTTGGAATAGTATAATTTCCTAAGCTCATGGTAATGGGATGCTCTTGAACTCGTTGCTTTGATTATCTTGTTGAAGGTCTCAGTTGATCTTACTCGTATGGAATGATGATTAGGTGATACCAAGAATTTGAAATGTTTATAAACTGCTTGACTTGAAATTAAATCTATAATTGCTCAAATGGTTATTTGATTGAGTTTGAATGATGCTTTAGTCTAACTGTGAAGGTGGTTTCAAAATAATCGTACACTGAATTGTAGCGATGGTTCAAATTACCTGCGAAAAGTTGTATTTTTGTTAGAGAAGAGATGACAAGTCAGAGTTCAACCGTCTTATTGAATAGGTTACTCTCCCTCAAAGAAAATTCCCCATTCCTATTGATATTAGATTCATTGGCTCAATCTTCAACGTATCTTGTGGATGAATTTGTTTATAAAAACACCAATACTAAAGTGATATATTTATCATATGAAACATTGAATGAACCAAAATATGCAGATATCTTTATAGATTGTGCTGCACTCGGGAGCGCTGCAGTTAAAGCAAATATTTCAAAGGCTATAAAGAGTAATGAAATTGTTAAGGGAGTTTCAAATGCTATTTCAAATCTGCCCAAAACTTTAATCATTATAGATTCCTTAAATTATATCCCAAATGAAGAGTTAACTCAATTCATATCCTCATTGATAGGACCATCTACAGTGATCTTAGGAACATTTCATACAAACGTTCCACAAGCAATGACTAAAGGACCCTACCCTGGCTCAATAAGTCTATTAACTTATATTGCAAGTGCAATCTTCGAAGTAGAACCAATATCATTTTCAGACACTTTGGAAGAAAAACTTGATCTACTTGATTTCCCCGTAAATGCATCCTTGAACCACACAACGTTTAAGTTGTTACTTACAAACCGTAGGAAATCAGGCAGGTCTTTGGAATATAAATATATTTTCAATCTGATAACTCATATTCATGAAGCATATAAAGAACAAGAAGAGGTTCTTGAGGATGATGAAGCTTTATTGAAGGGACTAACTACCTTTAATTTGATAACGAATAATAAACAAAAGTTGGCTAGAGAACAAGTTGAATTACCTTACATGGAAGCTCAAGAGACATTGGGAAGTGCTGGTGGGGCGATCGTTTATGAGTTTGAGAAGGATGATGATTATGATGAGGATGATCCATATGAGGATCCATTTTAAGAGAAGTTCAAGGTAGTGAATGGATCTTGTTTGGTTGTTATATGGTCTCATTCTTAATGTGATTCTATTGATTTGGTTCCGCTTCACATACTCACTGATTTACACTTTATACACTCTCATTTTGTGGGTCCATCATAATAGGAGCTCAAGAAAGTCTACACATGCTATAAAATTGTATTCCAATACTAAACTTTCAATACCCCCAATGCACATTTTGCAACCTAACGAAATCCTAATTGACAAAATTGGGCTGGACTGTGCTACAATATAGACCTTGAGATCTCCAGCATTTCTAGATTGCGGTCCTTTTTACTGAAATCATTTCTAATAGACGAAGCACTTTGAATGATTATATTCGAACTGGACTAGATTCGGATATTCTTTATATCAAGAACCGTTACACTAAAACGAGTTCTTCAGTCTTGAAACAAAACGGCAATGTTCTGGTATGTTTATATGTGTGCATATAGACAATCCAAATTAGTCCTCCTCTCCTACTTCTTCCTTTCTTGTATATTTGAATCTACAATCATAGTACAAAACTAGCTATTGAATTAAGGTAGATCAACTTTTTAATACACTGTACATTTCGTATCCTATTCTTACATGAGAGGCCCCGTATAGCTTAAGTCATTATTTACTTATCCCCAGTATAGAATTATAATAGCACTAACTTTCTCACAAGCGATGGTACTGCTTCAAACCTAACCCTTCAAAGGTGCTTGAATAGATTCAAAACCTCTTCCTAAGAAACTAAATATGTCGCTCTTCTACTTCTTAAGCAATCCCTTCAAAAGTGCAATCCTTGCCTTAACCTTAGTCGTCACCTTTTTCAATTTACCACCTTCTGCAAGTTTCTCAAACTCTACTTCAGTAATTACCTTCTTTGTCAATAAGTTGTAAATGGAGCCAAAGGCCAATGAGAATACTGTGCAAGTCAAAATAATCACATTGTAAGGCATTGAGAAATCTGGGGTCGGGAGAGTGAGTAACAAACTGGTTGTTCTGACCTCATATATTTGACCGTGATCTGCAACCGTGATTACTGCTGGTTCGATGGCAAACCCATGGTTGGCATCTGGAGGATATTCATGATAAAGCAATAAAGATTTATCAAATTGAGTTGTCAATGTTAATGTCAGTTGCGGTGGAATTACAATTGAGAATTCCAAGTGAGATGGTCTCTTTCTGTCCACAGCAGGTTTAAAGTAACGCTCGGTGATATAGTGTGACTCATCTTCAAGGTCACTATATAATCCAGTTGAGTTTGAAATACTGACTGTTAAAGTATTCAAATATAACCTCATAAACCAAGGTAAACTTTCAAAGAATTGAAAGGATACTGTCTCGTTTTCAGAAGGATTGGTAAATCCAATACGGAACCCTCCTTTATCTTGAGAATAACCCGTCAAAGAACGAGACACTGAAATTGGTGGAGCAACTATGGGCAATGTTCTTGTACTATTTTGAGTTTTAAATTCAATATCAATTGGTACATTTTCCTTTATCTCTTGGTCAATATGATCCCCATTTTGAGAAACCAGCCACATCAAAATTGCATCGTCTTGTTTCTTGGAAAAGAAAACTTCCCAGTTTTGAGAATCAACATGAATCTTTACTTTCGAAGGTACATCTTCGAAGGCAGGCCCCTTGATCGTCCTTCCAAAAATAGTATCAAGACTCCAATTAAGATCAACTGGATCATCTCTTGGAAAACACTGCCAAATGTTGAATACCTTGCTTTCATCACATTCTAAAAGATAACCTGGAACTGGTTTTGGAATACCACTACCATCATGTTTACGGATAGATCTTGTTATGTCCACCACAGTGTTTACTGTTTGTTCTAACTTCAAATGACAGGATGAATCCTTACATTCTGTAGTAACATCAATGGACATACCATGCCATAAGGAATCAAAAACTTTATGACCATCCAATAAACTGGAAATTCCCGCCTTACCTCTTGTAGGTAATAATTTTAAGAATGGAGTCAAATTTTCCGTGCAAATAGGTTCACTTGGTAAGGCTGCTCTAAGGTAAAAGATTTTATTGTTGAGATTCAGAATAGGTCTAACTTTGTCTTGCTGATGTCTTGGAAAAGTTGTGATTGAATCATCAATGAAATTCAAAGAAGCGCAAAAGAATCCAGATAAGGTATTGGATAATTTTAACCAATTGGCTTTAGCAGTTTCCAAATCCGGAGCTTCTATAGCAGCTGAGACTTCTACACCAGTACCACCACTTCTTAAACCATTTAATGGCAATCTACCCCAAGAATTGGAATCCCACCAACCTTGGGTAAATCTTAAATGTAAATCCCGAGTATTTGTGGATTCCATAATAGGACCTAACGCTTTAGGAAAGAATGTATAATGACTGACTCCGGATTTTGTGGAGTTGGAGTCATGATATTCTAAATTAAATGCTAAGGATTGGATTTCAAATTGAAAGGACGTTAACAACGTGTTCTTTGGTAAAGGTGTTAAATCAAGTGTTTCATTGTAATATTCATGTGATAGGGTGAATGGTATGAGGGTGAGTATAGCCAACAAGTAAGGTGCAATCATATTGATATGCAATGACTATTGCGAAATCTATTAACGATAATGTTACCCGTAGTGGTTCTTTACAGACTCCAATGGAAGCTCGCAAGCACTAATATGTAATAAAATTATCAATACTAATGTACTTTAAATCTAATTCAATTAATAGCAATTGTATACTACTAATGTATCTCCTATAGATTAAGTAATGATAAGTATGGAATAGTAATTCTGGTGTCCTTTATTAAGTAAATTTCAAACGCTTGGTAAAAATTCAAAGGCCGGCACGCGAACTTTTTAGCCCGCCAGATCGCGGTCTCTTCTCTTTGTAAACAAACCATGACTGACATCGTTTTGATGGAACAACATAAAGAAAACATCCAAACATTACCTGGAGGTAGATCCGTATCCAAACTAGCAGCCACTCTTAAGGCCAATCTCCCTAAAGATACCTTGAAAAAAGAAAGAGATCAGTATGAAATGGAATTACTTGGAATCGATGAACTAGATGACCCATTATATGTTTATATACGATATATCGATTGGGTTCATACCAATTACCCTCAAGGTACTAATATTGAAAGTGGATTATTGTCCTTACTTGAAAGGTGTACATCATGTTTCAGAGACCTGTCACACTATAAAAATGATTCCAGATATTTAAAGGTTTGGCTCGAATATACAAATTATTCCGATTCTCCAAGAGATATATTTGTTTATCTAGCTAAAAAGCAAATAGGAAATCAATTGGCATTATACTATGAGGAATTCGCTCGTTACTTGGAATTGGCAGGAAAACTTACAGATGCAAATCAAATTTATGAATTGGGTATTGAATCCCAAGCAAGGCCCTTGGTACGACTTCAGAGGTCGTTTGATTGTTTCAAAGAGAGAGCATCGACGAAAGGTTTGAATTTAAAGGAGTCGTGCAATGTCAATCGCAATGTACTTGCATTGAAGAGAGGTGCTTCCCCAAAAGGTACCTCTCCAAGGGATGTTTCATCCCCAAAAGATAGAAAAAAACAAAAATTGGATGTTTTCAAAGATGAGGACGAACTAGCTCCAAGTGTACTATACTCGATTTTTAGTGGTACTACTGAGAATGACTTGGGTACGATAAAGTCAAGAATAAAGGAAAATGTTGTTTCATCAAAACCTTGGTCTGGGGAGGTTTTGAAGCAAAGGCATGTTAGAACAGATAGATTGAATGAAAATTTAGGTCATGATATGTCAGAAAGGTCCAACTTACATGAAAGGCCACATTCTCCAGACAGACCAACTTCCCGCATAATTCCAAATTCACAAGACAGGTCAAATTCTTCACACCCATCAAATTCAACGCATCCAACACATGACATACGAAACTCAGAACCAGTAACCTCCACAAAATTCAAAGTATTTAGAGATGAAATACTAGACGAAAGTACCCCGTCTCTAGATACGAAACCAATTGAAAAGCCAGTTCAGAGTGTTGAAGAAGATCAAAATGGAATTTACACACTCATAAGGAATCCAGGTAAAAGAACGGAAAGAGTTCATTTAAATATTGATTTGTTCTATCCACCAAATGATGAATATTGTTCATTAGAGTTGTTAATTTTATCGAGGAAGTACTCAAGTAGAAATGAAGTTGGCATTCTCACTGGAAATGGCGACGAAATTGACATGCACAATTCAAATCTGAAAAATCAAAGGATAGTAACCATTCTCAGAGCAAATCAAGACAATATAATTGCCAACAAAGGAGATGTTTCAAGAATAGCTGATGAAACTAGAATTGTGGATGCTGATCTGAGTACACAGCAAGATATACAAGAGGTTTTGAACCATCATGACGTTATCATTCCTCCTGCTTTTGAATCAACACAGACTTTTTCGATTCCTTTAGCAGATGAAGATTTCCGTCGCCCTCAGTCTCCAACTTTGACTTTATTTTCACGAATGGTCAATCATGAAGTTATAAATATGTTCAATGATGCAGCTCAAGAGTTAAATTCAGACGATAAGCAAGAAGAAGAAGAAGAAGAAGAAAGACAAAGAAACGATACAACAACAAATTATGACGGATTCGTCACGGAGACCATCCATGTGAAAAAAGATATACCCTTAGAACTGCCAAAAGACATTTCCGTAATAATACCGAAAAACCTTCCACTATTACCAATTACAACTCCTCCAACAGATAGAGAAGATAATGCCAGTTCACCATTAGCAGATAACCATAGCTCACCATTTGTTGAAAGACCTTCGTTTGATACCGACCCATTATTAGTAAACCCTGTAGATCCACAAACAATTCAAAAACTATTAAGTGAGTTGTCCATCCCACTTTCCTTATATCCAGGGTACAATGAGATGCCCAACATCAAGGCCAATAGACTTCGGAAATTTAAGGAAATCACCAACAAACAAAAGATTCCAAAGGGTTCTCAAAGTGCCATGCTTGATATTTGTGGGGATGAAATTTATTGCTTGAGACATGAGTTAGGAGTAGGGGGATTTGGTATTGTATACTTGGTGGAAACAAGCACTACAGGTGAGTTGAAAGCAATGAAGATTGAATCACCCTCGTCTAAATGGGAGTTCTATATTCTTAATCAAATTCATCGTAGAATCATTGGAAGAGATATATCCATTTCCAAATTATTTGTGAAACCTGAAGCCTTCTATTATTTTCAAGATGAAAGTTATCTTTTGATGGACTTCTGTCCACAGGGAACCATTCTTGATGTTGTCAACCACTATAGGAGTAGCCGCGGACAGAATGTTGATGAATGTCTCGCGATATATCTAACTGTTGAATTAATCAAGTCCATCGAAAACTTACACAGCATTGGTATCTTGCATGGGGATTTGAAAGCGGACAATTGTATGATTCGATTTGAGAACTTGCCAGAAAACGAAGTCTTAAGTGAAACGTATGAACCTCTGCCTAGGTCTTCGTGGGGCAAAAAATCAATCACTTTGATTGACTTTGGACGAGCTATTGATTTGAACCTCTTTCCAAATAACGTGCAATTCGTATGTGATTGGAAAACGGATATGCAAGATTGTACTGAAATGAGAGAGAATAAGCCTTGGAGCTTTGAAGCTGATTATTATGGTTTGGCTTGTATTGTGCATACAATATTATACGGGTTTTATATTAAAACTGTATCGGACAATAACCGGGTTAAGATGGAATCGACACTAAAAAGATATTGGCAAGTTGATCTTTGGGCACCTTTGTTCGAGCTCCTTTTAAACCCTTATAAAAAGGGTGTCACCGTAAAGAAACCAATACTTGGTGAATTGAGAGCCCAAAGGTTGAAGTTAGAATCATGGTTGATCCAGAATAGCAGATCGAAAAATCTTAAAAGTATAATTACTAGGTTGGATCATGATTTGAATTTAGCAAATAATAAGAGGCTTGATTGAATTCATAATACTTTATATTCATAAGTGCGTTTAATATATACTTGTGAATTTCAAGTCGGCATAAACAATACTTTCTTCCCGTGGTCACTTCTACGTCACCTTAAATACATTGCATTGTCGTTACCTTCCATATCATGTCTTCATCAAGGCTTACCCTCTTCCTCTCTAACTAAATTTTTCATACGTTCATCTATAATAGTATCAATTTCTTCATCGGTGGATTTCTTATTCCTCAAGATGTTGGTTACCCATCCGCTTTGTTTTCGAATATTCACTCTTTTACCACTTGGTAAGATTTCATGGTCACCATCAAACGTAGCTTCATAATCAGAATGGATAACTGCCACTCCATCTCCACTAGGTTTGAGCTCAGTTGGAAGAGTTCTTGTCCCAGCTCTCTTCCTTCCATATGCAGAGTCGTAATTATCTAGTTCAATGGAAATTTCTTGAGCTGGCTTTTTAGAAAGCCCAAATAGTTTTAAAATTCGAACCACCACTGTAGACGACTCTTTCTCAAAAGTCCATCCTTGACGTAATTCTTTATAGGAATTTTGTTCAAATAATCTTCTCATATCTATGTCTCTCTCGTAGAGTCTGAATATATCGTCGTCAGTCGGGCGAAACATAATCTTGAAAACCTTTATCAACATATCAAATAACAAAGGTACTGTAATAATGGCCAACAAAGCTGCCCACCAACTTTGATCTCGCCCCCATATTTCTAACCCATGAGCCACGAAGAAAATCTTTGACTGCTTCAGTCTATAAAGCGCCATGATCAAGACATTCCAGGCACCGTACCCACCAACAGAAATAATAAAACTCGCAAAGGCTAGCCATTGTCTATTTTGCATTTCTATGAATTGACATTTGGCGTTGATGACAACAATCAAGGCTGCAAATGATAAAGTGCCCAATGGAAACGTAGTATTGTCACGTAAGGCAGTGAATCCCCATGCATTATACGAAAGGAATGATATACCTACGCTTTGAAGTGCTGCCAAAATCATCCAAGATACAAAGATTCGCAAATTGAAAGCTTGGTATAATCTTCCTGTTTTGTATAGCTCTGGAATTGCTAGTAAAGTGGCTGGCTTCAAATCCTTATCAAACATCCCAATACAAATCACTGGCAAAGAGGTGAACAATGTGTTGAACATGGACAAGGACCAACTCTCGTACACAGATGAACCTGAAAACAAAGTATTCCGTTGGTAAACCGCCTGTGTCAAATAGAATAACAATTCCTTGTAAAAAGTACATAATACAAACTTTGATGTTCTCATGTAATTATAGCGCCCATTAACCAATAGCAACTTGAGTAAGAACCTGAATTGAGCAATCGCATAATCAGCTGCTCGAGCAGCTTGTAGACCCTCTTTTCCTGTTATCCCAACACCAATGTCCGCACTTTGAATCATTGCAATATCATTTGCACCATCACCAATGGCCAATGTCACAGCACTCGTATCCATTTTTCTAACAGCACTCACCATTTTTGCCTTTTGTGAGGGAGAAGCTCTACAGCAAAGAGTGGAGTCAACTTGAACACAGAGCTCGAGGAAATTTGAAAATAAGTCCGGCTGACTTTCAATTTCAGCGAGGGTTGCACCGTCGATCACCAATACACTATGAGCCACGTTACCTGCTCTGATTCTCAAACTGGTTGAGAGAATAATATTCATCATATTATCTATACCGTCAATATTGCTCAATATTACAACCTCGGAATAATCCTTGATTAGACGACACGAATAACCAATGTTAATTGCAGTCTCTCTTTTATCTCCCGTAAGCATCCACATCTTGATACCTGCTCTTCTTAATTTATCAATTGCTTCACTTACGCCTTCTTGTAATTTATCTTCAATAGCTGTAGCGCCTGTCAACTCAAACCCATATTCGATTTTGGAACCAACTTGGTCAACTTTTTCACTCCTATCAATCAATGATGTCTTAGCCTCAGAGTACTCCTTTGACCAACTATCATATTCATCTGCATCAACCCATCTATGCGCATACATTAATGTCCTTAGACCTTCCGTTGAAAATTCCTCTATATGCTCCAACGTCTTCTCCAATAAAAACTCCTCATTAAGTAAGAGATTGTCATTTGGTATGCCCTCCATTGGAAATGCCTATTCAATATTTGATCCGTGCTTGTGTATGACTACAGTGACAAAAATCCCACGCCAGATTATATGCCGGATTGTGTAAATATCCTTCTTCAGTATCAATTAGTACTACCATGTTAGTGCTCAAATTTATGCAATGCAAACCCTTCAACGTCATGCAAATCTAATTAATATTCAATTAATAATGATCCCATATTGACTATATTAGAAGAACAGTTCCTTGGTGGTTTACGTTTCATCTGGAATATCCTCAATTCAAATACTTTCTTCTCTTCAATTACAAGTCTAGTAGTTTCTTCTCATAAATTATACAATCACATATTTAGTAGTCAATTACCAGTCCAATAGCAATGGTATTGAATCTCTTAAGAAGAACATTAGTTTTGATTACTAATTTATCCTGCAGACAGATAACAGACTTGATCAACCACTCCTGCAGACAGATAGCAGAACTATTACCACCTCATAGAAGAACTGTTTCAGAGTTGACTTAAGACTCTGCGCCGTTGCACTGTTTAAGACCCTGCGCATGTCTGGAGTATTCTCAAAAATGCTTAGTCAGTTATAGAATATGTCTTTGTTTTGCTCTATTCGGTAAATTAGCAATTATGTTTTACTTGAAACTTGTAATTCCCTTTTCAGTGGTTTTCTGTAGTCAAACTTTAAATGTCCCCTTATACGTTGTTCCTAAGTGCAGGAAATAGGGTCTAATACAGGCATGCAGAACAATGCGGACGGGGAACACAAGGACAGTTGGTTCTTTTAACGTTCTGTAGCAATTTACTAAGCAACGACTTTAACAATGGCTGAACTCCTTAACGGAAGCAATAAAACGGGAAGCCGGAACTATGTTCGAGAATTGGAGAGTCAATCTAGTCAAATTTCAGAGGCAGCTTTAGATGACGAGGTACCTGAACCAACGGTTGGTGGACCAGAACTACTGGACTCTGAAGACGAAGATGCCTTCATTTCCAAATATGGAGCAATTGAGTTCCAATATATCAAGAGGCCAAAACAATCCATTTGGTTTACCAGACCTCATGCGCTCAATTATTTCAAAAATGGAATATTGTATCGTACCAAGGGAGAGAGAACGTCTGCCAAAACCGAACTTTTTCTTGATCTTTTGTATGTGGGAATCATAGCCAGTTTAGCGGGGGACGCTTCCCACAATGCATCCTGGGGGGCGCTTCTCAAATATATATTATTGTTCATTCCAGCTTGGACCGTCTGGGCAGATATCAAGGACTTTACTAATTATTACTATAATGAAGACTTGTCGCAAAGGTTTTACATTTTCTGGATCTTAGCCCTTCTTGCTTTGTTTGTGAATAGTCTGAGTGAGGTTCTTGAATCAAGACTGGGGGCTGCCTATACGGTTGTCCCATATATTATTTGCCGGTTTTCGCTTTCCATGAGTTTGTTGATATATTCCATGTACATCCCGGAACATCGGCCGCAAATTCGGCTCTATGCAGCTACATTAATTGTAACATGTTGCTTGTGGATTCCTGTTATATTTGTAGGCACTCATGCAAAGATTGGGATTGCTATTGCAGTTATAATTCTCGAGCAATTATCTTTCTGTCTATGCTATCATCCGTATGTGAAGAGATTGCTCAAGCTAGAAGCTTCAACAGCTCTCAATATCGAGCATGAGGTGGAAAGATTCGCAACATTTGTCACCATTGCAATTGGAGAATTCCTTTATAAGGTGGTAGCAAATAATCCTTTGGGCGCTGGTCTCAACGCAAAGTATGCCAGAGGGGTCCTTTTGCTTTTGATTGCATATGTGTTGTTTTGGATTTACCATAACGGCTCTACTTCCAAGAAATCGGTCCATGCTCTTCGTAATAGCGGAACAAGTGCCATTGGCTGGATTTACTCCCATGTGCCTCTCATCGCTGCCCTTGTTTTGGCAGCTGATGCCGGTGGTGATATTATGGCTATGGATACCGTGAAACTTGCGAAATCAAAATTGGCGAACGAATCAGGGGAACATCAGTTGGTTCCAAGATTATTATTATTGGTAATGAGAGAGGCAGTAGAAGCTACAGAAGAGGAGCATGAACCCTTATATGCTCTCTCGTTTTTCTTTACTGGTGGAATTTGTGTTGCATTGATTTGCTGCTTACTTATTGCGGGGTTCGACAAAGACCTCGATCCTCCTGGTATTTTTATGATTTCAAAGTGGTGGAGGATAATTTTCAGATTACCAGTTGGAATTGTCATCCTTTGCTTAAGTTTTGCCGAGTTACTGTCGACCTTATTGTTCGGATTAGTGGCCCTCTTGTTGTGCCTCCTTCTAGTTTATGAGACCATTACCTCGACTCCCAAGGATTGTCTCTCGTATTACTCAAACAACACCCAGCAAGCATAAGATCTGCTTGTTGTGTAAGCTCATAATGGGATCACAGGCCGTTGCATAGTTTGAAGAATGCTGAGTAAATCTAAAGCAGTGATCAGCATGTTGAAATTAAGGAATGCTTTCTCGTAATTATTCTAAGATAGCGAAAGTTAATATGTTTCATATAGCAATTGAAAGATAGTCACAATTGAATAATTTAAGTGGTGGCATACCATTATCTGATTATAAGAACCGCAAAAGTTTCTACATTGAATGGTTCGCTCACAACTGTGAAGACTTTCTTTGGGAAATCCAGTTTTAAGATTACCTCAACTACTTGGAAAACCATAGCTGTAGTTTGAACAAGTCAGTCCTTGAGTCAAGGTGTTGGCACATAGACTCTCCGATAACGACGTATGTAGTTCTCTCTGTGTAATCCGAGCGTTTCTTTGAGTAATCCGAGGGATCCTCTTGGTGGTCAGCGTCTCCAGGGGGAAGGTAAGACGAGTTCAATAAACAGGATCGCCTCATTAAAAATGTGCAAGCCTGTAAGAAACTGCTAGTGAACAAGTCCAGTTAAAAAGTGCCTGATTGCTGCATGTTCTTAAATTTCTAGCTTTGACATGCTTGGACTAATATAGGCGGAGAATCATGTGAAGTGCTTGAAATAAGGCAGCACGCTCCATTCTTATGATACAACAAATCCGGGGAATACTTCCCTCATTCCATACCATCAGAAGTCCGGAATATGTCTTACATTCACAAAATTAGCATTCGAATGATTCAAAATTCTGTCATATTGAATTTAATACAGGTATTTAGGCTATGTTAACATATTAATCAAATCCAACTGACCACTCAGTTTCTTGCAATTCGAAAATATGTAGATAAGCAAAACTTTTTGATTTAATTTCACTTTACCACTCAATCATTATCCGAAAATGAAGTAATTTGTCCGTCAAGATGATTTATTTTCAAAAGACTCATCAATTAGTGTATTCCCTATTAAGAATTGGGGCCAGTACTATCCAAACTATATCGCATAGCTTGTTGCATATGAAGTGACTTTCTTGCCTTGGACGAGATGTCTGCAATTTCGTCATCAACCCTATTCAGTAATGCGCTATCAATGGAAGTTAATCTTGGGACAACTGTGAAGCTCTGGCGAAGAGGCTGACTTCTTCTCTCAATTTCACTAGACAACCTAGATTGTAATACAATTTCAGCCTCCATCAACTTTCTATCAGTAGAGTTGAGCGCTATCTCGCGGGCTTTGGCCTTAGCCATCTTGACATTCTTTAACTTCTCCAACATGATGTTATCAGCACCTTTACATATAACACATATCCTATTATCTGGGAACCTCACCACTACAGACATTCTCTTTCTTGCTGAAGAAAATTCTATGACGTCCAAAACGCGGTATTCCTCGAACTTTGGCTCAAACTCAAATCCTTTTGGGTAGGTTTTGATAACCAATGTGTCCGCTTGTCTATCAAAGACAATGAATCCTAAATCCCTTGCAGCCTTTACTAGGGCAAGTTCATCTGGTGAAGCTCCTTGGTAATCAACGTTATCACTCTCTTCATCTGAATTGCTCGAAAGACTTGACAAAGGAGCGAGTTTGGCAGGGTCCGTGTTGGTCTTATCCTTCTTGGGCAAACACGTATTGCACAATGCTATACTCAATAAAAAGAATGTGGCTTTCTTTGCAAAAAGTGTCTGCGGATGACTTTGTATATACTTCAACATTTGCAAGGAATTAATCAGATCTTGAAGTTTTGTTGGCTGAGCAGATGAAGCCCAAGTATCTGACCTAACAGAAGACGATTCTATACTTTGACGGGCCACAGATGTTGTGTTTAGTCTGTCTACACTCACACCAGTAGAATTATTGCTCTGTGGTTCATACAGACGCCCGCGCTGCCTTGGTTTTCGATCGGGAACCGGCCCCTTTCTTGTTGCTGCGCTCTCAATTCCACTCTGAGCAAGTTCAACCTTGCCTTTTAACATCAAATCCAAATCATGTAGCCAACTCATCCCACACACACTGAACTTTCTGAAGATCATTTTATTATCTGTCAATGTCCCAGTTTTATCACTAAATATATAACTGACTTGACCCAACTCCTCCAAGATAGTGGCAGTTTTGGCTTCTGCAGGTGTGTTTGATTCGACATGATACATATCTATATCGAATTGCAAGAAAAGCAATTGCATAACTTTGATAATTTCCATAGTCACATACAAAGACAATGGAATCAAGGTATTATACATAATAATAAACCCCATGAAGGTTGCAGCCACCCCCGCATCTTGATGATGGAGGTACCAGGCTTTTGCTTTGGTTTGCTCAAACAAGATCCTTTGGGCCATGGTAGAAAGTGATGAAAGGAGTACCACAACAATAACCATGAATATCACTATATAATTGATATTTTTTTGCAATTTGGGTGCCTTTACTCTAGGGTTTTTAATATTATTCATTCTTATTTTAGTCTCTTCCCCAGTAGAAATGACTAAACCTAGAACAGAATTTGTATTTCTTAGGGCACAACCCCTGTATACAACATTTTCAGGTCCTAATGAATGCGTTTTCCCACCGATTTGGAAAGATCCTTCAAAGTTATAAAGATCAAGGTTTGGATCCTCAACCGTAAACAACGTTTTGGTGTCTTTTAAACCAGACGGAGAAGTCAACAATTTAGAAAGTTCCAGATGCGGAGCTCTTGATTTCAAATTCGTTTCCCCGTCAAGCGCCATCGTTTCTACAAAAGCCCCGTGTGATACCAAATCACTCGAGGCTAACAATACAACGTCTGCTGGAAACCATTCGTTTTCATTGATTTTGAGGATATCACCAACCTTAATATTTTTCCATAATGTTGGAACTTCCTTCAAGTGGTTTCTTCTCATAGCAAGCTCATCTTCGTATGAAATGGTCTGTTCAGGAATACTTTTTCCCGGAGGCAAAATGGGAATTGTTTCAGTTATGATTGATTCAGAATCGAACCCAGTTGTTTCTTTAATTACTCTTGACTTTTTATAGTTTTCTTCTTTGTCATGACCATGTCTTTTCCAATCATCAAACGCTTCTCTTGCCATTGAAATTGACAAAAAGATCATTAGTGGGATAATGGTGGTATAATGACCTGTTGTAGACCATCCAGGAACCATTTGCATGATTGCAACACACATGAAGTAACAATTTGCAACCTTTGAAAATTGAGCTTTCAATTGTTTAGGTAGAAACGTATAAACAGTATACTTTGAAGACCTAACAAGATTACTAGCATAAACTTCATTTGTACGTTCGTCTATCAACGACTTTTGAGACTCACTATAAAAATCGTCATTGAAAATATCATTTATATCCAAGGAATTTGTCAGTAGCGGTATAATTCTACCAGCCTCTGTTGGTGGTAAATCTTTCATTCCCAAAAGTCCACGCTTTGCCATGACAAGATATTTCCAAAATTTATTGTTTGTTTTATACCTTTTGAATTCTGCTCTTTGGCGTTTTGACTTAAATGAAGAAGGAGAGATATTGGTTGTTAAATTCGTAGTGGATGAAGCCAAATTAGCAAGATGACCTATTGAAAGGTGCTCGTGATCACTGGAGCTCTTGTCGTGGGTGTTATTGTAACCTTTATTATCATAATTGTAATGGTCGTTACGAAGATTCGTATGATCACTTATCGAATAATCGAATTTATTATAGTCATGATTCTTCCCTTGTGATTTCTTAAAATCTTCCATTTCCACAGTTGAATCTAATCCCAGTGGTGCACCTAGATTGGTGCTATTGTCATAAGGATCTGCTGGTTCGGGTACATTCAGATCAAATACTTTATTGAACAATTGTGATCTTAAAGATAGTCCTCTTTTCCTTCGACTTTGGGGAGTACTTTGAGCTAATTGTTGAGTAGGGAATGTTAATGCAGGGACTTGTTGGCCAGCGAAATCATTCAGCACATTCGATCTTGTATTGGCTATTTGTACTTCCAGACGCAATGGTGGGATTGCTTGATGGGCTTGCGCCTGTTGACTCACTTGGTGCCTATCTAGGGGCACCTGGTTATACAGTTCATCCCTTACGTCTGGAGAATTACCACCTAAGTCTGGTTGGTCAGTTGGAGGGGAGTTTCCTGATCTCTTTGGTAAACCACTTGGAAACCCACTCAGATTCATAGCGACTGCTTAATTTTGAAAGTTTCTCAAACCGGATTTCAATCCACCTCGATCCTCAATTGGTGTTTCAATAGGGTTGTTCAGGACGTACGCGCCAGGCTAAAATTGGTGATTCACAACGTTTCCGCACAGCCTTCACCAAGCAAAATTATAAGAGAGAGAACAGATGGGTTGGAAAATGTGAAAATATAGAGAACTATAATCAATAGGTTATGGGGAAATTAATGAAGAATTATAGACTCGAATCATAAATTAGGAACAAGCTGGATGGTTGTTAGATCTTACAATGGGAATGAAATCAAGAATTCGGAGTAATACCGCACTATTTGACAGCAAAATAATAAAGCCGATGTGGGGAGATTAAAATAAAGTTAGAACAAGTCAAAGGCAATGATTACACCTAAGAGAAGGTTCGCGGGTCATATTCCACATATATTGAAAGAAAAAAGCTATTAATTTGTGCCTATTTTTATAAACAAGTCTTCTATAACAAATTTCTTGATTTGCTATACATTTTTAGTGAACTTGTGCATATTCCAATTTTATTTCTACCTCGATCAGATTAATCTCTTACTTAGGTAAGTACCATACATCATTAGGACAAGAATTCTTAGTCAAACTATCAATTGGTCTATAATCACCAGTCAAAACATTTCCATGTAAGTTATGATAATACCAAATCTCATCAATAGCACCATTTAAACATCCAATATAAACTTGAGCTCCAGCATGAGACTTTGCCAATGCTTCGGAAACAGCCTTTAATGGATACTTTTTCTCCAAAGTTGGTACAATCCCTTCTTTTGCAAGGAAGGTTTGAGTTGGTAAATTTTTGTATAATTCAACCACTTTCTTATAGAAATTCACAGCATTTTCAAATCTCTTGTATGTACCAACAAAACAAGAAGGTAATAAAGTATTCATACAAGTTCCATGCTTATTATATTCATGTTCCCAAAGAGAAATTGAACCTCCATCTGGAACATTTGACTTGACATTATTCAACCAGTATTTGGTCATAAAATGATATAAATCACCTTCACCAAACTGATTGACCATGATATCGGTCATGTTATCTGAAGTTTCATTGAATTCCAATGGTGGATTACAATATTGTTTATAGGTTCCGTCACATAAATCATTCCACAAGCCATGAATAGTGAAATCGTTCTTGACTGGATCGGCAAGCGCATCAGCAGTAGCTTGCTTGGCTGCTGCCACCTTAGCAGCTGCAGTACCATTGACAGCAACAGATAAATAATCAGGGTTATAGTCCCAGAATTGAGTTGCCATTAAAATACCATAGTTCTCAAAACAACATGAATCTTCAGCAGGGATGCTAGTCTTATTATGACATGAGAATGCATTGTATGGACTCTTGAAGAATGGATTACAATCAACTACTGGATATACCCCAGCCTTGGCTGCATCTGCTGCAGGAATATCGTTTACAACAAAGTAAGCGGTGGTATAAGTTACATAAGACGTCGATACGTAGGTTGTGCAAGGAACGTCGCATGGTGAAGAAGTAATATTTGCAGCCAAAGCTGAAATACTTTGTGCGACTGCCAAAAAAGTAATGAGCGAATTGAATAACATAAATATATGAGTAGAAAGCTACAAACTGCTGAGGTTGAGTATTTATACAGATCTATGAGATCGAGATTAGAATAATCCTAAAGCTTGCCGGGTAAAGTAGGCTGCCAAAATCACGTGGATGTATTACCCACGAGGTGGTTATGTTCTTCGGAATGTCTTTATTGTACGGCAAATTAGTTAGCCAAAATGATCAAAACACTCACTAAACGGTAAAGAATGTTTATCAAGGGACACGGGTATCGTAATTATTTCGAAATTGATTCCTGATGTGTACTTTTCATGCAAATGGGGAATATGGATTCAAGGGACAAACTCAGAACAGTTGATAAGTGTATTTGTAGGTAACATTTGACAGGCTTATTATGGATATTTTGACGGGTTAATTATGAATTTTGACGGACTCATTATGAATATTTTGACAAGCTATATTTTGACAAGCTAAAGGAATATTGAAAGCCAATTAGAAATACATATTGAAAGCCAATTAGGAATATACATTGAAAGCTAATTAATAAGTTTATTAGATACTGACAGATTGAGCCGACCGGCCTTATCAGGGAGGCTTGAAGGAAATCATACCTTAACCAGGTGGAAATGTACCAAATGTAATTGGATGCAAATTAACGGGCATAAATAGCACATAACGAACTATCTTGGCATTCTATATACTAGCTTATGTGCTTATTGACATAACCTCCTATGTAGAAGGCAAACATTATGTCACCATTATTTGGAACACCTACTTTGTGTGAACTATGCGTATCGTTTAATTAAAACTTATATTCTCATAATTCTTAAGTATTCAAAAGTATATCATATTCTTTACTAAAATACACACTTAAGGTGGATCAATGCGTTTAAGACACCAAATGTTTGAAGATTAGATGGGATTTATAGATAGAACTTCAGTACTACATTGAAGATCACTACTACAACGATCTCTGAAAAAATCAATCCCCACTTCTTTCAAACTATTGAGTTAAACCAATAACCCCACAAGCAGGTCTACCACCAGCATGACCAGTAGCCTTTGAATCTTCAAATCCACCCTTACCATAATCATCAGTTCCTTCATGAACGACCACAGTTCTACCCACGATCGAGTTTGAACCCAATAACTTAATAAAAGTATCTTGTTTGGTACCCTTGGCAAGTCCTTGGGCATCGGTGTGAAGGTTACCTAAATCACCAACATGTCTCTCTTCATCTTCTGGAGCACCATGAGTCTTAGAAAATGGGTTGAAATGTGGTCCAGCAGAGGTACAACCGTTGGTGTTGTCACCAAAGGTGTGGATATGGAACCCTCTTAAAGCGTTGGCATCATTACCTGAGATTTCATAGGTGATGGTGGTTGGATCGGATTCGGTTTCTTGTTCGAAATAAACAATTCCCTTAACACTAGTGTCTCCTCTTAATACAGCGACTGTTTGTTAGTATACATGGTAGTAAGATGAAATAATTGAGTGGATCAAAAATTAATTAGGTATAAATGGAGTGAAATATTGATGTAGCTGAACAATCACAGTATGGTAACACTCATATACATCATAACGTCGAATTACATCCCATATTAACTTTTCTATAAGCACTTCAATCCATTAGCAATATATGAAATTGAGCAAATAAGAGCACATTGGGAAAATGAGCAATTATCGTCCCAAAGGAGCATACAATTCTGCAGCCACTATATAAAGCTCCTCAATCTGCTCAATTGACCTTGAATACTTACCTGCTTTGACCATTTTGATAGATTGATTGTTATTTCTGACTTAAAATGAAAGAAAAAGTTGTGTGGAGAGAAACTTCGACAAACGGGATTTCTCCTTGTTTTTGGGGGCATGCGGAGCTTGGTGATGCAATCTCCACTAATAGTGAAGATGACTAAGAATCGCTTTCAGCCACAAAAATTGCCATTCAACCAATAGCAGTGTCGTATTAGATCGTTAGCATGTGTTTAGGTAGCTACACCCTACCCCTGTGGTGGATACGATCCGTTGTTCCATCTAAGCATATTTAGCATATGATTCAATTAAAAGAAAATATTCACTTTCTTAGGCTCATTTTTGAGGATTTGAACTATATATATATGTCAGAATTGTGGATTACCTTGTAGGTTACACAGTTTTTGACTGTGGTAGTTAAACAATTGGAAGTATCGACGAAGCCTGACAAGCAGGAGTATCAATTGTTATTTGTATATCGATATTCCAGAGTCTCATGCATCTGCTTGTACATTTTCTTTATTCATTCTATACTTTGCTTTACGTATTCTATAATTTGCTTGAGATCTACTCTACCATTGAAACTCTACATTATCCTTTTATTTACTTGACAATGCTTTCATTACAAATGTTACATATTTGATGATTGGTCACTATCATCCAACTCTCAAATGGATTCAGTTTCGAACATTATGAGCAACCAATCCTAGGGCAAATGGGCTCGTCAAGACTATAATGGCAAAGTTCAATCGGTGGATGAAGATAATGAACACCCCAAGATGCAAATTCCCATACATGGGAGTATATTAGTCAAGTCCAAATAGTCACTTTTAGAAGTAAAACTCGCTTACTTGTACCGATCCATATAATTTGAACATTTTGGGCTACCCAAGATTGTTCGTAAGGACATTCGAAGATATTGGACTTGCCCCGAATAGAAGATATCATTTGAAAACCTGTCCATTAACGTTCTTTTGAAGCGCCTCAATTGCCCTTTCCCTAACATCTACAATATCATCTCCAATATCAGGAAAGATACTCTGCGTCACCAAAAACGAATATAACTCTCTCTTATTCCATGATCGAACAGTATCTTCAATCGACAAATGATCTTCTGGGATAGGAACCGATGCAGATGATAAAGGTTGGGAAACCCATCCACCAACCTTTGGCTGGAAGTTTTGAGCTTCGACAGCTTCAATCAAATCTTTCACCTTATGACTTACAGACGGAGCTTTTGAATCTTCTAAATTAGTTTGCTCCTTTTGATTTGGATGTATCTCTCCATCCGATCCTATATCATGATTATTCAAAAGGATGCCACCGTCCTTTCTTGCTTCTTCCTTTCTTGCTTCTTCCTTCTTGATTTCATTCGCCACTTCCCTCACTTCCCTAGCAACTTTCTTCACCTCTTTTGCAACTTTTTTCGCAATCTTCGAGGACTCCCTAGCCTCCTTTGCTTCCTCTTCTTCCTTGGTCAATGGCTTTGGTGGTACTTGAGGAATGTTGGAAACAGCATACATCAAATAAGCTGCAGATCCGATGATTAGAACAGTATAAACAATCAATCCATTTCTTTTAACCCTTCCAAAGAATCTTTCTGTATTAGTATACCAGCCCATACTAGATTGTATCCAATGATCGGCGTATAGTGAAATCGTTACACTGTTGTAGTAGTGTTATCTAGTGTGCTATTTGGCTCACTTTTGTGATCCAGCCACCCCGACTTGTGTGGCACGCTATATACACTCCCTTGCCGCCCCTTAAATAAGAGTGGCAATTTAAATAGCGAGCTAAATCCTATGAAGAGTTACCATAAAGTATTTGTCCCAATCTTAATTGCTATCCTTTTAGTTTTCAGTTATACATATACCAGACAATCCCCTATTGCTACCAAAAAAAACACTGAAATGTCCGACTTTAAATCCTACATCATTACCTTAAAGGAAACTGCTTCCAGTGCAGATGTTAATACTGTGAAGGAAAAGGTCTCAGGTTTAGGTGGATCTATTCTTAATGAATATTCCTTGATTAAGGGATTCCTCATTAAATTGCCAGCTATTCATTCTTCTGCAATTGGTGATCACGATTTGGTTGCTACTATCGAAGAAGATAAGGAAGTTCACACTCAGTAGTGATGATATAAGGTACTTAAATAGCTTTTATTGGTTTAATGATCTTTCAATATAGATTAGTAGAAGAGGTTTTGGAATCTTTAATATTAGCTCTACAATCGTACGAATCGCATAAAATGTGCTGTGGAAACACGTAGAGACACGTATTGTGGTCTATTCAATAGAATATATAATTAATACAGTATAAGAAATAATGTAAGTAGTAATCTGTACAGGTGAGACTCTTGATATATCAATTTAGCAATCTATGCCGTTTAAATGTTTCTTTACTCTACTCCCTTTAAAAGCTTGCTGGTTTCTCAAACTCTACACTGTTTAAAAGCTTGCTCTAAGTATTCGACAGCATATATTCCTCAACATAGCCTAAACTATGGAGATTTACTCTCAGGTTACAAACTATAAATTGCTCAATGAGGTTCTTACCAGCCTAGACCTTATCGTACTGCACAAACATGAAAAACAGCATACCACCACCAGCCTCAATGTGATTACATAAGTCTTTTAGGTAGAGCAGTTTTATGAACTGTAGTAGCAGCCATACCTGAAGCAAATGAGGTCAGTTTGTTTCATCCCACACTTACATTCTTCAAGTTGATAGGCCATTTCTGTGTCCCCTCAACAGCTCAATTGACTGACCTTCATAATTGCTGTCAAAACCCCCACATTTCTCCTGCACAATGCCTTGCGATACCCCGTCATTTATCCCCTACCTTCATTTCTACTTTCTCCTTTATATCACTTTCTTTCTTGTCTCTTGATATGGCAGAATACGATAGATATAATCATCAACCGAATTTCAAACCAGTTCAACATCTTTTTGAATCTAGGTTAAGACAATTTACTGATAAAGGCGGACAATATCATGATTTGAATTTACCCAAGTTCTATGATATTGAAAGAGTTGAATTAGAACATATTAAGACTTGGAGAGTTCCAGATAAAGATGGGATTACTCAAAGACCTTTGTTTCCTGATATAAATTGGGACCATGTTGAATGGGAAAATATAGGCTTAGGCTATAGTTTCGGTCCTTCTTGGAAAACATGGTGGGTTACCTTTAAAATTGATATCCCTGAAGCTTGGTTGAAACATGAAGCTGTTGAAATTGAGTGGGACTCTTCCTCGGAAGCGTTTATTTATGATAGTAAAGGAGTTCCTATTCAAGCTTTTACTGGAGGTGGTGAACGTAATTTATGCAGATTAACTAAACCTTACCTTAAAACTGGCCCTCAAAAGTTTTATGTAGAAGTTGCTTGTAATGGAATGTTTGGAAATGGAGACGATGGTCATCCGGATCCAAATAGATACTTTAGGTTAAATAAGGCTCACTTGGTTTTACCTAACTTGGATGCCCGTAGGTTATTTTGGGATTTTTGGATCTTGAGTGATGCTGCAAGAGAGCTCTCAGGTGATAAATGGCAAAAACATAAAGCTTTGGAGGTTTGTAATCAGATTATGAATGTATTTGATCCTAATGATGTTAGCTCTGTTTTGAAAGGCCGTGCTTTAGCTGCAACATTATTGGGTGATAAAATTGATAGTGAAGACGTTTTTGAAGAGTACTCCAACTCAAAAACTAAAAGAATTGACATTTTCTCTCTTGGTAACTGTCATATCGATACTGCTTGGGAATGGCCATTTGCTGAAACAAAGAGAAAAATCCCAAGATCTTGGACTACTCAAATAAAGATAGCTGATCAATATCCAGAATATGTTTTTGTTGCTTCCCAAATGCAGCAATTTAAATGGTTGAAGGTGTATCATCCTGATATCTTCAAAAAGGTCAAGGAAAAGTTCACCACCAACCAATTCTTACCAGTTGGTGGTTCTTGGGTTGAAAACGATACCAATTTACCTAACGGGGAATCTTTGATTAGGCAATTCCTTTTAGGTCAAAGGTTCCAATACAACGAGTTTGGGTTTAACCTGAATATCTTTTGGTTACCTGATACGTTTGGATATTCCTCTCAGATCCCCCAAATTTGTCAGCAAGTGGGTATTAGCAGATTCTTAACTCAGAAGTTGTCCTGGAACAATATTAACAATTTCCCATTAACAACTTTCAATTGGCGTGCTCTTGATGGGTCCCAAGTTTTGGTACATATGCCTCCAGCAAATACTTACACGGCTGCTGCTCATTACGGTGATGTTGTAAGATCCCTGCTGCAACATAAAAATCCTGGCGATGTTCCAGCAGGTTTATTGTTGTACGGACATGGAGATGGTGGAGGTGGTCCAACAGAGGAAATGATTGAAAAGATTAGAAGATGTCGTGGTCTTGCAAATACTACAGGTGCCATTCCAGCTGTTCATATTGGGAATACTGTCGATGATTTCTACGAACATATTTTGGAGAATTCTAATCAAGGTGTTGATTTACCAACTTGGGTTGGGGAAATCTACTTGGAGTTCCATAGAGGTACTTACACCACTCAAGCTCTTACCAAGAAATTGATTAGGTTTGGTGAAGTCAAGTTACACGATTTGGAATTGATTGCTGGGTTACTCTCTGTTACAGAGCTGGATTATACGTACCCTAACGTTGAGATCCAGGACTTGTGGGAAGATATTGCTTTATGCCAATTTCATGACGTTATTCCAGGTAGTTGTATTGGAATGGTTTATTATGATGAGGTCTTGCCAATGTTGACAAAGAACTTGAAACATACGAATAAGTTGATTCAAGATGCGTTGGACTTTGTAACAAAGAGGAAGGATAAGAAGAGTAAGGGTAAGAGTCTTGACAAGGTTAAAGACATTGCCTATTTCAACTCATTACCATGGTCTAGAAATGAAATTGTTGAGGTGTCTCCTGAAAGTGAAATCTATGACGTTCTTAATGAATCAACCAAGTTTTCAATCAAGGAAGATACTGGCTTGAAAGTTTCAGTGACTGTGGATATTGATGGTTCTTCTAAAATTGATCCTTTGGATTCTATTGTTCATCCTGCAAGTGTTGAAGAGCTTAATGATACATTTATTTTGAAGACAGATTTACTTGTGGCCACCATTTCTAAGAATGGGGTAATTACTTCGTTGTATGATACTGTCAATAAGCGTGAGGTTATTTCTGACACTCGTACCAAACAAACTGGCGGGTCCCTTGTGGGTGGTAATCAGTTTGTTCTCTTTGATGATGAACCATTGAATTTCCCAGCTTGGGATACTGAGTTGTATTCTCTCCAAAAGTTCAAATTCTTGGAGAATGGGAAGGTTTCTATCAAGCTGCTGAGTAAATTGGAATCATCAGTCATTGTTACCCATGAGATTTCAGAGAAATCGCTGATTGAAACTGTTATCTCCATTCAGGGGTTGACTGCAGATAATATTACCCAGAACAACTTCATTAAGTTCAAGTGTCATGTCAAGTGGCATGAAACTTACAAGTTCTTGAAGGTTCAATTCCCAACCACGATTCATACCGCTCAGCAGGCCAATTATGAAACCCAATTTGGGATTACTCAAAGACCAACTCATTTCAATACTTCTTGGGATGTTGCCAAGTTTGAAGTTGCTCACCATAAGTTTATGGATTTGAGTGAGAGTAATTATGGGGTTTCTATTTTAAACAATTCAAAGTATGGGGGCGCAATTCATGGAAATTTGATTCGACTTTCACTTTTGAGAAGTGCAAAGGCTCCAGATGACAAGGCTGATATGGGAGATCATGACTTTGAATATGCTTTGTATCCTCACAAGGGACCAGTTGGGGAAAATACTGTGAAATTGGGATACAATTTCAACTATAGACTTGACAACGCAGTGATTGACTCTTCTAGTAAATTGCAAAACTTGTTGGGATCTGTTGGGTTCAAGGGTGCACATGGTAGTTTGGTTCTTTCTCATATCAAGAGAGGTGAGAATGATTATGACGTCAACCAATTGGAAGCTTACGCCACATTCTCCAAACAAAAGTCCCTTGTTTTAAGAGTTTATGAATCTCTCGGGGGTGTGACTAGTGGTACGTTACAATTTGATTCTAAATTAATTAAAATTGTCAAGGCTTTCAAAACAAATGCCTTGGAGGACGAAAAGGATCCTAATGTTGCAAAGGAATTAAAATTAAACAAAGATGGCAACCTTGATATCAAACTTGGTGCATTTGAAATTGCAACATTCAAGTTTTACTTGGAGTGAGATGGGGTTATCTTGAGGCATTGCAATGTGGATCTCCCAATTTTCTTCTTTTGACCAAATATTCTATGTAACTAAACCCTTTAAAAATATATATGTCTGAATAAAAAAGTGTTACCCTGGTGTCTGTATAATAGGAGTTCAAGTAATGTAATAGGAGTTCAAGCTTGAAAGAAGGAATGAATAGTCTTGCTTTTTTTTTGGGAACGGCACCCTGCTATTTAGAGATGGTGACTTGATCCGAAGGGGTGCATTCATATTAAGACGTTGAGTCTTTAAGTTATGTTGAGAAGTAGAGACTTTAAGGAGTGCATTTTGCAAGGAGTACGCAATTTGAATTGGCTTTAAGTCGTTTTAATAACCACTATTTATTTTTAGATGTATCTAAATTTATCAACCAAGCCATACAAGCTATGTCAGATGCTGATTCAACCTATTTTTCCCTCAAAGCTAAAGTTTCAAATATTATGTTCAAACTGCATTCACGAACTGCTCCTGATCCGTATACGAACTTCACAATCAGATTTTAATGGATATACTAAATTTAGTGCAGTGTTTATTGAATCTCCGCTACCAAAATAACTCGAGATTAGTCAGGGGAAGTTAGTCTCATATTGGCCAAAAATAATACTTGGCAAGCAATAACCTGTCTATTTACATCTGTAGGTACCTGTCTATTTACATCTGTAGGCACCTGTCTATTTACATCTGTAAGCAACAACCTGTCTATTTACATCTGTATACTTGGTAGATATTTCATCAGTCTAAAGCAGTCATCATTGTGCATTTGCTTCTTCAACATGCATGTAATTACAAAAGGATGATTCAATGCGAACCATTGTGTTTAAAAGGAATATTCTTGTATTTATTCTGATATATTTAGTATAGAACTTTATGGAATATAAGACTTCGTATAGTTCCTTGCCAGATTTCTTTTAAATCTTCCAGCTAATGACACAGTAAGGGTCACCTATACGATTCTTGAATAAACTTCTTCATTTAAAAACTTTATAGGTTGTATCGTAACATGGTGGTGTAGCATTAGGAGTCCATGATCCTTGTTAGATTATAGCCCGCTCCTATATCCCCTTGGCACTTCGTACTAAATCTTAACCTACCTAGCTGATTATCCCTTAACATTAAGTGTCGTTAATGTGCAACTTAAACCACTGTATAGACTGAACCCATACTGAGATACAGTATGTATCTTACAAAGTTCTAAAACACTCCTGCAGTTTGACAATTGGTAGTCTGCAACTGCGGCTTTAAATATCCTTCATTGAATGTTGAGCCGTTACATAGAATTCAATTATATTTGAGCGGCCACATAAAATTCAATTATATATGTGAGCTTGCATAGGTATAGTATGGAAGTCCACATTTCAATCATGAGCATTGCTTGTCCTTGTTAATTTTGTAACCAATTCGTCAATACAAGGGAACAAACCCCAAGTGCATATTAGCCGACGCGCGTTGCAGTTGCAAAAAACTTGATACACACTTGGGACATATTCCACACTCATGATACTATATATTTAGAAAAGGATAATTAGGCTTAACGCAATGTATTAATAGCATTGAAAATTGATGAATTAAAAAAGTATAAAGATATCAAATAATCCCATGTGTATTCGTTATCCAAGTATGAAGTTCTCAATCGCTATTTTATTCGCCGCCGCCGCTGCCATTGCTTCTGCTGATTTAGAGTCTGATACTCTTGCTAGCCCAACTGAAACCACCGATGTTTCCACCGCTTCACCTTCCGTTCCAGAATTAGCTCCTGGAATATCAGGGGATGCTACTATTGTGCCATTCCATCATCATACTAAATCTAGTTCATCTAAGAGCAGTTCATCTTCAAGTAGCTCATCTAAGATCAGTTCATCCTCAAGTAGTTCATCTAAGATCAGTTCATCTTCAAGTTCGTCCAAGCCTAGTTCATCTTCAAGCAGCTCATCCTCAAGCAGTTCGATTAGTTCCTCAAGCAGTTCATCTTCAAGCAGTTCGTCGAAGATTAGTTCTTCATCAAGCAGTTCATCTTCAAGCAGCTCATCTAAGATCAGTTCATCTTCATCGTCAAGTAGTTCATCTTCAAGTAGTTCATCATCAAGCAGTTCGTCTTCAAGCAGCTCTTCGTCGAGCAGTTCATCGTCAAGCAGTTCTTCCACGCCTAGTTCATCATCAAGCAGTTCAAGCAGTTCTTCCAAGCCTAGTTCATCATCCAGCAGTTCATCATCAAGCAGTTCATCATCCAGCAGTTTGTCATCAAGCAGTTCATCTTCAAGCAGTTCAAGCAGTTTATCGTCAAGCAGTTCATCTTCAAGCAGTTCATTGTCAAGCAGCTCATCTTCAAGTAGCTCCAAACCTAGTTCATCATCAAGCAGCTCATCGTCAAGCAGTTCATCTTCAAGTAGCTCCACGCCTAGTTCATCATCAAGCAGCTCATCATCAAGCAGCTTATCATCAAGCAGCTCATCTTCAAGTAGTTCCAAGCCTAGCTCGTCCTCAAGCAGTTCATCTTCAAGCAGTTCATCTTCAAGTAGTTCATCTTCAAGCAGTTTGTCCTCAAGCAGCTCATCTTTGAGCAGTTCATCTTCAAGCAGCTCATTGTCAAGCAGTTCATTGTCAAGCAGTTCATTGTCAAGCAGTTCCCAGCCCAGTTCATCTTCAAGCAGTTCTTCTTCAAGCGGTTTCTCCAATTCCACATCCAGTACACCAACTGAGACTACTCCAACTAGCACCACTACTAAAATTGGTACTACTATCATCACCATTACTTCCTGTTCAGAAAACAAATGTACAACTAAAACGCAAACAACTGGCTTAACAACTGTCACTGAAGAATTCACAACATTTACTACGTTCTGCCCATTGACGGAAACACCTACTACTGTGACTCAATTGCCAACTTCACCAAGCGGTTTCACCAATTCTACAATCACTAAAACTACATCACCAAGCGGTTTCTCCAATTCTACATCCACTAAAAGTACTGCAACAATCACCACTACTAAAACAATTGGTACTACTATCATCACCATTACCTCCTGTTCAGAAAACAAGTGTACAACTAAAACCCAAACAACTGGCTTAACTACTGTCACTGAAGAATTCACAACATTTACCACCTTCTGCCCATTGACCACCATAGTAGAAACACTTACTACTGAATTCCCAATTGTTCCTGTTGTTGTTCCTACTACAAATGTAATTACCTCGGTTATAGTGATCACATCAGTCATCCCTCCATCAACTTCAACTATTATAATCCCGGAAACCATTCAACCCCAGACAGTTATCTCAGGTGTCACTGTTCCTCCTGTTACAGTCCCTGCATCCACCAAAATTACCACCATTCTTGAGCACACCACCCTCTTGACCATTACCACATCTTCCATTGTAATTGAGACACCTACTGTGTTAACACCAGCCGTTGAGACTCCTCCGGTTCAGACAGTTGCAGGAGTTTCCACAGCACCTCCAGTTCAAACAGTAGCAGCAGTTTCCACCTTCAGTGTTGCAAATGGGGCCGCCAAAGCTGCTCCAATTTTCGTTTTGGGTTTACTTGGTCTTGCAGTATTTATCTAGACCTTCGTCACTCATGATTAGTTGTCAAGCTTCCTGCTTAATTCTGTATCAAAGTTAAAGTTCGTTTTTATTTCTTCAAATTCGTTTTTATTGCTACAAATTCGTTTTTTTAAGAGAATGACCTGTTCGTTCGTAGATTTAGTGAGTAATAATCTCATTCTGTTTGATTTAGAGAGTCATAGGCTCTCTTAACAATATCTTAGAGAATGGAAGACATTTTCTAGTTTTCGGTTTCATATTTGGTTTAGCAATTGCCATTAATATTTTTAAAAAAGTGTAAGCTCCCTATGTTGGAATAATTATTTGGTCAATACTAGGTAGGAGAATAATCCACAGTAATTCCATATGATTCACCCCACAGTAGTTTTTGCAGAACCGTACTTGAGGGTTCTATTTTCTAACTGTTTATTTAAAGATACGTTATAAGTACAATTTCTTAAGTCAGCCCTGCATATAGTTGCCGTTTCTTGTTACCTTGTATAATTTGCAGCCATGCAACCTGCGGGGTTTTTAAATTAAGTACATAAAGAAATTTAAAAAAAGAATTACGTGCATTGTGAAAGCAAAATCTAAATAACGTTATGAGATTTATTTTGAGAGAGCAAGTACAATGATAAAATTAGAAATATTTTGGAATTAAATATTCTAAACTTAATGAAAGCTATTTCTAATTAGCAAATCAAAATTGAATTTAAAATCAGAGATAATAATCCTCTCCAATAGATATGGTATCCGCATCTTCCAAAATTCCATCTTCACTCAAATATTCATTCAAGTCAGTTTCCTTTAATGGGCCATCATCTTCTTCGTAGATTTTATCCAAAATCAACTCAAATTCTTGATTGTATTTGTAAGAATTCAATTCCGAAATCCCATATGCTTTAATGTTATTCAATGATATTATTGTATTTCTTGGGGATTTAACTTCAAGATAGATATCTCTTGTTGCAATTCTCAAATTGATAAGTGAAACAGGAATCTTAAGATGTTCGATTGGCAGCGACTTTGAAATTTTGAATTCCTTAATTTTGATGAACTTCGTCAAGTACTTATTAGTTGGGTGCATCTCTTCATTGCTATGACCACTTCCATCAGTGTTCATTCTTAAATTTTTCAAGTAATCCAATAAGGTACCGACCTGTTGTGAATTCTTTGGCTTCACATAAAGAGTAACCAGTGAAAGAGATACTGGGTGACCATCTTGAATAGTTTTTTTAACTACTAAATCAGATAGTATTATTGGACTGAATAACCTGATCCCCAAAGAACAATGGTTTGATTCACATTCCCAGCTTGAACCATCATCAACCAAGACATTATTTGCATTATATTTCCAATGCTTTGGCGATTGAATGAGAGCACTTTCCGTTAATGAGGTTGAAGTGATGAAGTCATACCACCCAAAAAACACTTTCCCAGCAAGAGAACGAGATCTGAATTTAGATTGAATCAAGGGATCCAAATTTAGTTTTGTTAAAAATCCCAAGATCCTTGAACCAAGGTTATAATCTGCATAATTGACTTTTACTGATCCTTTAGCAAATGTGTCAAGCAAATTATGCAACAAAATTTTATTTGATGCCTTATTGAAATTTGGTATAGCCTCATTGGTTGAAGTATTCCAATTTGCCATTGGTGGCATACTGTCCATCATATCGTTGACCTTTTGAAAAACATATTTGTTATTACTAGTCAACTTCTGGTGAAGAACCTTTTCAAATTGGTCTCTCGTTATTAGTTTCACGTCATTCTCCAATCGTATATCAATAAGTTCTTTTAATTCATTTTCATTATTTTTGATAAAGTCATCCCAGAGCACCTTATCCCCGATCTCTTGGGGTGTCTTCTCTTTGGTCTTCCCTTGAGAAGGTATCTCGTCGGCCACCTCCTTTGAATGTTTCTCAATGAATGCATATAAATACGACTGAAACTGAGGAACAAAATGAATCTTCTTATCCTTAATATAAACAGGAACATGATTGGGTAATGCTTGCACAAATTCATCGAATAACGTATCTTTTAGTGAATCAAAATCTTGATATACCTTTGTTACTTTTGTTAATTTGCTATCAATTTCATCAAGCAAAGAATCGTCTGCATTCTCGGGATAAGCTTTGAGCAGTTCAAACTTCCTAGAGAGTTCAGCAAAATGATTGCTGTGTCTCTCCAAATTGTAGTCCACAGATTTAAACTTGTCAGTAATTATATCAATTCTCGTGTTGATTTGCTTGCTTAGCAGCTCAACATTGGACTCCAAGACGTGGTGCTTCTTAGATAGATCGGATGCGAAAGCATCCAAGGCCTTAAAATCATTCTCCATATGTCTAAGTTTGGAAATTACCGAGTGTGGAGCAGGTGACGACAGTTGTGACCTGGAGTAAAATATCAATGCTATTGATATGGCAAATGAGATTAAAAAGATCGCTGAATTCTTCCATAGAGGGTCAAATCTTGAAAGAAATCCAGTATGTGTTATTGAGGTTTTGTTTGAGTTGGCTTTAGTGCCGGCGTCCCCAGAAGAAGGTCCATTTTCCGGTTTAGAAAGAGGGATGGAAACCCTTTCAGCAGACCTAATTGAGGGCAGCACTTTATCTGGTTCAATTGAAGTATATATCGTGTCTGAAATTGATGTCCTAGGCCCTTTTCTATGTTGGACAGACACCACCTTGTCATATTCTTCTTCTTCATCTTCTTCACCATAAGTATCTGAGTCACTTTCACGTTCGTCCTGGTCATACTGTTGATGTTGACCATCCTGGGCTTCCTTATCCCCGTCATCATACCCCCGTTGTCGGCTTCTTCTAAAGATCTCACTCAAATTCGTTGTATCTAATTCTTCAAAACTTGTATCATTTATTGTCTGTAATATTTCCTGATCGATTGTTTGAGCTTTCTTTTTGAGCAAAGGTATCGATCGTCCTATCTTGGTATTCACATGGATTGAAGCGTCTTCATCACTTGCTCCATTTATGTGTGGTATATTGAGGAATCCAGGCATGTTGTTATAGCGCGTTTTGATTTATCTAGACCGCGACTTTGGCTGTGGTGTAATTTTTCAAGCCCTTGTAGGGTCTATCATACTTTGAGAACTATCCCAAGTTGAGGAGTTATTATATGCTAGACTGCCAAGGTACAAACACAAGCTGGATCAAATGATTGCATTTATTTATTTTGTAAATATGGAATTCATATTTTCTCTACATCATTCTGTTATTATGCATTATATTGTGTATATATATTATGTAAACCAAGTAACTGTATTATACAATATCACGTATACTTCATATGTAAATTTGTCTTATGCATTATCTATGTAACTTCATATACTTATTTCTCATCTCTATTGTATGGGTAGGAATGACACTTTTCAATCTTTAGATCTCATTGATTTCGTTAAGTAGTCAGCTATTTCTTGCCAACTGTTGGAATATATTTTCAGACGTGGTTTCCAAACTATTCACTTGGACTAGTTTGACCTATTCGAGGGATCAAGAAAGATCGACTCGGTTCTTAAAGTCACGATTCCGCTTTGAGATACTGAATGATGGATTGCAAGTAGTCAGCTATTAATTGCCAACTGTTGGGTTGAGCGTACTAGTCCTTTGGCTAACCATTCGGCCCGCGCCAGCCTAATAAACTATTTTGGTTGTGGATCTTGATGCATCAAAGATTTCATGGCTGAATTCCAAGTGTTCAAAATGCCAAACTAATAAAACCACCAATCACACTACCAATATATCCACCAACCAATAAAGTGATTGGCCATTGTTGCCATGGTCTATCCCAATCCAAAGGAATTGGTACCACTCCAAGCCAAGTCCCAACTATCACACCAAAACTTGAAGATAATACTTGGTTCCCAAAAATAAACTTATAGATCTTATCCAATTTAAAGATATCCAGAACTAAATTGAATTCAAACTTGGTCAAAATCAAAATTGGATTCACTGCCAATATTGAAAGATGTGTTGCCAACAAAAATGTACCCGTCAAGTTATCAACAAGTGGTGCTCCTAATAGCAACAACCCAATGAAGATCGGAATTGAAAATAGAAGAGAGACCACCAAGCTCCCTCCAATTAGAAGAGGTACGTTTGTATCATCGTACTTTGCCTTCTTCTTACTCTTCACGAAGTTTTTCACTAGGACCACATCATACACTATTTGAGCCAAAAGTAAGGTGATTAACCCTTTCAATAAAACAGACTCAACATTTTCGGTTAGCCCGGACTTGAACATACCTCCCAATACCAACAAATTATGGAATGGGATGGTTATTAAAGAATTCTTCAACTTGGGTATATTAATATCATTGGGTTGAATTAGGGAAACATATGTATCCTCTTGCTTTGGTTTCTCCTCTTCTTTTAATAGAATCTCATCAATCACAACTGTCAGCTTAGTATTTTCAAATGTCACAGACTTCCTTACTTGTTTGACCTTAACCATTGTATGGTGGTGTATTTAATGGTTTACTTTTTTGGTGTCTGAGACTTGTGTATTTATTCCCATGTGCGAGACTACAATTAGAAGAACAACTCTCAATAGAATGGTAAAGTAGGGCAAAAGCTGCAGTCTACCCTTTACTTGTTACCGTAACTTTACGATCGCCATTTAATATGGTATAAACAATCATCCACCGAATATGCTTATAAACAACCATTCCTTTACGCGTCCTTGACGCATTATTCTACATAATACACTACTCTACACCATTCGTAAATACTAGTAGAATAATATCATGATTGTTCTAATTCAGTTAATCTAGTGAAATTATTCCAAGAGTGGGTTGTACTCAGCCTCCGGAAGCAGTATTCCGCTCCATATATGAAAGATGCACTCCACTGTAAGGAGCTCGATATATCCGCGTGGTATTACATATCCTTTAAGACATTCTCCAACTCAATGATATCCCGCCAGATATCATGATGATCACCCTTGCTTCCCACCTTACTTGCCAACAGTACCTTTCTATCATCATTCAACTTACTGAATGTTTTTATCACCTGGTAATCTAAGATAGGTTTCGTATTTACATCGTTCTCCGCAATAGATAATCCACCAAACCTATTCAATCTAGGATTAAGTCCACAGTAATGATATTCTTTATCAATGAGTTGTTGTTGTAAAATATACATTCTTCTGTATGTTGATTCATTGATTGGGAACACTGTAAAAAAGGAACCATCTGTTGTGGATCCAATTGTTTGGAAATCTCCCAAGATAGAAACCATTTTCTCCTTCTTTTCGTAATCATAACTTTCTTCTGTTTTTGGAATCGATCTAAAACAAGTAACACTTGAATTCAATTGAAATGAAGCTTTATTGATCAATCTCAGTCCATTCAAAGAATAAGGATCTTCAGGATCATATTGAATCAAATGCAAAATATTGTTATTGTCTGCAATAAGCAAATAAATTTCCCGATCTTTGACAATAAAATCTGCACTACTAACGTCAATTGATTGTAAATCCTTACCTAACATGATCATTCTAAAAGGCTCCGCATCGAAGCCAACCAACCATATACTTTTTAAGGAATCCCCCAATATCACCAAATTCCCAAAACTTTTAGCTTCGGAAACATAAACAGCTGTATCTAAAAAGGCGACAGGTACAACTCCATTATCTTGCAAATCCCTAACAATGATTTTTTGACCTTGAGCAACCAAGAACCTTCCACTAACTTCACAAATTGCAGTTGCAGCACCCCTTACATCTTCCTTGAATACTTCTTTGAATTTATGATTGGTTTCGGGCTTCCCTGGTTTTGGCACAATATCGATGATTTCAAGAATTATAAAAGAACCATTGGCACTCAAATCTTCCATTCTGTATTTACCTGTTCCTATGACAATAAGCTCTCTTTTATTTTTGTATCTCTTGACAGTAGATCCAATGTCCAAAACCATTGACTTGACTGTTAAGCCCAACTCATTATCTGCCAATTCAATTTCATCAATTACACTCCAATTTATTGGAGAAATCAATTTAATGGACCCCTTATAGGAAATTGCAGATGGTTTGGTGGTATCAATTCCTACAATAGGTTTCTCCTCTTCGTCAAGACAATCGTATGGAATGTCTTTAAAAGTAGATATAACGTAGGTATTGGACGTCTCATGATAAGTAATTGACTTTATCAGTTCACCGATGGGGATGTGTTTCATTGGCCACAAATTATCATAGTTGAAATCAAGAGGTATTGAACAAATTCTGGCATTCTTCTTATTGTCCAAAAAAATCAACCCATCAGAGACTTTTGAGTCATAATATGGCGCAACTGAAACTGCTTCAATTTTGGAAAATTTGAAAATTCTAGCAGGAGCATGAACCGGTTTCAAAATTAAGTAAGGTGTCAACCCCGTAACAAATATACTGGTATACCCATTCAAATTAGGTAAGTACGCTAATCTCCTTTCTATAGCAGTACCAATTGGGTAAGCGTTGTCTGGGGCACCTGTGATTGGTAAACCTTTTTCCTTGATGAATCTATAATTCTCCCCATCAAAGAAAAGCTTATACATGATGATTTCACCACCAATTGTTAATATGGAAAGGAATTCTTCTTTGTGATCTTTATCACCCAAATCATTAAGGATCAATTGTTTAATGATTGGATCTGGGTCATTAGTAGTTGGCTCGAAGAACCCAAGACTGAGATAATCGGTATATCTATCAACATCATTCAATTGGAAACACTTTTGATTATGATCTTTATTGAATGCAACAATTCGATTATCACCTGTTGCAAGTATGAATGTTTTTCGCTTACTACCAATTCCCTTGATAGTTTTTGAAGCTTGGTTAGTGTGCCTTCTTTTGGTACCTCTGTTCATTAATAAATTGACGTCTTGCAGAACCGCATTCAAAAGACTAGAGTTGGTGATGTATCCAGTTGTTATGATTGTATCACTAAGTATTTTTGGAATATCGATTTTAGTGTATGACTTTTTTGTACTGACCTTTGTCAGGCCCTTAGAAGTATTGCCCTTTGAGGAATCTGGGTTGCTCAATTCTGAGCCAAGATGAATTTCGAAAATCATCACATCACCACTAGATAAAAAGATCATTAAAAATTCATCTGTTAAAGTACCATTAATGATTTCATCATCTTTAATTTCTTTACTTAAAGATAAGCACTTTTTAAAGTTTTCGGTATATACAACGATTTGCTTCGGGGTGACTTGTAGGATGTATTTTCCTATTTCATGGATTGAAATGGTTGATTGGTCATTGATGAAATCTTTTGAATTCAATCTTGCGTATTTCTTCTCGATTTGGAAGATTTCAGATTTTGAGTCTGTGTCATCTGATGTTATCAAATACTTTTTATTGATTGTCCACATGCGATTTATTTTGGAAAAACTTAACGATGAAGAAACAAGTGGCTGGATGCTTGGAGTAATGATATTTATTTTTGCATCTTTATGAGTTCCAGCATTTGCAACTATTGAAACTTCACCAAAGTTTGGGTTCAATAAATTGGACTTATATTTTTCAGTAGAATAGAACCCCATTGTGAAGTTGGATATAGGACCATTATTTATAAGTTCATCATGTTTGATAAACTTTATGCTCGATTTTCTAATCTGAACCTTTTTGTCTTCATCATCATCATCGTATAACCCTTCTTCATCATCATTGTCACTTTCCTCCTCAACTTTCAAAATAGGTTCCTCTACTTGAGCTATTTGCTCTTCGTACACAGATTCAATCAATATACTATTACCATTTTCATTCCCTAAAAAGAGGAGATTATTATCAAGAATTGCTGTTTCACTTAGATATGAAGCACTTATACCTTCATATTGCTCTCTAGGTATGGACTCAATTCCAAAGCTTTTAATTGATTTCCCATCAACTATGAAATTTATATAATAGAACTCTCCATTAGTTAAGATCAATAATAATCTGTTATCATTTGGTAATGGGATAATTGTCGAATACTCCAAAAATAAATTCAACATAGTTTGATCTACATAATTCTTCGTAGAGGCAGTCGTTGATGAAGTATATTGATTGACTGCAATTCTTCTAACAATCCCACCATTATCAACATGAATTAATTCATTACATCCAACTAGTAAACACCCATTAAGAGGCGCTGGTAAAGGAATTACTCTATCGATATCATAAGGTAAATTCTCAACCTTAAGCACTGATACTGTGGATCTCGTTTCGAGATCTAAAGTTAGTACCATGAATTGAACCGTGTCTTTTACTTTGAATAAGTTCCCTGCCCATGCTCTTGAGTTTTGAGAAATCACAGCAATTGTTGGTTCTCTGAAATTGTGTAGAAACTGTATATCTATAATATCTCCAATGGAGGGGTCTAGACTTGCGCCATCAATTAGGAAACTAGAATCAAATATTTGCTTTGATTTCCTCGAATGGTCTTCCTTCGTATTTTCTTCCTTCGAATTGTTTTCATTCTCCTTTCCATTTTCCTTTATATTTACTTTCCCGTTCATCTTTCCGTGCTTCTCGTCCACTTTTATCTCATCATCGTCTTCATCTTCATCTTCTTGAGTTCCCTCAAAGGGTAAAAAGGTTAAAAGGTTCTTAAACCGTAAACAAGTACATGAGTTGTACGTTGGTTCAATCAATAACCTTGTCTTAGATAATTTTTCATGGGTTGAATTCTGTATCATATTCTCATAATAATGAAGGGAAACAGTTTGAATAGTGTGAAGAACATGATCCCACTTAATGATTGAAAATTTGGCAAAAGTAGTAGATACAATCAAATAGTCCAAATTGGGACTTTCAATTGTTCTAATGGCTTTTAGATCTGTAATAAGCCCATGAAGATTATATTGATCCACAAGTTGTAATCTATATTTTGGTTCATTTGGTAAAGTAATAACTTCAAACACTTGCAATAAAGACGCCTTACCAATAATCAAATGCTTGGTTGTCGGCGAAATAAAATTGCATCCAACACTCTGCCCAACCCGTGATGGTTCAATGAATTCACGGTAAGCGTCCATCTTCGTTAACAAACAGATAAAATTTCAGTCTTAGTGCCTAAAAAATTAGGAGAGGTTCACGAAAAGTGTCGTGTAGGTACCAACAGTAAATGAAGAATACTGATATGAACCAAAGAATGTATGCAGAGAAGAGAAGAAGCTTGATTATGATAGATATGCCGAAGTTTTTAAAGTATAATTGTTGAAGCGTGTTTATTTGTTAAAGTGTATATGGATTTGATTTTCTTAAATAAAATCGAGATTATTTGTAGTGTTTTAGATTAAATACAACAGTCTTAGGGTACTTAAAATATAATTATGACTCTATGAGCTTGTTTCAAATCAAATAGTTTGTATATGTACTCAATAAGTATGTTGCAGCATTTCAATACTTCTTCATCATATCTCAATTTAAATAATTCCAGTTTGTCATTCTTCTTTATACCCATATACTCCATCAGTTTAACGCTTCTGCACCTTTCAATTGATATTCTTCATTGAATATATTTATTATTACAAACCTACAATGGCAACATTACTCCATCTCCGATCATTCAGTGCATTCCAAATAATCACGTCCAACGATCACATACATTTTAATTATATATCTATTCAAATTCACATGGGTGTCATTCCAAATGAATTTTCATCATATTTTATCTAAGTGTACATAATTCCAGAGTCCAAAAAGGTACCCCCGTTTGGTTACAGGCAATTATTGCGCTTTCACGATAACCCACTCGTCTTGGAGGCATATTTACCAATCGTGTCAAATTCCTCCACACCGCAATAGTTAACAAAACCTTTCAAAAGCTTGCAAGATGTTAAATTTTTGAAATATCAGTAATCACACTTCTGGTTTATATTGATGCATTTTGAAGATACTTATGAGTATACTTTGTATGAGGGTTAATTAGCGAGCACTTGTCATAAGTTCTATTTTGCCATTTTAAGGATTTTTCACCTATCATCACGAAGTCGACCATGCGCAAGAATCCCACTGCTGAGTTTCATGCACTACTTGACTACTTTCGGATAGGTTAATCTATGATACAATTAGACTTATCTAACTTTCTAATTTAGATTAACACCGCTTTCTGTTTTTGAATGCACTTTTTGCTACTTTGGATACCCTTTTAGCTTATTTTGTAATACTACATTTATACATTTTTTTACTTTTGTAATCTATTTAAGTAGACTATTACTCTTGAATATGATTTGTTTAAACAGACTTCTCATTTGTACTAAACTTCTACATCCTACTTGTTGTTTCGAATATTGCCTGTAATTCATTTTAAGGTAACACTTTTCTTCTACAACCACTTTTAACTCGTCAACTACAACTACCTACATTCAAAACCGCTCAATCTTACACTGAAGTCTATATGGGAGATACATTTTCTATTAAGTAAAACAAACTAGGGCTCCAACGGAATAATATACAAAGAGAAAAGGTGGGGAAGAATAGACGCAAGTAACATGTGAGTCTTTGACCAATGTTTCGAGCGATTTCGTATTAATGAATAAAAGTATTCATTAATGAAGGAATAAAAACATTATTAAGTAACCTTCTTAATAATACAGAATACTCAATATTCAATTTATACCATCATTAGTATAGCAATCATCATGGCAAATAATCCACTGATACCTGTAGACTTATAAGTAGCACCGTTTACGAAATCTGAAACCGATGGAGTTGGACCTGCAGAGGTCGATACTGGAGCATGAGTTGCAGTCGCAGGTGGTGTTTCTGTTATTATGTTATCGGTTATGACATTGATGGTCAGAATTCTGGATTTCGTTGAGGTTGTTAAGGTTGTGATAGTACTTGGAATTTCTTTAGTTGGAGACACAGTGGTAGTTTGTGTGCTGGTCCAAAGACTAGTTGGTGTTTCACTTGGAGTTTTAGAAGCACTCTTAGTACTTGTTACAGTAATGGTTGGTGTTTCAGTAGCTGTTAAAATAATTGTTGGTGTAACAATAGCAGTTTCAGTTGGTTTAACAATAACAGTTTCACTTGGTGAAACTGTGGTGGTAGTTGCGGTTGCAGTAGCCACTTCTTCGGAAGTCAATGGGCAATAAGTGGTGTAGGTGGTGAAGTTTTCAGTAACTACAGTCACACCGGTGGTTGCAACACTGGTGTGACACTTGTTGGCAGAACACGAAGTGATGGTCACTACTGTTGTTGATTGTACGGTTTCAGTAACTGCAGGATCAGCAACTGTATGAGTGACACCTGGGGTCACATTTACAGTAGTTTCGGAATCTCTTGTAGTTGAATGGGCATCAACTGAGCTTCTAGTTACTGGGACTGCGGTGGTGTACACAGTCAAGATTCCATCAATGGTAGTACTAATGACAGTGGAACTGTACAAGTCAGTAGTAAGTTGACATTGTCCATTGGTACATACTGTATGGGTCACCAATACTTCGGAGGCATCAATAGCAGTGTCAATATCGTAAATCGTAGATCTAACCTTTGTTGAAGTTGGAGCTTTTGTGACTGTTGAATCAGCATCGACTGCTGAAGGATTAGATTGGCCAGCAGTAACTGTAGACGTACCAGTTACAAGTGCTGAACCTGTAGAAATAGCCTGTTGAGTGGTTGTTGGGATGGTGCTATTGAAATACGAGAATGATGATGGGACAACAGTGGCTATACTCGAAGTACAAGAACTTATTGTTGAGATGGTTGTTGAGCGTATGGTTGGTAATACGGAGTTGGTGCTTGCGGCGGCGGCACTACCTATGAGGCCTGCGATGATAAAACTTTTCATTATTCGTAATTGCTTTGGTTTCGTAGAATATACAACTTTATTGTTAGAACATATTGAGATAATCTCTCATTTATATATCTGGAATGTTAGATCGGAAGTTGACACCATCAATCATGCATCGAACACTCTTGACAATGGGATAGTATGCCTCTGCTGGTTATATACTACCAAATAGTGTTACCAGTACATTTTAGTTAGTACAAAGTTATATCAGCCTCTAATAATGGTCTTATTTCCGTACCCACAAAGGTTTCACTGATTAATTTGTCTAGTACCAGCGCCTCAGCAGAACTGGCGCTTGGTCCCAATTGCAAAAAAAATGCCTGGTCATGTCCCGATTAGGACGATATGTGCAGGTCTGCATTATTTTGCGTACGCCTGCGCTTCCTAACTTCATGTCATGTGATCTTAAATAACTTTTTCCAAGATCTTAGATTTATCCACTTGATCTACCAGCTCTACAACCAACTTCACAAAATGAACGGTCATGTTTTGACGCTCCTTCTCTTTTGCCAGATACTGGGGGCTTACCTTTTTGGGTGGGGGAAGGCACCAGAGTTTGACTATGTTATAGAACTCAAAGATAGTGCCATAGAGTCGACTTTCGAGCAAGCCCAGTACTCATTGATTTACTTTTACGAGGAAAATTGTCAGTATTGTGCTCATTTCAACCCAACGTTTGAGCTTGCTAGTACCTTGTTAAACAATATTACTCGGGGGGACATACAATTGGTAAAGACAAATGGCAAATTAAACCAGCGACTAAATCAATTGTTCAGTGTAGAGCATTATCCCACGTTAAAATTGCTTGATTATGCAACCATGCGAATAACAACGTACAAGTCAACCGAGAGAGACCTTGACACAATCATAGATTTCTTAGAGAGTAATATGAAGCGAAAGTTGTACCCGAATTATAATAATTTGCAGTCAGACATAAAGGTCTTGACCGATGAGAATGAAGATCTTACGGGCTCTATAGTTGTTTTCACAATGACATTTCTACCACAATGGACAAATTACAAGTTACGAAATCATTTCTACCAAGAGCTTGCAAGAAATAACAGGCAATTGAAATTTGCCTTGGTGGATTTAACTGAATTTGCTGGCAATAGGTTGATTGAGCAATACCAGGTAAGCAATTTCCCATCAATGATGTATTTCTCACCGAATGGGTTCAAGACATTTAAAACACATTCGCAGAACCATCTTACCAATGGGAATTTAGATGAAACGGATATTATGTTGTTTATTGAGAATTTGGAAACTAACAACCATGGTGAATGGTTTAGAAGTATCCTTGATTTGAAGGAAAAGTTGATGGATAGCTCGTACGACGGTCATATGAATTTCCAGTCTGGATTTAATGTTAACCAGGGGAAGCGTATTCTTAGTGAGCATATTGGACTAGAGGAAGAGTATGCGGGGTTGTTAGAGCATCTAGAGTTGTAATTGGTGAAATTATGATCATTGAAGTGCAGACATGATAGATCACATTAGAGTAACGGTGTACAAAGGTACAGTAAAATCATAGAGTTAACATATAGAATACACGTGCAGTTGTAAAGACTCCTTGACCATCTGGAAGTATAAGTAGTACCACAAAACTTTAAATAAATAAATTTCCTTGCATTGAAAGATATTATTTAGCGCAAATATACAATGCACTCACCGTCTTTGCGTGGTTTATTGAGATAGGGGATGCACTAATACATTATTTGCATGAATCACCAGCTTACACAAGAAAACGACACATGATTGACTTCACCAGGAAGCTGGAAGTAACAGCCATGCTTGAGATCAATCATGCAGGTTGAATTTTTTTGCAGCCAACTTTTGGTGATCCCTCATACAAAATGGCCCTCCCAGGGTGCGTACATTAGATTTTGCAGTTGCTAAGCATTAAAAGCATGCATACGGCATTGAAAGGTAATAGGAGGGTATGCAATTTTTCACTTGTGATATCAGGGAGTATGGTCATCACATGGTAGTACAACATTTCAAGAAGATCGAAATATTCATGCTTCTGTCCAAAGCACTCTACGAGGTTTAAGACAATGAGTCAAAAGCTGCAAAATATGCCACTACAAAAAAATAAAAATTTGGTAAAATTTCTCGAAAAGTACTAAATAAAATATAATAATTTGGTAGACTCCTGTCAATCTCATACATCGCAATGTTTTATTTTAGCTCGATCATTAACAGTTAAGTACAATACAACTCGAATGTCATTGCTTAAAGCCAAATACATATACTTAAGCGTTAAGTTCACATTCCTCCAAAAAAATCGCTACAGTACCCCTATATGCAGAGATTAAATCTTCTTAAGCTTGATTCACTTTCAAAGTTTAACTAAATCTACACCAGGCATGTTGCCGTAAAGCATCTCATTTTCACCAGCAGTGCTGGCCAGCTTTTACCCACAAGAAAGGATTACATAATATAATTCCCCTGCATGTGAACCAAATTACGTAAGCACAAACTAACTGACGTGTTGAACTCTCAAGCAAAAATCACATCAACTACAATGAACATCTTTAGCATATTGGGGGATATAACCCATTTGACAAGTATCATACTTTTGTTGTATGTCATAGAGAAGAACCGGTCTATTAATGGGTTATCTATAAAAACCCAGTCGCTATACGTTTTGGTTTTCCTCACTAGATATGTGGATTTATTTACCAAATACTACTCACTTTATAACTCACTCCTCAAGGTTGTTTTCATTGGGTCTTCCATCTATACCGTTTATATTATGGCTTACAAATATAACGTGTCATCAAAAGCTGATATTGATTCTTTTCCAGTACGGTACTTACTTATTGGTTCAGCCGTATCGGCCCTTGTTTTCACTCATAAGTATACATTCAGCGAAGTGAGGTGGTCATTTTCTATATGGCTTGAAGCTGTCGCGATTTTGCCTCAATTGTTCATATTACAAAGAACTGGAGAAGCGGAAAATATCACATCACACTATATCTTTGCCTTAGGAGCTTATAGAGCTTTATATATTCCCAACTGGATATATCGGTACTTTGTTGAAGGCCATTTGGATTACATTTCGGTACTTGCTGGGCTAGTTCAAATTGCAATTTATTCCGATTTCTTTTATATTTATTATAACAAGGTTATGAAGGGGAAGAAGTTTGAGTTGCCTGTATAAGAGATCGAGCGGAAGTGGCACCAGTGAAGCGGGTTGCACAAACGAAGAAACACCAAAAGCAGGCAATATAGAAGTGGCGAATGCTGAACAATCTAAACAAGCGGAGGTAAGGTGTATTTCTAAATATTTGCCATGGAATTTTCCAAAATTTATTGATTTGTGGCTCTGCTTTGTCAAGACATAAACAACTTTGCTCTTGCCTCAGTTTCTCATATCAGTCGAATATCCTTTGGTCGGTCTGTAGGTGTTTGTTCGCTACTTGAATGTCTTGTTCGGACGCCTCGGTATATCCAGAACTCAAATGAACAAGTGTCACAACTTGGGAGCTGCGGAATGTTAGTAATCAAGTATTCTTTCAGAATTTAATCCCCAAGGAGTTTGTTTGTAAAATTAGGGATTTCATCTATTGGTAACGTATAGAGATGTCAGTTTCCTTGGCATGTATTCTCTTTAAATATTCAATTTTATTCCGAATACGCCTGGTATCGGATTATGTGACTAGTTTGGAAAAGGAATTTGGCTTTTTAGTGGAGACCATGTCGAAGATGCATAGCTAACTATCGAGTGGTACCGCTGCGATGAATAGAAATAAATAATTGAAACCTCTCCTTCCCTGGAGGCAACTTCAGAATTCACTGACCCATTATGCCTCTTGACACAGCTTGCGGTAGTAATTATCAGCCAATTTCAAAAAACAGTGGGGGTGTATTGAACTATCAATTCATAGCAACTCACAAGCGCTGCTTCGTATTTTGTCCCATGTGTGACTTTTCGATTTATATGCTAGCGGTTGGCCCTTACAAGATGGAACTTGCTGCTTGTACTAACTATTTATAGAATACTTACTTTTTGTCATTATACGTATGATTTTGTTGACCCGACAAACTTATCTATGATGCACGCATTTCAGATTTATAAATGAAGTAGAAAGCATTTTGCTTTGATATCTTTCAGATCTACAACAGCCATATTATTCTTTAATTATACCGCTTCGCCGAAGGGAACTTCACCATGATTGGACCACAATATGCAAATGTGAGATACGCGATAGCATTGTAGTTTCGCGTTGTTAGCAAACAGTCAAATAATACATATTTAACGTACAAGATAAGACTAATTGTCGTAGTTCCAATGTATTAATCTCTCTTCAAAGGATAGTACTCAACCTTTACCCCATCTTTCGTAATAATCATAATCTCCAAACCATCCCCAACATGAATATGTCTCTCCGTCGCTGAACTAAATGCATCCTTTACCAATTCCAACACTTCATCCAAAGACAAGTACCTCAATTCTCGTTTCTTGGTACCATTGGAACCTGGCTCATATTGATTTTTGAAATTCACTTGATTATCTAAGAAAGGCATAATCAAACTTGCCGCAGAACCTCCAGCTCTACATTGTTCTCTTTCATAGGAGCCAACGGGATCATAAGAATAAACTGCACCTTTACCTTCCGCATCCAACCCGGCAATCAAAGTACTCACATAGTAAGGGAAAAATCTCTTGCCGTATAATAAATGTTGAATGTATCTTGCAGCACTATTTATATTCAATTTCTTTCCACCATGATCAAACTTATACCATTTCAATTGCGTCTTAAATCTGTCTATCAATGCAGCACCATCTGCTGCAAACCCATTGGCAGTCATTGCGATGTCATCTCCAACATTGAAGATCTTTGGTTCATATCTAGAATTAATACTGTAACCTTCAACTTGTCTTGTATCACCCGCCAAAACAGCAAAGTCTTTGCCTGCAATTCCTAACACAGTACCACCATTGTCTGAGTATGGATTAAATCTATGTTCTATAGGAGTGGAATGGATCTCAGACGAGTATTCAGATCCTACAGTTGCGTTCATGATGATTGAGTATACTATGAATCTTAGTTCGCCACTTGAATGATGGAAATTGGTTGCTGCACGACATTGGCTAGAGTATTGGAGTGCGCTGTATGAGTCGTATGAGTAACGCAATTGTGTTAATTGGGTGAGTATGAGAGTAAGAACAATCTTTATAGACTAAATGGACTTGCTCGAATAAAATATCAATTATGATATTGTATAATACTGTGCTTATAAGGTTTCAAATGATTTTAGAGTAATTGGTTGAAATCGAAACCAGCACGATTGTTCCTATGTGTTGGCAGTATCTATGAGTTCTACGTATTACCCTATCTATTAGTTTTATGTATTCACGTGTGTTCTAAGTTTACAAAACCCAAAGTAAGTCTATTTACATACACACAATATTACCACAACACAATGATCATGAACCACGTCGAAACGCTAAGGGACTCATTCAGTTACGATGATACACCTTTGTTACTCTGAATCCTCGTGATATAAGCCTTTGAAATCACATTCCAAGATCTCATGTACTTTTCCAAGCACTGATTAACACACAACTCCTCAGGTCCGGTTAATGAGCTGGATGGTTGAGAAATACATTTCTCAAAACAGTTTTCTGAAACTTTATTAACTAGTTCAGTGGCATTGGCAATAGCTAATTCCTGACTTATTTGGTCTTGAATATCTTGCTTAAGTTGTTGTGATGTTGACAAGGTAGTAGTAGGAGTCGAAGTAGACGGAGATGTGCCGAAGAATGCCATAGTGAAAGTTAATTTTTCAGTACCGAGCAAATTCAAACAAAACTTATTACGATTGGAGAATGGCAAATCAACTGCATGGCTTATAGTATATCTAAAGAATTCCTGCGAGGTTTGCGGTAGCTCAAATGGGGGGGTATTGTAGAAGTCAGCGGTACTTTCATAGTCACTGGTTGATAAATGCTCTAACATGATGTTCGTATTACGTAAGTAATAATTATACAAATTAAGTTGTGGTCAATCGTTAACAGAACTTGATCGAAGCATTTTGACTTCCTTAAAGTTTGCTTTGAAAGAAATTCAGAAGGGTGGACCCTTGATTCATTTAGACCAACATTTCAGATTAACTGTTTCTCAAATTTTTTAAAAGGAGCAAAAATGTAGATTTCTAAGTCCAATATTACTACACAATACATACCAGAAGTAAGCCAGCGATAGTCTTAACCTGTATTATAAAAGTTGAGCTCTGGTGTGTAGTGATCAACTGGTCGAAAGAAGCAGAGCTTTTTTTTTTAATTTTCTTTTAAATGTACCTGTTATGGTATTTCAGTTGACTTAAATGACCAGATAATCATCCGGTATAGTGTAATGGCTATCACAGGACACTCTCCATGTCCGAATCCGGGTTCGATTCCCGGTACCGGAGAAATATTTTTTGTAAAGTACTATTTGACAATGAAGTCATATCACTAATTGCGTGATAATTAAACTTACTTTCAGAGCTTTAAACTACTTTGTCTTTGCTATACCTTCCAGATATAAAATGTTAAACTATCTAAAAATAAAAAAAGAATTAGGTCACGCCCGGATTCGAACTGGGGTTATTCGGATCAGAACCAAAGGTGATAACCACTACACTACGCAACCTGTTATACGTAGTCTAGATGACTTTTCTATTATATACTCTAATATAAGATATTGTTTTCCTTCTCGACCTTTCCTATTTGCGGACACACTCTCTTAAATAGTCTTAATATCATAATACATGATTAGCAGTGAGCGAAAGCGAACTGTGATTTTTTTTTAAAAAAAAAAACAGACATGAAATGTACTATTATGACTACTAATTTTCTTAGCCTTTTCTCTAGATATTACATAGCAAACATCAGACAAACCTTTTCACGTAGTAGTATATTGTTCAAATACTAGGTTTAGGTAAGAAAATTTGGCTGCAAAAAATCTGTTAAATCGTCAGTAATATGAGTTGATTATTCTGCTATTTTGCTTGATGAAAAGATTTTGAAAAATTTGAAGGTCACAGGTGGAGCTTGAAAATATTATATTTCTAAATTCTCCTCCTGTAGACAGCCAAGGTAAAATGCTATGCTTTTTGTTCATTATAATCTAACAGTCTTTTGAGCATTGTCAAACTTCATGAGATGAAGACTCAGCACAAAGCATGCTTTAAGACAGGGTCTTTCTTGCTGCATCGAATGATACTTGGGATAGCTTTCTTTGTATTTACCAAGTAAGTCTACATATGTGTGCACAAACTGGTTCTCTACATAGTGAACAACTCTACTTTCTTGAAAATTAATCTTTGCCTAGAAAAAGCACCTGTGGTGTTAACATATTTCCGAAATACAGTCGTATATTTTCGTAAGCTTCTTACAAACTAAAGACCACCCGCATGCACATAAATCTAGAGTTAGTCAGCCGGAGAATACAGCTAGGTATAATCGATTTGGTAATGAATCACAATGGTCTTGCATTAGCATAAAAAAATTGCTAGTAACAAAAAGTAAAGGTCGTGCCCGGATTCGAACCGGGGTTGACTGGATCAAAACCAGAAGTGATAACCACTACACTACACAACCTTTGATGATTAATTTACACCAAATATCAAGTATGTTGTAATTATCAACATACTAATTTTTTTTAAAAAAAAAAATGTCAATTACAAAAATCCTCATTTTGCTCAATCGATACCTTTACATTGCATACAATTGGTATAAGCTGGGACTAACGCGGTCGGATTAATACATTGATCTATCGCCCCGTGCTATATATATAAAGAAAAAAGTCTTTTGCAGTCAAAACGCAACAAAAACTTTGAAAAAAGCCATTGAAACCCAATTTCCGAAAGAACCACCTAATCCAAACAAACCCCCCGACCCACCAAAAACACCAGAGCAACTTTCCCCACTCCCAGTTCAATACTCAACAAGTTCAAAAAATGATGAACCAACCACCCCTGGACCAAACTATCTCACAGCAGATGTTTTCACAATCCCCGAAAAACATAATTCAAAAAAACAACAACCAAAACTCCAAAACCACTTTTCCCACCACAAAACCCATCTCCGCATGGGGTGGGAGGCCTCTTCCAAACAACGAAATTGATTCCTTAAAAACTTTCGCCGCATCTACTGGTGCCGACGTTAAGGACTTTAATGAACAACCTCACCCAACTCCAAAATCACTGCCCAACCCAACAGTTAGTTCAATCCTTCTTGAGAGTGGACATGATTTCCAAACCAGAATTCACAAAGAGGCTTTAAACTTAAAAGCTATTGAGAAAATGATCGATGATAACGTTTTTGACAAATTCCCATCACTCACCGCTTTAAATGCCCCTCTCCCAACCGACGAGATCTATGACTTTTTTGAAGATTTAAATTCAAAACAAAATGCTACAACCGCTACCACCGTAACCGCCGCTTCCGACTCACAAGATGAAACAAATGAACCAGTTTATTCTGCTGCTGATCGGATTATCCAAATTGAAGACGCAAACACTGAGCGTGAATTTTTAATTAGTTTAAGCCAAACCCAGCGAATTGCCCATTTGACCAGGATGCTGACAGTGTCATCTACTGCTGCTGGAAAACTCTACCACGAAATGACCAAGCAACAGAAAGACTCCTTTTTGAAATTTCAAGTGATTCAAGAGCCAGAGGCAACTGACGTACCAGCTACAAATGCTGACCCTGAAACATCTTTTTTAAAATTCCACGAAATACTACAACACGATACAAAAATCCGAAAGGAAAAGGAATACGATTTCGAAATTAAGCAAATTGAAAAACAAATAAATTACTTAAAACAACTTTTTAAAAAACAACATCCAGAAAATACAGAAAAAGAATTAGAAATTTTGCTTAACAATTATAAATCATATCAAACCTTTTGTCAAAACTACTACAAATTCAAGTGTTGGAAAGCAAATTTATACGGTGAAAAACCAGACGGATGTGTTTTCGATTTTGAATTCGAACACATAAACGAACCACTTGATTATGAATACGAAGACCATATCTTTTACATTGAACCCCCTGTTGATCCTGAGATAAACACTAACAAATACATTGAAAACTTCAATGAAGCTTCGTTCAGGGCCTACAACTCCAACGGCGAGATCATCGAAAATGCCCTCCCTTACGTAATTAAGTTCGTCCCACAGACTTTCACCTCGATTATTGCTTGTCGTTTCACTAGTTTCGTCCACCACGTTGACAATCTCGAAAACTTTCTCAGCTTCCACTTCAAAACGTATCCCAAAATCCTTTACGAGGAACACGAATCGGGCCCAGAAGTGAAACCTCCTTTACTTAAAAGCAATACGGAAACAAAATATACAAAAATTTTGATTTTAGGACTTCCCCTGGACCAAATCCCAACAAAGACCTGTTCACGCGTTCCAGGCCAAACACTTGAGATTCTTTCGAACCTTCCAAACTGCAATTTTTGCCACACACTGAATCACACAAAATTCCGTTGTCCCTATACCCATTGCAGCTCCAAAGGCGAGATCATCGAAGATGCTCTCTCTTCCCTGACTAAGTTCGTCCCACAGACTTTCCCCTCCATTATCACTTGTCGTTTCACTGGTAACCTCCTGCAGATTGATCGATTCAAACCACTTCTCAGCAAACACTTCAATGTATTTCCCGACATTCTCTACGAAGAACACGAATCGGGCCCAGAGGTGAGACCTTTTCCTTCTACAACCAAGTGGGAAAGGAAATATACAAAAATTTTGATTTTAGGACTTCTCCTGGACCAAATTCCAACAAAGACCTGCTCACTTATTCCAGGCCAAACACTTGAGATTCTTTCGAACCTTCCAAACTGAAATTTTTGCCACACGCTGAGTCACACAAGATTCCGTCGCCCCCATACAGACTGCAACATTTCATGACCTGCAACGCAAACACACCGGAACAGCGTGCATTCATAAAAACAAATCCAAAATTGACTTAGATATCATCATTAGAGAAAATAGGAACATTCACCATACTAGGCAAATGGAAAAATTTTATCCTTCAAAGCGTCCTTGTTAATTGGACCCCTACCACAATATTGCTTTGAACATGAATCGGATCCTCACAATGCTGCAGAAATATGCCATGTTAATCCTAGTCCCGATGTATATACTAACTGCAGAAAGAGGGAAATTTTGAGGAGTTCTGAGTCTTGAAGCTTACTTAAGTTTCCAGATTACTTGGAATTCCCTTGCATGGAGATCCTGCCAACTAAGCCGCTTGCACATCGACAGATCTATATATTCAATTTGTAAGAATTCGTTTCTTAGCAAGTATGCATACATAAAAAGATAGAAGAGTAGATTATCATAAATATATCCTTTAAAAGTTTGTAAGTTGTACAATTTAATATTGGTTCATAAAATTCAAGGCGTATCTGACAATATTGGAATTGGCCGCATAAAAGTAGCAAAATTAAATACATAAATACTAGATAAATGCAATGACAAATTCTAATCCCTTCTACATCCCTTCTACCAATTAGGATGAGGTTTAGGTTAACGGGTTCACTCGTTAAACTTGCGGTTGGCAACCTTCTCTGCTCAATATTAGCCAATGCTAGTCTTGGACAAATCCAAAAGACAATTTAGACTCCCCAGAGCAATTGATGCGGTTCTTCTATTCGAAAAACAGTTTAGATAAGAGAAACCTGAAGGATGACTTCAAAATTAAGGGTTTGATTCGCATTGAATAGTGCCCTATTCAAATTTATAGGACCTGGTGAGGAAACTTCGATCGATCTTGAGACGAAATTCAAAAGCTGATACGTTATTCAATAAATTTCCAGCTAATAGGCTTTTTTAAGAATAAACCTGCTCTACTCTTATGCTTAGAGCAATTTTTTTTTTTTTAAGGAGAAAAGTTTGAAAAATAGATATAGCCAAAATATAAGGTATGGAAAAATATAAAGGGTATATATAAGACTTGGTTTCATAATGAAAACCTTCAAGATCATGCACCATCCTTCAAGATTATGCACCCAATTTAGCAAAATCCATATATTGGAACATTTGGTTACATTTATGATTTACCAAACCGGTTCTCTCCGACTATTCAAGAATTTAAACAAGGAAATCTTCTGCTATGCCCATTTGGAATACCATTTAAAAATGCACTTAAAAGACAGTCACTCATAGTACATAATTAAATAAGAATACGCCTGATCAAATAGCCCTTGAGTGTATGTCTCTACGAAGTAATTAATTGAAGAACTGAAATAATGCTTTAACAGTTTGATTTGTGGATAAAATTTGGACTTCTAAATCTTGTGGGCATCAACGTTCGACAATTTCCGAAAGTACATCGAATGTTTGTCCTGGGAATGCTGTACATCTCCTCTTTGGGGGCAGTCGAAGTTCTAAAATCACAACTTTTGTATAATATTGAATTTCCTCTCCAAAAACCTCGGGCCTCACTTCTGGACCTGATTCATGTTCCGTGTAAAGGATTTTGGGGTATGTGGTGAAGTGTCTACCAAGATTTATTTCAAACTCCTCAACAGTTTGGACATCGCCAGTGAATCGACAAGCAGTAATGGAGGAGAAAGTCCGTGGGACGAACTTAATTACGTAAGAGAGAGCATCTTCGATGATCGCCCCTTTGGAGTTGTAGGCTGGGAAAGTAGCTCCATCGAAGTGTTTAATGTATTTGTTCACGTTTAACTCACAATCTATGGGACGATCAACGTAAAAGACATGATCTTTGTATTGATGATCACTTGTTTTCAAATATTCGTATTGAGGATCCCGAACACACATGTCTGGTATTTTACCGTACAAATTTGCTTTCCAACATTTGAATTTGTATAGGTTTTGGGAAAAGGTTTGATATGATTTATGATTGTTAAGCAAAATCTCTAATTCTTTTTCTGTACTATCTTTATGTTTTTTTTTAAAAAGTTGTTTCAATTCTTTTATCTGTTTTTCATTTTGTTTAATCTCGAAATCGTATTCCTTTCCCATTTGGATTTCAGTATCGTGTATTAATTTTTTGTGGAATTTTAAATAGGATGTGTCAGGGTCAGCATTTGTAGCTGGTACGTCAGTTGCCTCCGGCTCTTGAATCGCCTGAAATTTATAATACCAGTAGCGATTATGCTGTAAAGCAACTTCGTCCCAATCAATAGAATATGTGTTATCCAGATCTTTGGGAGTAGGACCCCGGTGGGAGTTCAGCATTGTGGGTGGTGCAGTAAGTTTGAGCGTTGTGTTTCTATGGCTGCTGCAGTGTGATTGTTTGAATCATTTACATTGATTCACCTTTTTTTGAAAGATGAAAATCGGTTTGGTTTTTCTGGGGGGTCCGGCGGAGTGTTTCGGTCGATCTTGGGGAGCTTGGGTTGCCTCGTATTTATGTTTCGGTTTTTGTATGTTTTTATATTTCAGGGTTTAGCGCTCGCAAATTATCGAAGAAAAAAAACATATCGACAGCTACAGGACTCGAACCTGTGCGGGCAAAGCCCAAAAGATTTCTAATCTTTCTCCTTAACCACTCGGACAAGTTGCCTTTTTTGATTTTTTTAGCTTCATTAGAGAGTATACAACATACGTGGAGTAGACTTAAATTGACCAATTTTCAAATCGCCTTGGATATGTAAGCCAGCCACTTAAAGAAAGCATGTCAAAATTCCTAGGTGGAAATACATTCTGAGGAGATACTTCCTATACTGCTAGGGAAGAACAAATCTCCCCTAGAGTCTGTGAGCAAGAAGAAAAATGTGAAAAATTGGTAAACCGTGAAGATAATGATTTGGATATTATCATGCTTTCTTTAACAGGTTAACAGGACGACTTCAATAGATTTTATAGAATATAATTAGCTATTACCTAAAACACAATACTAGAATAATACACATGTTCTATACCGTTATATTAAACAGTAAATAAAAGAAACACAAATTCTTCATCTGAAATGTTGTGTGGAAGTCTGAATCAATGTCTGTTTATAGGTCACACTTGCATCACTAATTTTAAAAATTGCAAATTCAGACTCCATTTAAAACTTAAGAAATTGAACAGAAATGGTAAATCGGACACCAACGTATCGAAATTCTTGTTCTCAACATACATCCTTAGAATGTGATGAATAAAAAAAACATACATCCTACGTTATGTATGTTTTTTTGGGAATTGAAGAACAGCAAATTGTATTTTTGGGATATCAAATTCAAAGTATATATTAAAAATAAGTCAATATATAAACCCAAAATATGATTCCACACTTCTTGTATCATCCACCCTCAAAAAAGAATACTTTTCAAAAGGAATTAACAATTTATATATTGGATATTAGTGTAGCTCACATTACCTTTAGTATAACTGCAATTTGACATAACCTGTATACTAATGTATTTTGAATTAAGACATCATTAGTCATGTTTCAATATGCCACTAGTCACAATCCTCTTCACTTCTTCTGACTAGTTGGTAAATTATATAGGGCACGAAGGTTTCAACACTTCGCACCAAAGCAGGAGGTTTATGTAAAAGTAGTTTCGAAAATTTTACAATATGTCTAATTACAGCAACATTAAGTCACACATGGTACCCATTAGAAGCATCTTCTCGGCCGGAATATTCACTGTTCCTTATTCAACAATCTATCTAATAATCTATTCGATCTGATAATGCATTAGGCATATCTACCATGTGTATCGTATCATATAGTTTTTATTCATACTTTCATATTAAACGATGTAAATAACTATATAACTAAGGCCATACTGAGTCGTTACATATTATACAAATCTCCATTATTGGCATATCGTAGGGGACCCCAAAAAAGCCATTCCGCCAATTCGCAAGGAGTATGTAGATATCTTGATCTGGCAAATCAAAACTTTACATTATTAAAGTAATTGGTTGAATAGAACTATAATGCATTGTATAAGTATTTGACTGTTGCAGTTATTGATAAATCACTATTTTTTGATTATTGAAAAGTGGAATTAGCTTTAGAATTCTTGATAAGCTTAGCGATTGTAATTAATGATTTCAATACATTGAAGTAAAGAGGGACCAAATTTTTAATCAGCGGATCTATTTCTTGTATGGTTTTATAGAGTGAAATGAGTACTTGATTGACGAGAGGTTTGGAGGCAGATTTTCTAAACTTTGGTGATTTGTCGTTAGACCAAATATTTGGACTGAGAATAAAAGATTCAATGTCCTGATTTTTACCTGATGAAGTCGCTTATGAACGTTTGTATGGATGTATTGATAAATGCTTTAAATAATCTAAAGTTCAAATGTCTTGATTATGTTGTCATTCAATCTCAAGTTTTAAGATTTGTAGCAAATATTGATACTAAGAATGTAAACTTAATAGGAAAAGCATCAGGCCATGTAAATTTGGTCATTATTATGCTTTACTATTTTCTGAGACCCAAAAGTTTGGACACGAGGATGTAAGTTTACATGAATGTGTCCTGTAAAGTTAGTGGAATTCATGTGAATAGAATAAGCAAGAGATAAAAATAATAATATCGTAGCATAGTATCACCTCTAAAATAGTAGTCTTGATAGTAGATTGATAATGTTCACTTTTCATATTTTTTATTTCACAATTTGCTATCGGTTAGTGCAGATTTTTCTGAGACTTGTACATTTTGTTTGTTTTTTGTAGAGTACAACTTACGTGTTGTGTTTTTTCTCATTTTATTATATATGACAATAATGCGACTAATAATTTTATGTGTTCCAATTTGAGTTTTTGATCAAAGAACGGAAAGATACACTTATTTTAGAGTCAGTATATTTGTAAAATGAGCTTTTTATTCTCTTTTATTCAAGTTTGTAGCATTCTGCACATCAGTATTTGAGTATTTTTCAATTCATAAAGATCTGTATTTAATTGGTATAGGCTGGAGTTGTAAAGAGAAATATGTTATATAGATATGAGGAATTTTTAGGCATGGTAGTCAAAGGTTCAGGATTCTTTTTTGAATTTTGATTCAAGATCAATACTCCGTAGATTGGGAAATTGTATACTATAAGTTTGGAAAGCTTCATAACTTATCATTATGTATCATACTTAGAGCAGAGCAAATACTAATGATTCTGGTTCACTGCGTTATTTGTTAGATAAAATCAGGTTGTACACTAATTTTAAGCTTATTTTGGGTAAATAATATCGGATTTAGTAATCAAATTTATTGTCACGGTTTGCTCCTTGATGATCATGAAAATCTACACTCATTGCCTGAGACTGCAAGATTCTGAGTCTAGCATTGTAAAATTTGGGCCGATCTGTGATATCCAAACGAAATATAATTTTAAGTAGCATGCCTGATCTTAGATTTAAAAGCGTATTACAGTCAGATTTCTAGTTTAGCTCTAAGAATGTCAAATTTTGCTCCGGTTTACCCAACAAGTCAAGTTGCAACTCTTTCGCTGTCTGCTCCCCACATTTACTTTGTACTGAACCCGTTTCCCACCCTTCGCAATGGTGAGCATGTAATAGAGTTTCAAAAAAAATGATATCCGCGAGATTTGAACTCGCGCCTCCGAAGAGACCAGGACCTTACCCTGGCGCCTTAGACCGCTCGGCCAGGATACCTTAGTGTTATTTAGGAGAAGACAAATTTAGTCTAGATCTTGGTGTAGATTAATCCCAGATTCACTTATAGGTTGTTCTTTCTTACTCTGGTTTACCGAGCATTGTCTCATCCATATTGTCCCCTCTTAAATCGCTTTCTATGGTTCAAATACTATGTTTGGCGAAACAAACATAAATTAGGTTCTCTTGCTTATTAGCTCTCTGATAGCTTGCTGGAAAGTCTTACCAGCTTGGAGTAATAAGTGTTCGACATATGTGGGGGAAGACTCTCGTTTGCTTGGTTGCCAGTTACAGCCTACTCGGATAAATCACTATGCTGCATACGCTATAGCATCAGTTTGTACATATGCAAAAGACTTAAAGCACACTCCTATAATACCAAGCAATTAGGAATGTGCTAGTGCAGCTAACGAAGCTCCGCGAACAACCAACATTTACTGCTACCCAAGACTCACAGGACGATGTTTGACGAATGGCCCGACTATTGTTCAAATGGCTGATAAAGAGACTACATGATATAAGATAATAAATAATTGAAGACGAAATAAAGAAAAAAAAAAATGTACCAGTATTCGTTGTCCTTAACCTGTTTGGCTCTGTCTATTGCAATATCATTCATTCATTGCACCATACAAATATTCCGTCCTACTTATTTTAACTTAAAAGCCCAGCATACTTCCACACTTAAATGGGCCAGCATTTAAGTAAGTTCAACTAAGTGAAATATGGCCAGTATTTCACTTAGTTCAAGTATTTAATTAATCTAGCCAGGATTAATTAAATTCGCTGAAGCTTTTTAGTTCGAAGGGTTTTGTCTTTGTACTGATCCTTTAAATTGTAAGATATCCAATGTAAAGCATAAAAACTTTAGTTAATTCACCGAAACCAAACAAGAAGGCTTCGGCTTACTTTGGAACCTCTTAAATTTGGATTTGCAATAGTGTTTGATTCTGTCAAACTTTGATGATTTTGCAACTATCATTTCTCCGTTTGCAATTTCCAGATCTTGGGGTGGATTTTTGATAGAAGAACTTCTAGTAACGGGCATGTGGAAAAGTTGAAAAAGTTTGGAACTTCTCCTGCCAATAGAAGAATTGTTTGTTTTTGTTTGAGTAATGGACGCAAAGATGGTTTGATCAAGATTGTCTTGTTCAAAATTTTGATCTTGAGTTATAAGTTCTGGATCTACATGATGTTCAATTTGACTAGTGATTTGGTCTTTGACTTTAATTTTGAGTAGTTCAATAATTGCAGAACCAATTGATTGCTTAATAACTTCAATATCATCAACATGAGCTGCTTGAGTCTCAATGTGAGGTTCTTCAGTCCTAATATCAATTTCAATATCAGTTACTCCAATAGTCTCATCAGTAACTTTAGTCTCAATAACAGTTACTTTAGTTTCAATATGAATTACTTCGTTAGTCTCATGAGTTACTTCAGTCACAATATCAGCTACTTCAGCCTTGTTATCGGTTACTTCAGTCTCAATATAAGTTCCTTCGTTAGTCTCATGAGTTGTTTCAGTCTCAATATTAGCTACTTCAGCCTCAATATCAGTTACTTCAATAATCTCAATTTCTAATCCTTTCTCAATTTTGGTAGCTTCACCAATGAATGTATCAGCATCATTATTGCCTTCAAGTTCATCGTACCTGTTAAAACAAAGCTTTTCAAAGTTATAATGAAAATCATAGAATTCAGTTTCATATGAACCACTGTCGTATTGATTATAATCATTATCATACTTGATAAATGTTTCATCAACAACTGGAAAGACAACATGATGTTTAGGATCTTGATGATCATAATTAGTTGGAGTAATATTGATTTGTTCTGAAGCCTTTTGAGCCCAAGATATCTGAGTGAATTGAGTAGCTGATTGTTCAAATGGAATTGAAGTCTGTTTTGGGACTGACTTTCCAATACAAAAACCTGGAGTATTTTCTTCCTTTGAAGCATCAATTAATTTCTTCATAGAAGGAATCAGTTTCTTCACATTACTCTTTGGTATTATTTCCTTACTTTTTGGAATCACTTCCTCTAAAGCAAATTTTGGAACCTCTACGAGCTTTGGTTTGGATAATGTTGGAAAGTCCTCTAACTTAGGAATAACCTGTTTCATTTCAACTTCTTCAGATTTAGCCGCTTCAATTTCCCCCTCTGAAACTTCATTTTCTGAATCGTTTTGTTGATTAAAGTTCTTAGGCTTTCCTCTGAAACTTTTCTTTCCATTGCCATTCCCTTTCTCTTCTCTAATCTGTTTTCTTTTTGCCGCCTCTGCGTAAGCCTCTGCTTGTCTAGCTTTCACTGCCTTTGAGTTGGCAACCTTTACAGCTCTCTTTTTGTTCTTCTTAGAGGTAATTACAACTCCATCATCAACAAATGGGATTGATGAAGTAGTAGATCCTTTCGAAGATTGATTTAACTCTGCCAATGCTGATTTGGTGTGAACACCTAAGCTGGAATTAAAATTTAGGTTCTTGGTACCTACTCCCCCAGAATGAGATAAATCCTTGTTGCAGTTCGAAATCATAATCAATTGACCGTTGTTAATGTTATCTTGAGCTTCAGTGTTTTGATTCATTTTGAGTTGGTAGTGTTTAATAATCTTAATTTGTGGGAGCTCACGCATATATATACATAGCTATGGCATATAATTGTACTGTGACAATTTGCACTGCTATATTGTTGCGTATTTGTGCACTTTTTGGCTGCAAAATAAAAATCATTATTTGCAAAGAAGTAGCAGAGAGGATATAAATTGCTTTTTAAGAACATCAGAGTTAAAATAGTATCGTTTGGCTTAATTTCTGATATTGATGGTTTTTTGCAAGTTAATACACTCACATTGGACTTTCCGTTGCATTTCAGAAATAGTTGAGAAGTTCAGAGAGCAATGATAGAAAATGCTACAAAGTTACTGGATTTCCTAAGTTGTGAACATCACGGTTATAAATCAGTTTAGACAATGGACGATTATTTTGTGCTTAGATATTGGTATAACCCTGCAGGAACTGTGCTACCTCATAGTTGTAGACCTTATAAAGTTAGAGGGAACAGAGGATCAGCAGCATCAGAATATCAACATAATCTTTCAAATAGTGAGATGTGGCACTGGTGAAAGATTTCACACAACGATATGTTTTAGAATAGATTTTGCTATGGCCTAGTACGATTTTATGCTTTTATATATTATTAATTTTATTTAGAGAGGCATTTTGCCTAATGCACTCTCAATGTCGGTGCATAGTAACTATGAGTATTTGCTTGTGGTTACTAGTAATATCTCCCGTACATTTGATTTACACTTGGATGGAAAGCAAGCTGTGGTTGTATTCTTAGGATTGCCCAGGTTTCGATATTTTATCGCTTTTACGTTTTTCGCACCAAATTTGAAAAACATGGCAATTAAGGGGACACAGTAGATTGAGGCTTCCTTCCTGTAGTCAGAGTTCAAAAGACTCTCACGACTTGGGAACTTGTTTCTAAAAATTATAGAGATTATATTGTTGTCTTTACAGCATTTGGCAAGGCCTTAAATAAAAGTGGGTTTGCAAAATGTAAATGTAGTTATTAAATCCAGATCCTAAGTACATACGATTTAGTGAGAGATTTTTACCATTTAATAGCAAAAGTTTAAAAATATTCAAACGATATGTTTTTAAAGCACATATAGGACTTAGCGTATAGTCTGAATTCAGATTCTAGATGTGAAAAATGAGTCCTGTGTCATAATTTTGGTGGGCAATTTAAGATCTTTCCCGCAAGGTTAGCTGCAAGAAGAAAATATTAAAAAGCCTTCTATTATTGGGGATCCTATATGTGATGTCGTTCAAGAGTTCGTGATCGCTCACTACAGACCATGTATTATTTTAAGACCACTTACTTGTAGAGAATTTTTGCAATTTGGAAATTTCTAGCACTTCATGCCAGTTAAACACTTATTCTAGTTTGTCTTGATTTTTGTATTAAATTCCACAGATCGCTTTCGCTTACTGCTAATCATGTATTATGGTATTAAGACTACTTATACATAGAGTGTGCCCGTTGATGGGAAAAGTCTAGCATTTCATTCTAGTAAAAACATATTTTTTGATAGATTGTTGTAAATTTAATTTTGCATCATAATTAAAATACTTTTCTGAATCACATCATAGATGTAAAGGGGGATACCTTCTTTGAAATAGATTTTTTTTTTTTTTATAAATCACAGTTCGCTTTCGCTCACTGCTAATCATGTATTATGATATTAAGACTGCTTATTTATAGAGATTTTTTAGGAGATTTTTTTTTTTTTAATGAGTGATATAGAGTATAAACTAGTATTAAGACTGACAAAATTAAACAAGAAAAAGCCTGGCTAGCTCAATCGGTAGAGCGTTTGACTCTTATTAGGCCATCAAAAGGTTGCGGGTTCGATCCCCGCGTCGGGTTTTATTTTTTACTTGAAGATTTTTTTTGCAACATGCATTTTTTAGGCAGTTTCGATGGGCCAGGGATTTGCTAGCATGAAAGAACATCTAGATTATGCAAGCTGGGTCGGGAACCTAATCGGGCGCTAGGTGTTGCTTTTGGTTTTGAAGAGAAAAATTTTTCGAATTGCATTTGAATTCTGCTGCTCTGTTAATGGCCCTTCACTTAGAGATAACAACCACGGGAGGCAGGAAGATATAATTGCTTGCATTAATAAAAAGTCGATTATTCACTGATATGGCAGCAGACACCATTACAGGTGTTTATTTGCAGCCACGGTATGCGTTATGATCAAACATGCTTTTTTATTTTAAATTTTATTAGCTCGCAGACGCAACTTCACAACATGAACAATATTACCTTGATAAATGTCACACCTCTTCCAGCAGGAGTTCGCTATCAACATTTTTGGTGAAAGTAACCTTAAAACGACGCTTGTCCTATTTATTATGTAGGACTTCATAGCTAAAAATCCCACAATATAAATAACTAAGTACTTGCTATATGAAAAGGGCTTTTAACTTCTAGTAGAATTATACTAATTGATTAAGGAGTGGAGTAAAAAAAAAAAAAATGGCAAGCTTTTTGGCTTGAGAGGACACAGTATAAAGTATCCTCCATAATTATTTACAAGAAAAAGCCTGGCTAGCTCAATCGGTAGAGCGTTTGACTCTTATTAGGCCATCAAAAGGTTGCGGGTTCGATCCCCGCGTCGGGTTTATTTTTTACAAAGAGTTGCGTTTAAATATCTTATTTGCCAATTCTTCTAGTAATTCTCACTTTTTTGGGAGGTGTTCACTAATTAAACCCAAAAAAACTACAGTATTGAATCTTCATTGTATTAGTTAATATCGTCTTGTCCCCTACTTTTTAGGTCGATCAACCATTGAAATCCAGAATCGTACAATTCGCTTCGAAAGTGTTGCTCACCATCTGCATTCCCATCCTTGTGCACATAGGACAGGATATCACCAAAGCAGTTGATTAAAATATCAAGTAGCTCCGAGTCTGACTTCAAATAATTCTCTTCCTGAGAGAGGACTTCAAGATATGCCGCATTATTGGGAGATAATTCTTCGTAAGTTTTTTTACGTTGAATGAGAGCGGGAATAATCACAATATCTCTAAAAGCTAACAATAACGTAGCGTCAACTTCCAAGTCAATATTCTTATAATCGGGACTTGAATTGTTGTAATTTTGGATGGAGATTTCGCGTAGGAATTTCTGCAAAGGGTTAAACATGCACAATACATAGAAGCGAATCTTTTGGTTGAAATAAGCCCAGATTTTAGAGATATTGTTCCACATCTTGAAAGCATGAGGAAGCTTTGAATCGTCAATAAAATCTTTCTGTAAGATCGATATAGATTTCATACAGTATGTTAACAAGTCTTGAGAAATTTCTCGAATTTTGAAATCATCAAACTTGTCGCCATTGTCTAAGTCTGCTGATTCTAATGAACTCAGGGAGCCGACCCTATGAATTTTACTTTGTTTGGATTTGGCCTGGTTTGATGTGTCATAACTATAATTATCTTTTATGAAGGCCCCTATGTCTTCCACTGAAAGTCCAAGATATGGATGCTTCACACCCGTACTGAGAGTTTTCTGTTGACTAGGGATAAATAATGGCCTTGTCAAGTTTAGGAGACTCGTATAAAATTTCAAGTTTCTTTGTGCAAAATCAGTTCTGAATGGACGACTGTTATCATCATTGGTTATTCCTAAAGCAACATCACTGGATGCATGCGCTTTATGCTGTAGTTTGTTCAAATACTGGTCTGTTGGAAGCAGCAATTTGTCTAAAAATGAACTGGTATTGTTGCTTGCATTTCCAGAGGTCTCATTTTCATCATAATCTGGATTAGTGAAGTTATACAAAAGTGCAAAACTGACATCCGCAATATAGGAGTTAGAATTATTCGAGGACAATGATAAAGAAGTTCTTGAATTCATTAGGTCATCCTTATTCGGTGTCGTTTCAGGTGGGGCAGCACCTCGATGAAAAAGATTATGAAAAGTTGAAGCTGGTGAATTCATAGAATTCTTTCGAGCAGAACTTTCATCAACCTTTGAGCTAAGAATCTTCTTTGAGACTTTCAATCCATGGTGTCCCGATGTTTGTATTGTCAATTGAGGTTTGCCAGGACTTGGAGGAGGAGTTTTATTAAACAATCGCTTTTTCCTAAACTTTGAAGTTTGTGTATCTATTGTGGAGATGTCATCATCTGTTCCAAGATTAGTTACTGACCGGTTTTTGGTAAATAGTCGAGTTAATGGGTTGGTTTTGACGGTCGATAAACTGGCTGTGGATGAAGTGGACGAATTGGTTGTGGTTTTCTTGAGGTTGTTAAACCCCACAGAAGATACTTGTGACGAAGACATCAAATAGCAATTTTAATATCAAATGAGCGGAAAGAACTATGAGTTTGTTACCTGGAGATCGTGAAACCACAGGGATTGAAGATCAAGTTCAACTAACGCGGCCTCAATACAAATGTTTAGAAGCACAGAAACCTCAAATATTAAATAGTCTTGTTTTCCCCAGTGATGTAACAACCTCTTATGTATAATATTTGATGGTTTTAGGTAACTCAGTCTTGATTTTCCAAATCAAGAACTCACATGAATTGTTCCTTACAAACCCAATCCGCGCCATCACGTGACTATTAACCGCAAATCTGTGAGTTTAATTATGTGTAAAAGCAGGAACAATCATCCTAGAAAGAATCGTTACGACGTTGTATTACCATCAATTGGTACCATTATCCAACTATTTTGAATGGCAATATACTTTTTCGTAGAAATTCAAATTAAATTCTCATTCGATTTAACTTTTCGTTTAATAAAGCGATAATGCTGGCAGAGTACCATGTTGAAAGAGCCAAAAAGGGAGAGGAAGCCTTTGCCGAGGGCGACTATTCTAAAGCAATTATGCACTACAATGTTGCGATTGAGCGCTACCCTAGGAATTCAATATACCGCACTTTACGAGCAAAAGCATATTATCATCATTTAGGTGTGGCCAAAAACCCTCCAGAAAACTGGACAAAGATTAAAAATGACTGCAAATTGGCTCTGCAATATGATGGAAACAATTATGAAGCACTGTATTACCTTGCCCTACATACTTTTGAATTTTTGAACAAAAAGGAAGAGGGTTTAAACGAATTGCACCAGGTCTACTTGAAGTCAATGAACCCTTCCAAGAATGCCAAGAAGTACATAGCTCCAACTGATATATACAAGAAGCTCATTGAGTTGAGGAAGCTTGAACTGGATCTTGAACTTGAGGGGCAGGTGTTGGAGGCAAGGCCTTTGTACAGTAAGTTGGTTAGATTATTGCAAGACGAATATGAGAATGACTTGGAATTCAACGCAGAACAACAAAAGGAGGCGAAAGGAATACGAACAGACCAATTATACTACGAAAGCAAACGTAGCCAATTATTTAACAGTGACTTGCAATCCCTAAGGAAAATCTTTGCCAATAACTTCAATCATGCCAATCTGAAGAAGAAAATTGAAGTTCCCGAGTATTTGCAAGATCCAATTTCATTCACTCTAATGTATGAACCGATGATTACTCCGTCAGGGAATTCGTTCGAGAAATCGTGGTTGTTCAATCAGTTGGAGAAGAAAGAAATTGACCCAATCACAAGGCGCAAGCTTACAAAGGATCAGTGCTACCCGAACCTTAACTTGAAAAGATCTATTGAAGATTATCTTAGCAGTACTGGACCGGGTCTGGAAATATGAGACAAAGAAGTGTGTCGACTTTGGGAGTCGACGAAGTTGCACTATTTGCCTTTACTACCTTACAAGTTAAGTTATACATAATATCTTGTAGGTTTCTGTGAGGCAAACTTTTGCAGTTAGTGTCGGTGGTAGTGACTTTTCATTTTGCTAAGGGTGGGACGCTGCCAGCCATGGATCGGTGTGGAAAGATTGGAGATAACTATGCCTACCCAAATAACCTGCAATATTTTGATATTGCAATTCACAGTATTTAGAAAGACGCCTAGAAACTTCAAAACTATCTGTTTTAATTGTGCTATAACATCTTCTATTCTCTATATGATCTTATACTTTTGAAGTGACAAAAATAATTTAAGTAGTTGTAGGATTTTGTAAAATGCTTATTTTGGTAGGTCTTGCTCTCATCAATTGACAGCAATGACTTTTAATGTCAGTATTAATATCATTCACCGTTTCCATTTTGTTAGTTCATAATTATGAAAAGGTGGAGACACTGCCCAAATGCAGACTTTCCTGCAAAAAGCTTCAACGGTGACCTATAGTTTTCGAAGTCTTCAACTTGGATGCTGCAGAAGACCAAGTGGTAAGAAATCATAAGGAGTTATCGCTACAATGTTTACTGCTCAAAATGCAATTATTTATGGGAGATATCTATGACTATTATGAGATTACTATGATACGATTCAAACTCCAAAGTGTAGCACCAATGGGTACGTCTGTGAATGTAGTATTATTGCTTGTAGGTGTAATAACGATAGGTGCATTATTAAACGGTTACAGGTCACGGTGTAACCACGTTAAAACACCAACTCTCGACATGCAATACAAGGGACCATCACCTTGCGCATTGCGCTATTAGGGATTATCACCATCGTAAAGATTCATGCGAGTTATCTAAAACAATACTATACACCAACATCAGAAATTCACAGATGTGAAATTATCCACGTTGGAATTTTTGCTAGAATTATAGGCACTATCAGGCGCCTTGAAAAAGGGCCGTCACCTTGAGATATGCACTTGGGGTATAACCTTTCTCTAAGGACTTTTAAGCGCACCGCACTCGGAGATCCACTCTTTCACAAATACACTACTCCTCCTATACCTCCTTTCTTGATACTTCTCAAAGATCGCCTTATGATTACTCTCAGCGTTTTCGCAGTTTCTCAATAAAACTTCGGCCAATGGCTTTAACTGTGCTTCAGTATATCCAGAATAGAAAACGTGCAATTCAGTCCACGCCCCCTTATTCAAGATATTCCTAGATAAGTAATGCGCACCAGCTGCCAACCAACTTGGCTGTGAGGCAACAAATCTGGAATCCATTATTGTGATTTCTAAGAAGTATTTTGCCAACGTTCTAGTTTCATAATCATAATCGTCAGCCTTTGAAGTTCTTCTAAGGAAAGACATTGGGCCGGGCCAACCCATATCAAATTCTAATACATCAATCATAAATCTTTCAGCCTTCAAAAAATCATCAACTGAATACGCATTGTCTGCCATATATGCAACTTCTTGTACAGTGGGACAATTGATTTCCTCATATTTTGCTGCTATGAAAAGGGCGACAGCCCCAACAAGTTGGAACCTCGATAAAGAAACCTTTCTTCTTGAAAGAAACCTATCAATATAGTTAACCGTTAAGAATAGTGTTTCAGGTAATAAATTGAATCTTGAATGTACTTGAACAACCCAGTCAATAAGCACGGATCTCATTTCCCACTTTAGTTCATCTTGATTATCCATATAGTTAGGATCTGGGATTAGTTTATTTTCAAGTTCATGAAGGTAATTAAAAATTTCCGGAGCATATTCTGCTACCATTGTAACATCAAAAGTATCCTCATCATCTTGATCAAGAGTATCTCTTGAATATTTCTTGATCACAGTTTGTAATTCATTATATATTGACTTGGTCCATATTGGTTCCATCGGTTTTGTCAGTAAACCCTTCTCACTTTGTACTTGGTTTTCTCCATCTTCGCCCTCTTCATCAACATGATCTTCTTCATCTGTTGTATGTACTTCTAATTTGGCCTTCTTGAATTTCTTCTGATAAATTTGGATTTTATTGGCATTGGCGATATTTTGATTGGCGCTTGATTGCTTAAAGTTCGTTTGAGTTAAGTCGGCTAACACTTCTCTTGGTTCAGTTGCTTGAACGAATTTTTTGGGTAACTTGACCTTGTTTTCATCATGTATTGGGATTGTTGACATGATGATTCGGGAGGGATATTCTTCGGGGATGAAATTAATAAACTTTAATATACCAACTGAGACTCTGAAATATATTCACAAATGAGCGCTTAGATTATAAATCGGTCAGCGGTTGTATTTCGTTAAGAAGATCTTCTGGTAACCTGTATTTCGCAACCAACACAAATACGACTGCAAAAATGTATGCAGGAAAATCGACCAGTTAACAAGGACAGATTATTTGTTGTTAATGAATCGATCTAAATTTATAACGTAATTTAGATAGGGTTACTATAGGATGAATCAGTATCTGTAGTAATTTACTTTAATTATCCTTTAAGTAATAATTCTACCAATGGTAGTTCTCTTTCGACTATGTAGTGAAAGTAAATACTATGTGATGACCACTTAATAATACTATTTGTATTCTGTAGCAGTAGTACTATGCGAGGTATATTCAAATATACTATTCGATACTTATAAAAGTATACTAATAATGTAATAAACTGTTTGTATTTCCAGTGTATAACTCTGATGTGTATCAACAAATACCTTGTAGTTGTGCCTTAAACGAATGTGGACTTGATAGTTCTTCAACACTTGAGCGAGTGATGTGTATGAAGATCCTAACTAAGTTGTTGGTCTACTTGATAAACTGTACTTGTAAAAATTAAGACAATGATCGAAGTAAGTGTTAATCCTTGAGTTCAAAGATGAAATCTTCAATCTTGCAATAACGTGAAGAGTAAATACAGGGAGTGCACATAGTATGACGAATCCGCGCTTCAAAAATCCAAACTGCAGTAATCGCCAACGTTTTGTTTATGTTTTTTTTAAGGGGTTTCGAGTGCAACTCAGGTGCCGTACTTTTGTCACGTGAAAATATGGGGTAAGGTGTTAACTGGTGTTGTAAATTTGCAACATTTACCAGCTTAGAGTATTTACTGATCCATATTTAGTGTATACAAAAATCCCTTAAGTTAATTGCAACTCCCAGCCTTTATTAGCCTAACGGCTTTTTTATCCTCATAACTCTAACCTTAAAATTTTTGTCTGTCAGTCAGTATTGACATTCTTTAATTCATCATTCAATGCCGCTATGAGAAAACCTTATTAACTTGAGCGAAGCGAAAGTTGTCCCTTAAGCTGTTAAGTTGCACTCTCGCAAGCGCCAATGAAGTAGCAGAGATTATTAAACAAGTGGTTTGGTGTATAAGTAAAGATGTGTAAAACCGGTACATATGCGTAGTGGAGTAAGATCAGATTAAGATGTGTACATAGTGGAAGATAAACTGATATATATAAATCAACTTAATAGAGAATTCTAATACGTAATAGAGTTCTTAGTGAAATTCTTTCATACAAATCATCCAACATTACAAATTTCACCACTTGAAATCTCTTTCAATTTGCAAGTAAAACCATTCTGATTCAATACAATACATTCTATTTGTAAAACGATTCACAATTCTAGCTGAACTTAAAGCAGTCTCAAGAGTGACTTTTAATCACTATTGCATTCTTTGGTGTAACCATTTAAAATGATATTGTATTTGAGTTCTATCCATCTACTAAAATTCTTTCAAATCTACACTTGTTCCGGTATACAGGTGTACCAGTCTTAAATTCTGCAATTACCAGGTTGTGGCAGTATTCATCAGTGCATTGTGAATTATTGGTTAGTTTAGGCATTTAAATTCCATTAGAGTTTTAATTCGTTGGTATTCCTTACTGGACTTTTTCGGCTGCAAATGGACTTTCAAGTGCTAAAATATACTCCACCAGGAAGCCATTGTAGAGTGCAACGGTTAAAACGGTTCTAAATGGGGTGTGCTTGAGATAACCAATTAATTAAGCGCAGGGAGGTTAAATTATGATTCATGCAAGCACCTCAACATGCATATGGTAAGATCAGCATAGTAGATGTCAAAACTTGTGTCATTAGTATCTAATAGTATGTAATTAATGTGTCATTTTAGAATGTGGTATGCAGTAACTATAGTGATTTCTACAATGCAGTTTATTTAAGAATGGAGCGTACATACATCCTGAAGATATGACAAATCCAAATATAACTCGGGAATTTTATTCCTTTGATATCTTCACTTTCCTTACTGTACTCTTACTACGCCCCTATTTGTCCATAGTCGCGGTTCCACTTGCTACTAGCCAGCATTAATTTTAGCGTTGCTCCACAAAAGTAACACACATCACGTCAATCTTCTGTTCGATATTCCATTGTTTACGTTTCCGCGAAGAAGGTGTCACTCCGTTTTAGGAAATTAATTACGAAGAATGAACTAGTTTTATAATGAATATTTACATGCATATACTTCATGACTATGGAGAAGTGCCTACATATTACATTAGGATAGTATTTCAGTAGTTCGCAGTTTCATCAAGAAAAATCATGAAGGTTACGTATCCAGTCAAATCATAATAGATACGCTGGCCAGTATTAACTTTTTAATTGATTTGCGTAATCCCGGAGTTCAAAATCAATGCACTCTACGAATCCTCACGTGTAGTTCTACTTAGTCCACAAAAACTTCGCTTTACGAGTTTTATTTGACCATACAAGTCAGTCATTTCAATTGCAAACAATTACAAGTAATCTCATAAAAACCATAATAAGTATACAATACTTTCTTTTGCTATCTCATATCCTTCCTACATCACTCCCTTCACACTCGGATATAGCAAGATACACAAAGTAACATCACAGCTGTCATGCGTATGCATCAATTTCTGTGCTTATATACCGGACATGACTTAAATTTATTTTCTAATCTAACGTGTGGTGAGGACGAGCATACAGAGATCTGGTTAGTTTGATGTGAATGATTGAACTAGTTCTCAATAGTGAATAATATGAGAATTGCATTATGAATTGTAATAAATTTTAGAAATTCCATATTGTCTTGTAAAGAGGAGTTATACGCGCATAGGCGCGTTGGCCAATAATGCAGCACACCGAAATTGTTCATGACTCGGGAGTACACAGAACATGAGAGACAAAGATAATTCGTAATTTGATCGTCCGCGGAGCTGGTATTGTCAGATTTACTGTTGTACAATATTATGGATAGTTGTTGAAACTGTTGTACCATATTACGGATACTTGTAGTTGAAACGTTAAGACGAATTATATGAAACTACAAATCTAATCGTAAAAGTTTAATTATATTAATACAAATTTGCATAGTCCTGCTATGCATAATGTTACAACGGGAAAGGATCGATGTAGTGAACTGCCTCATAATGGAACGGATTTCCGATTAAATGTTTGTTAGAAATACTGGTGAATCGTGCACTCTGTAACCCTAATAAACAGTAAATGAAACTCCTTTATATTAATAATGCATTTTATAATCTTCTAAACGATTAAATATTAAGCTGATCAACCATTTATAACCAAAGGTGATATTTGCCTACTCCAAGTGTTAAATTGGATTAGATGTTACAATCCATCTACAATCCAATATCATCAGTTTACTTCCCAGTTATCTAATTTTACAATCCTAGATTGCTCTCCCTGTCTACTTACTCTCCCTCTACTACTTACTCATCCCAGTTAAAATCAATTTCTTCAGTATCTATTAAATCAACACCACCTGTTTGATCTTCTCCACAATCAATCATTCTATCAATCGGAGTATCGTATTTCTGACTATCTGGAGGAGTATCCAACTGATAAGATGATTTAGAATACTCCTTTCTATCTTGCCTCTTATCTTGTCGTCCTCTTTTCACACCTTCTAAAGCTATTTTAATATCTTCCAAATTCATCGTTGCTTGAAATGGTGAATTAAGCTGTAAATTTATGAACGTATCTGTCATCTTATATATATTCTCCTGGTTATTCTTTTAAAGTATTGTTCTATTTCCTCCAAAGTATTGTTTTATTTCCTCCAAAGTATTGTTTTTTATTCTCCTAAGTATTGTTTCTTATAACTATGACGGTCTTGAACTATGGGCATTGTCTCATTTATATGCCATTGACACTGAAATTACACAAGGAAGATAGGTATGGCTATAAAATATTCCCTTGTCATTGTTACATTTTTAAGGGATGCTGCATATTGAGGGTAGGTGTACAGAACCTCACCAATCACCCGGCATATACATGAAATTATATAATTCGGCATACTTCCTACGTGGAATGTACACCATCAGCCATACGCTAAATGAAGATGAAATTCCATTGTTATTTTAAATATCAATTCATGTCAAGATTATATACAGGTCTGTCGTAATTGTAGATCTAGAGAAAGTTGAGGCAGCTGAATGATTCTGTTCCGGGATGGGTGATGCATGATCGGCTGACTAGAAGTTAATTTGACTATTAGTAACGTGTAAACCTTACCACCTCACAATAATAAGCTTAAATCATTGTGCCATACTTATACCGAATGACTGCCATTTTGTTGAATGACTGCCATATTGTTGAGTGACTGCCATATTGTTGAATGAGTAATTGTTATTTCAAATCATTGTTAACTTACAAGATTAGATAAAACGAATTCCTATTGTTAACTTTGACAAGTATCATTGATAATTGTCCGAGTGATTAGAGGTGTGATACTATTTAGGAGACATTTCCGCTCACTTTTCTAAGGCGGAACAATTAGTGTGTGGGGAGGCTTAATTGTATTTGTGGAGTGAGATAATCAATGTGTGTAGAATAACTGATCCATTTCGAATAGCTGGTGATTCCATTACAGATAACAATTGAAACAAAGGAAGAAATAAACAACTGTTGGAGTCAAAGCCAATACTCTAAAGTAAACTCTGGGAGGAGTATAGAATCGGAACTCTAGCATATGAATCGGAACTCAAACATGGATCTGAACTTTAATATTTGAGAACTCTAATTTCATAATATCCAAATTGACTTATAAAATATCAAAACCAAAAGAATAAAAAGATGACTAATATAGTGAATGATAAGAATCCAAGACAATAGGTGATCTACAATGCTACAGTCACGGATAGACAGTTATCAAGCGAAATCACTTCATAGATTGACGAACACTAGAACAAAGGCGCGGTTTTGCCGTTTTGCAGCCGCGACCGATTGTTGCGTTTGTTCTTCTGCATTGTTCACATTCTTATTGGACTAAGTTGATTCTTAAAGTATCGTCTAATTTTGGGGATGAGTTACGCTTTGTCTAGTGTATTTAATCCGGGGTATGGTGGTAGTATGAGTGGCAAATAATCTATATTATAATAAGTCATATATGAGAATAAGTCATATATGAGAGGGGGTGTCAAAAGTCATCAAAGAGTACTGTAGTACGGTAGTACTGTAGTATTGTAGTAATAACAGGATATCTACTGAATCAGGAGAAGGATATTATACTAAATGAGGAGAACCATGAGGTCACCAGAATATGCAACTATCCGAACAATAGAGATTGAAGACAACAAATAAACACAAGGTAGTAGAGTATGAGAAGAGGAAATAAGGCTTGGTCTACTTACTAATATGTATCTACAAACAATAAAGTGCAGCTGACTAGATCAGGGACTTGTTCGTCTCATTTGAGTTGCAACCAAAGCCGCATCTTGCAAGAAACACAGGAAACACAGGCGATGTTACATGTTAGTGCTTTGTAATACATTTCCATGCTCGAAGTCCTATGGATACGTGGAAGGATATCTACAACTTCCATTTGGGGCTTCGACTACCAAGCCCTGAATGTCATCCCGGGCGAAGTTACCTAAAAGCAGTTGATCGTCTCAGCTTGTTAGTGATCTTAATAGTGTTGTAAATTCAACAGACTACTCCTTTTCACTAGCCCTAAGAAAGCTTGAATATACCTAGATGAGTATGGTCCAAGCCACTTTTTTCAAAAATCCCAAGGAACTCTAATATTTCTTAATTCCTATAGCGCTCCAAACTCTTAAATCACTCTTCAGGAGTGTTAACAAATCCCATTATAGGTAATATACTTTACCGTAAATGACTTCAAATATTCAGAATACTCTTTTTTACTCTTACTTAATCCTTAAGTTCTCTTCACCTCACAAGTCCACATCTCCATATGTCAAATGGGCTAAATAATGGAATACTGTTAAAATTATAACGGAATACTGTTATAATTTGAATTATCCTACCACTTTCTGAATCTTTAAGATGTTTAATTAATGACTTCAATTATAGATCAAGTACTTTTTATCCTTAGTTCCAAAATCCTAAAGTTCACAGCCACTGTTAATCGGATTATGATATTATTCTCTTATACGTTTAAAAGCATAAAGTAATAAAACGATTAGAGTACTACTTTGAGAATAACTCCTTCAAGTACTACGAGAAAATGAGTGTAAGGAGAAAGCTCTGTAAACGTATAGAAGTGAACAGCAGTAATACAAGTAAACTACCTAAATACAATAAGTAACAGTAATAAGTAGTACAATACCAGCATTTTCCTCCAAACACATATACGAGACCCTCAATCTTTATAAAAAAGACACCAGCCACCAGTGGTCACTCAACCTCAATGAATGACATCCCTGGAGCTATAGACAATGAAACAAGATGTATTCACTATTCAACACCATTAGATGTCATAGCAATTAAATTCAAATGTTGTGATACATATTATCCATGTTATAAATGTCATCCAACATCCCATGCTATTAGCCGATTTGACCGTAGTAGTGAAACGAGGATGATCTTATGTGGAGTGTGCCGTGCCGAGCTCACATTTCCTCAGTACTCAAAATCCTTACAATGCCCTTATTGTAATGCCAAGTTCAATCCGGGCTGTAAAGCTCATTATGATATTTATTTTTCTTGATTAACATGGGGCTGTGTAGATTGATAAATTAAACTTGACGCCTATTAACCGAATGGGTTATATAGTTGGAGGTCTCTGGAATTTCTTAAAGATTCTTGTATTGCTTGGTTGGTATTTATATAGCTTAACATCCCTTTCAGATTACATTCAAACTATAGTTTAATCATTAAACATACACATACCTATACAACATCATACACGTACCTATACAACATCATACACATTACAACTAAGCTAGAATGAAGACAACCATCATAATTAATCATCTTAACAAAGATGACTTCACACCATCGAAACTTGCAGATCAAATCAAATCGAACGTATTACTACTTGATACATCGATGATCTCAAATATATCATATTGGTCTGCATTACCTTTCCTAAATAGAATCATCATCATCTTTAAAGATGAGAAAGTGGCATTATTGGTTTATCAATATATTAAGAGAATTTACAATGTTCATGTATCTTTACAAGAGAGTTTGATTGGTAGTAATAACCTTGCCAAACTTGGTGATAATTCAAACACTACTACATCTTTTGGTGAATCAAACAACACATCCTGTGGACTTAATTCTAATAATTTCAAAACTTTCAAAGTAGACTATAACTATAAGGTGGTTGGTACGAAAACTCTTTATCGTCCTGAATTGAAGATTAATGTTGGAAGTGTTAAGATTGAAAGAAATGAGGTGGAGAGTCCAACGATTACTTTGAGTGAATCTTGAGATCAACTTGTGCAGTTAATAAACCGTACTTGACAAAAGATGAGTAATATTACTTACCTGTGGTATATACTCTTTTATCGTTAATTAAAATAAATACACAGTCTTGAAATTTAGTCTAGATCAGTCCGAATATTGCAATCTTCGTGTATACTTGCACATCTCGTAAACTACCCTGCATGCCAAGTTATACTCCAACTTCAATGACGAAGCCTCCTATCTTCCATTAACACAGCATTGGAAAATGCCTCACTAACAGCAACCAGAGTATTTACATTAGAACATAAGCCTTGAACATTATTATTGACAATGCGCAGCAGTAATTTTCAACAAATGACACTGACTTTCAATAAATGACACCGACTTGTAAATTTATTCTTTGAACAAGTTAAGCTCATTTCTTAATTATTGCGATGAGGGATAATATATAAAGGTATCACGGAGGGTTTTATTTTCGAGGCTGTGCTGGATAAATGAACTGCATGTTAACAGTGGCTGCAAAAAAAGTATTTGATTTATTTCAAATATAATCCTTATCATCATATCTTCTATCACACCACGACTACTGTGAATGGTTAGGATATCTCTTTAGTGGAATACGATCAAATGCAAGCTGGATATGTATTCATCCTTACATCCAGACATCACAAATGATCTTTGAGTTGGCAATATATATATAAGTATTGAAAGAAAATATAGAAGTTGAATAGTTATTGATTATAATTCACATTATTAAGGCGACAACTGTAATTCTAGAGTGCATTCTTTTTGCATGGTCTACTTTGGGGTTTGAGTTCCATAATCTGAGAAATACATATCTTCTCCACCCCAATATACTCTTCCACTTTTACAGCCCTTTCTCAGAACTTCTAACTTTTCCAAGTCCATTAGAGCATTCAATAATATTCAACTGTTTGTCATTAAGTAATATGCAGATATTTCTCAGTAATATACAACTATTTCTATTAGAGCATCAGTAATATAGAGCTATTTCTATAGACCATCAGTAATATGGAGCTATTTCTATTAGAGCATCAGTAATATTCAACCGTTACATTAATCATCTTCTAAACACTGCAAACGGACAGAATTATAGTACTATACACAAATACAAGATCTTACTACAAAGTGACGAATGGGTCTACGTTAATAACAATATCAAATCGATACCGAAATACAACCCATGGTCGCGGTAATATTATTACCTATGAACGAATTAGTTCTCGAATTCATCCCAATTAGGAAATCAACGCCCACGAAAGGGAAAATTTCAACGCTAATTTAATTTAACCTTATCAACCACCACCATGAAGTTATCATTCTTGGGTCCATTAATTGCAACTTTTCTTGGGGTTGTTGCCATCAATGAAGATACCATAACCAAAGTATATGAATTATCTAAGAAGATTGATTCCTCTGATGTGGTTTCCAATCATGATTCATTAATATACTTTATTGATAAGCTTAATATTGATTCTACCTTATCATTAAAGGACAACAACATTGAATTCATATCCCGTCATCATTTCGAAACACCTAAGCCAAGGTTGTTCATAGAAGTTAATGGCGGAGAAGGTTTGTTTGATGACCAATTGGAGGATAGCAATACTGAAGGAACGGAAGACTCACATCCATCCAAATACCACCCATCTTTCACCATCAAAGGTAAACAATATGACCTCTTCACTAAACTAACTAAGGGCTTGAAGAATTATCATCAGGTGGACTTAACTCCCGAAATCACTCTCTTGAGTAATAAGGTTGAGAATAACCTTATCAAGGGTTTCACAATGTTCAATGAAGTGTTATTCAAATTATGGGCTTCCTTAAAAGACAACGAAAGTGGTCTTCGTAGAATTAATGATAAATTCTTCATTACCGAATTGAGTTCATTAAATTTATTAAAGAGTGAATGCAAGAATAAGGATGATATCATTTTTGTTAATTCAAATGCTCTTGTATCAATTGGTAGAAAGATTGGATACAATTCCAATACATTTGAATTTTCAACCAAAGTATTGAGAGACTTCTTGCTTGACCTTGGTAACACTTTTGATGTTACTGTGTTTGTACCAACCAAAGCCATTCAACAACCTGGTGTCAGTAATAGCTTTGTTAAGAGATCCTCAGAATTAGACAAGATCTTCAACTTCAACTCCAATTCTTTATGCTTCTCTTCAGAAGAGGCATGTCAAGTTTCAACTTCAAACTGTAATTCTCATGGGGTTTGTACTAAGCTGAGTCAATGTTGGTCATGTTTATGTAGTCCAACATTCAACAAAACAACCCTGAAAACAACTAAATGGGCTGGAGTGGACTGTGGCAAGAAAAATATAAGTGCCCAAGCCAATTTGTTCTTGTGGACCACTTTGTTCTTGTTGGCATTGTTGGTTGGGGGTATTAAATTGTTGGCTAGTGTAGGTGATGAGCCATTACCTAATGTTTTGGATATTAATTAGGAGCGTAGCGAATTTCCACCTACCAAGACAAGGAACAGTAGCTCACTTGAAATTATTGACAATGCGCCAGAAACAGTGAAGCTCAATATTTGGCCTAAAACCATCTTAACTGTATTTTATGTCTCCTATAAGACGCAAATCAGTAGTCACAGCTTTCATAGAAGCTATTCGTACTCATACAACAAAATGCACTTGCAAGTGCACATTAAAAATGCACAGTAGTTATTATTTACAATGCATATATTATCAAAGAAAAACTGTAGATGGGGAAGTGGAGAGGTTATTGGAATGTTTACTATGACGGAGTAGATGAGTACATATAGACTCATGTCATACAACCAAAAGAGAGATATTATTGAGGTTAAACTTCAAACCTTCTATGCATGCGTTTGAAGCCAATAAGCCAAATTTTTGTCAATGCTTTGTTGCAAAAAAATACGAAACAAGCACAAAGCAGGAGCATAGGACATAATGTTTAACAATTCAAAGAAGAGATGGCATCCAATTAGAATGTGTAACTAATCAGCCTATGTAGCCTGTTTAGTGGAATTTTCAAGTAGTATATTTATGTAATAATTCCATAAAGTTTCTTTAGCAATTCGGTAATATAAAATGACTTGGTGTGCGATAAAAGGGTACATCACCACTGACCTCGAAACACGAATAAGAGAAGGGGACCTCAACTGAGGAAGAATAAATCCCTATCATTTAGTAATTCCTAATAAATTCCAAGCCTGAAAAGCCTGAAAAACCGGGCTTATCAGTAATACAATTATTGGTTAATAGGCATCCCAATTATATCCAAGCTGACCAAATCAAAGCAAATTGTGACTACGTCTTAATTGTCCATCTTTATAATATAAACACAGCGTATTTCAAATCTCTCTTGATGGGCAACACTTTCCACTTATTCCGGAATGTTTCAAACTGTTTCACTCATAAAAACTAAAGCACGTAGTTCTAAGTAATCCAATTCTACGAAGAAGTCCTTCTACAATGGGAATTCCGTAGAGTAAAGAGTCTAAGGATATGTTTTGGTGAGTGCATAGAGCAATGGCAACCTTTCGAAAAGCAAACTTTAAATGTTCATTTAGATAAGGACATTATTTTAAGGGGTCCAGCGAAGTCAATATGGATAAAATTCTACAAGGTCTTACCATCTAAACCAATAATACCTCAATATCCAATAATACCTCAATATCAGTTTCAATTGACGAATTGAAATACTCCATAACCTCTGAAAATCACATGAACTCTTTGTATATGTCTGCTGTTGCCATTGTTGGCATCACTTTTTATTACGGAGAAAAAAGCCACTTATAACTTTTCGTTATACGCTTTTTATCAAACATGCCCAAAGTTCGTAGACCGGTCTTATTGACCTTCTCATTAGTGGTCTTAGCTGGATTATTCTATTTCATGTCGTCTCAGGAACATCTTGGAGAGGCTGTTCCTGTGACGTTACAGAAGTACAAGGTGAGTGACCAAAAGGAAATCATATTGAATACTGAAGATCATGCTGAGCAATGGGTGGATGATATCCCAGCCGCTAGTGAGGTAAAGGGTAGTTCCTCAAATGATAAATCCTCGTCATTAAAAGAATCAACCGATAAACCACCAACCCAAAAAGATTCCAGTGAATCACCAAAATTGAACTCTCCTTCAAGATTCGAATCTCAAGAATCATTAAAGAAAACTGATTCCGAATCACTTAAAGAGTCTACCAAGGATTTGGAAGTCAATGAAGGGTCCGTTTCAATAACTGCTTTCATGCCTAAAATGACTAATGAAACACTAAAAGCTGAACTAGGAAGGGCTTCTTGGAGACTTTTCCATACCATCTTAGCACGCTACCCAGATAAGCCATCTACTGAAGAACGTTCAACGTTAGGCCAATATATCCATCTTTTTGCTCAAGTATACCCTTGTGGTGATTGTGCAAGGCATTTCCAGAAACTTCTTCAGCAATTTCCCCCACAAACCGGTTCTCGTAAAACAGCAGCCTTATGGGGATGTGCCATTCATAATAAGGTGAATGAACGTTTGGATAAACCACAATACGATTGTACAACTGTATTGGAGGATTATGATTGTGGATGTGGAGATGACGAAGAACAGAAAGATTCGACGTTAGGAGGGGCTAGCTTAAAAGAGAAGTCGGGGACAGGAAATGGGGCTTCATCTGGGAAGAATTCTGCAAAAACTGGAAAGGAAAGTACTGAAAATGTAAGCAGTGAAAAGGTAAGCAGTGAAAAGGTAAGCAGTGTAAAGCCAAGTACTGAAAAGGCAAGTTATGAAAAGCCTATTGCTGACAAGATTCCGGTAGAGAAGAAGATTCCAGGAACTCCAAGGAAATCCACTCAAAATGCTCACAGCAAGCCAAATCAGAAAGCTCCAGTCAAGGACTCAATCAAAGAAAATCAGGGCCATTTAAGGCAAATCAAGGTTGATCAAGGTGAGGGATTACAAGGTGGTTAAATGTTCAGTCTGCTTGCGACTTCCACTTAACTTTGAAGGATATTTCTTGAATCATTCAAACAAGCATGCTCTGAAAATGGAGGAATTTGACTCTTGCATATGAAACGCAACGTATAATTCAAAAAAATTCACAAATAATAGGCTCGACTAGAAGAATTATGAAGTTCCTGGTGACTTTTTTACATTTGACAAATAAATATTAACAAGGTGGATTTGTACATTAAATTATATATTATAGGGGAGAACATTTTCCAATAGAAACATTTCTGAAGAATAGCTTAAGGATTCCTTATAAGTACAACCAACTTAGACAAATTTACCAGAAATTCGCCATTAATTGAGAGCGTTCCATTTGCACCAACCTTCTGAACCGGCCTCACAATGTATATCATTGTTTGAGCATTATTGCTAGCAAAACCACCTACTTCCCAGATTTCTTCTTCCCTTTCTGAATGCCTCATACTTGTTCTTCTCAGACTTCCCCCATAACAGAGGAACCAAGTAATCCACTACTTCAGTCGAATAGTTCACCAAACTGAGACATGCATTTTGAGCCAGGATGCGCTCCATTAATAATGTCTCTTGAAGTCGCTCGTTTAATTTCTTTATGCGTAATAGTTTCATTTGTTTGATCCGAAGAGCAAGGCTTTCTTGCTTTGAAGTCATGCTATGCGTTCTTGACCTTTAATTATCAATTTTGATTTATACATATTGGTTTGCTTGGCTTACATAATATGTGGTAAAATATTATGTAATATTATGGGGAAATTCTTGCTTGGGACCGCATTTGAAGGACAGCTTATTATTTAACTTCGTATGTGAAGTATTGATCTAGTTCTACCATTTCAATGGACTATTACACCTGCCTGTATTCTAATACATCTACCTGTATTCACAATTCTATCTTCTGAACTTATGTCACAAAGAAGCGAAATTCGTAAATCATATGAAGGTAAAGTTGAATAGTTCTCTCTCTATCAATTGATTAAAAAGCTCTCACTATCAATTGGTCTATAGATGTTTAATAGTTCCCTGAATAACGCCTCTACTTGTCTGTCAACCTAAATCTCTGCCTCAAGAAACTCAATATACTCATTCAATTTAAAGTATAAATAGCAAATTTGGTATAAGTAATGTGTTAAGAATTGGCAATTTACGTGAAATCTTGCCGTTAGGTTAAAACTCATATCCACACAAACTCCCAAGTTAACAAATGGAACATAATTTTGGCTGCAAAAGTCCTGCTTGACTAACGTTGGAAAGTTGCAAAATTGGATGTAACAAATCAAATCCGAAGCATAAGTAGATCAGAACTAGGAAGTTACATTTTTTTTATAAATTTCCTTCCGGTTCTCACATTATTCTGGTTCCTTAGGATGCCTTAGGATACCTTAGGTCTAAACATCTTCTTAAAGTATAATCAAAACTTTTGCTCCTAAATTATATTATGATTTACTCGGAGTACCACCGGTATGTACCCTTCAGTTAACTTGTTAACTTGATCTTGTCACTGTACGTCGATTCTGTCAAGGGACCTGTTAAATTTTAGTCCACCTAATGAGACTTCAATTGGCAATAGCTCATGTTGATTAGTTTGCTATCTGCGTGTACCACAACTTACAGTTGAGAGTCAACTAAGTTGAGGATTCCTGTATTTCGTCTTATATCTGGTATCTATAGAAGCCTGGTTACACTTTAGAATCGAGCTAGCTTGAGTGTTAATAGCACTTAATCACACTCCGAGATCGCACCCCAGTTTGGCGTAACTCTCACACTTACGCTAAGGTGATTCTTACACTCAGTACGGTGAATTAGAAAAACCATATCACCAATATACATCCAACAATTACTAAAGCCAATATCAAACTATCTCTCCTCCTTCTCGTATTAATTTTTGATATCAATGTATTTATGCCAGGGATCTGCTGAAGTGAACCCAAGATTCTAACTTGAGCATTATCCAAATATTGCCTTTGACTCAACAATTCATCTCTCGTGTTGAATGCCAGCTGAAGCAATCTTTCTGCCAACGTATTGGCACTGTCAACTCTTTGCCTCTCATCAAGAATATAATCCGCATCATTTTGTTGCCTATGCTGAGTCAAATCAGACTCGATGGAATTAAGTAGCTCATGGCGGTTTCTCTCTTCATCAAGCCTAGACCTCATTTGTTGAAACAGACGAGTATGTTCATTTAAAATTTCATTATGTCTATTGATTTGTTGCGTTTTTGACACCGAATTCCCCTCGTATGACCTATTCAATTGAATAAGAAGTTCTTCTCTTCTTTCGAGAAGACTTTTGATTTCGTGCTGTTCATCGGGGTTTGAGCTAAGTTTACTTAGGTGTGATTCTGTTTGCTTTTCTAATTGCAAAGCTTGTGATCTTAACTGTGGGAAGGACATTGATGATGTGTTCTTCTGTAAGGTGCAGTGGAGAAATGTTAATAATTTGCGTGCGTAAATTTGGGATCGAAGTACTTGTACCAGTGAATATGAAACTGTTGGACCTAATTATGCAGCAATGCACCCAAGTCCACTCAATTAAAACCTCGACCTTTGTTGATGCATGACTTCCATTACGTAGAATCTGATATTTTATAAATCAATTGGAGTACTTACTTTCCTTTTGGCACGTAATGTTGGAGGGAGTACACACTCTCCTCTACAGTAAGATTTAAGTTGGAGATTTTCGTGATTGTGATTCCAGAGAATGATCCTTGAGCCATCTGGACTCAGTTAAAAACCATGACAGATGAGCATTTAACAAGATATATCGATATATTAAAAGATTACTGATTTGAAGTGTCGTTAAATTTTTATTCACCAAAGAAATATTATTGAATATGAACTACAACTGATAACTGTAATCATTGAACCCACATTAAACTTCAATCATTCTTTGCACATGAAAGTACTTTTTAAATAATCCATGATCGATGATTTTTCTCATTTTATGTGGAGAAAGGGTCCAATAGGCATTTCCTATAAAATGAAAGTTGGGTCACTCTGATAATTATCTTGTAAAGAGATACCCTAAGAGCATATATCTAGGATACTTTTCTACACTCTAGCCCATGAAGATTTATACTTTTTATATTCTGTTCACTCTCATCTCCATATCTACCAATAAAATAAACTTTAATGCTCATCAACTTTAGAGCAAAGTTCAACAATCTATGCCACTCCAAGAAGTACAACCAATTCCATTAAGTTCTCTTGATGAACCAATAGAAACACCAAGAACATGGTCCCATGACTGGCCACTTAAGATAGCATACAAAACTCAAAAGTACCTGGCATATTGCTTCGGTGCCTTTCTTGGTATCCATCTATGTTCAGTGGCAGTTGTCCCATCTTTGCCAATTCCGTTTGAAATTAAACAGCAAGTGTTTGAAATGGCAAGATCGATTTATCAAGTTCCAGCTTTTGAAATAGCTGCTATTTTTGGTTCCATATTGGTCCACATTACTTCAGGACTAGTACTTCGTTATCTACGTCCAAAGGTAACTTCACCAATTTTTACTGAGAGCGACCCAAGAATAGGGCTAGGTGGAATCACCGGAGTTGTTGGGTTGGGATATAAAAAATCAATCATATCAACCCTAATTCCTTCGGTTTCTCCATTATCTTTATCTGGATTTTTACTCATTCCTTTACTAGGATACCATTTTTACAAATTTAGGTATTCTCCAATTTCAATAGATGGAGATTCATCTTTAGTTACTTTGGAATATATTTCAGTATACTTGCTAAAATCATTCAATCAGCTTGCTTTATTGGGATTGGTATCTATTGGAAACTATCATTTCGTCTCTGGAGTATTAAGATTCAATGGAAAATATTCAAGAGCTTGGAAATTGTTTGGTTATGCCTCCATAATAATTGCAACGGGAGTGGCTATTCTTGGAGCAAGCTCAATAGAACACCTGACTGGGTTCTTATTTAAGAAGTTTAGTTTGTACTTACAGTAATACTGTGAATTTGACAACTTTGTATATCGAACAAAACCTATTAATACAAAGTAAAGACATTTTAGAAACACTACTGTATCACTTGAATTCTGGTCAACAAAGATGTAAGCAATCCTATGACTCTTAAGAGGGTGTGATAAATAGTAGATTTTTAAAGGAGACCAAGTCTCATACAAAACTGGACTTAAAACTATTGGCAGTTATGCCCTAGTTCACTCACGTCACTGGAAATATAATGCAATTTAAGTTATACATATGACAATTTCAACAACTTCACCAATTGCAGTCAAATCACTTAAACTAGACATGCTTGGTTCAGAATAATTTGGAGCTCCATGAAGTTTTCCATTTCAATTCACATGGGGTGCTCATTTTTTAACTTAAAGCTATCCTTGTACAATAGTACCCTCATAAATCATCTTCCGGGTGTAACCTCCTGCAATTTATGGCACCCAAACAGAAAAGAGAATATCTGGTCAAGGGTAACATGGGATAATACAACCCATCCGATATTTTTGTACGTTGACCATCAGAAGCTTGATCCTTTAGCAAATCCTGACTCGAATCCACCTTCAAGATAACCACCAAGATATCCTTGAGCATATGCTTCACCGAAATTATTTCCATGAAGTTTGGAACAACCATGTGCTGCAACCTTTTCAAGTAGATTCTTTGTCAAGAGTCCTAAGGCACAATATCCATTGTCATTTTCAGCATTTTCAAAGGAATCGGTATACTTAATTTTTGGAAATTCAGAGGTATCAATCATAGTATAAACATCACCTTTATCAGAAGTATTGACATCAGACTTCTGAGCTGTACCAGACTCTATCCCTGCCCTGAAACCTTCAAAGAATCCACAATCAAGATAGCCATCAAGGTATCCCTGAACACAACCAGGACCAAACTTATTACTTGAGACCTTTGAACAAAGGAAAAGCACAAGTTTATCCATCATTGCAGGCTTCATAATACCAGCTACTTGGTACCCAGTATCAACAATGGCCCCATCAAAAAATGAAAAACTATCTAAGAATTCATTATTGGGTCTTATAAACGCATGTTTAACAGAGATTTTCTTAGCTGCAGTTGAAGAACTGAATTGGTATGAACGTTCTCCCTTCCCCGGAAAGACATAGGTTTTGAGATCTGCTAACTTGTTTGAGCACTTCCTGAATAACTGTATGGTATCAATGGAAATCCTTTTTTGAACTAGCTCATCTGAAGAAATAGAGTTGGAGTAGGCTCCAGAGGAGACACCCTCCATGTGGGTAAATGCTGATAACTCATTACTTGAAAGTGCATCAGGTACTTCAGCGCTTACTGGACTTAAAAGTGCCTCTGGTGTTTCAACACTTGAAGGTATAACTGGCACTTCACTGCTTAAATGTAATTTTGGTATAGTTTCAGGATCTTGGGTACTAGAAGAAAAGCTTTGTTCTTCATCATCTTGACTGGATGAAATGAAATATGACGAGGGTGGTCTAAATCCATGCTCTTGTGAGTCAATCTCATTATTGATTACCCTTGGGTACCTGTAGTCAATGTCACTATTATACCCATTTGATATAAATCCTGATGATGAATTATTGCCATGATCACTTGAGATAGATTCGGAAATTACATCATCTCGAATATACTCTCTTACATCGCTTGAAAGATCGCTTTCAAAATATTTAGTGTATCCAGTATTAAAATCAAATTCTGAATCATCAATGCAAGCTTCCCCATTTATTCCTGAACATTCATGAAGAATGTTTAAAGAAGAATTGACTCCACATGTATTAGACACTCGAGAAAGATGCTCAGGAATCTCACTTGATTTGAATGACTCTTCATTAGTGGTGGATGATATCACATCTGCTATAGTTGAAAAATCTCTAAGAGTCCCTGCTTCCCGAGCAAGGAGCCCCAAAGTATGGTTCTGACTTTCAAACCATGCAACCTTTGGGATCAGGTCTACCTCGGATTGGATACTCAAGATCCCAGGAAATTGATTAACTAACGTAGCATTAGCAGACTTATATGGCAATTCATTAACAGGAGCATTTGCTTGATGATGTATACTACCGATATCAATGTCCTCATCAAAGGAGTCATTTAAAGTGATACTATATAATTCAGCTACAAGGAAAGTATCACATGTACTAACTGTTAATAGCTCAGCTACAATTGAACTTTTTGTTGTTGAAGCAGTACCTAATAATTCAATATTATTTGAAATTTTATGTACCTCAGGGAGAACTTCATTCTGGATTCCACTTTTCATGGCTCTTTCATTAGTAAAGGAGCTCAATTTCAGTTTCATTCTAGTAACTGCAATATTAATTGAGCGGTGGAAGCTGCGTTTGGGGCTATTGGAAGTCGAAATTGACTTCTTAACTGATGTGTTAAGTTTCACTTTGGTACTTGGTTTCTTAAATAAGCTATACCTACGTGTTGATCTACTAGGACTTTGTTCATTTAAATTTGAAGTATTGAAAGGTAGCGTCATTTTATGAGTAAATTTAATGAAGGGAATTTGCAGAAGCTTGGGCTTATATATATTTTCGTGGAATGTAACATTTTGCAGCCAATTTGTTATGCCAAAAAATTGATTTTCTGGGGCAACTATAAACTATAAGATGCAACTTTAAGTTATATTAATTTACAACCTTAGATATGTTACATTGTTTATACGACCAGTCAATGTCGTTGTATAAGTGTTGCTTAATTGCTATTGCGAGATCTAATGTGACAAGCAGAGGGCCATGAAAACGTAATTTACTTCTCAAGAAACTTTAGTATTTAACTGGACTTGTTCTTCTACACTGTGGTTTTCTTAAACTTAACTGGACAAATTCTTCTACACTGTTGTCTTTGTAGTTAGTTTTATTATATCCTAGTACAACTTAATGATTCATGCCTCTACATTCATCTACAATGTATCATATAAACACATTTAATACGACTAAATAAACTCCGAAAGTGACTACCCCGAATCTCTCCTGTCAATTGAAAAGTAATTTTTCAGTGTTAACTGTGTGACAGAAGTAGGACAAGGCTCAGTCAATGTCTGCAAGGAGTGAGGCTAATATCTACAATACCTGTGCAAATCATTCTTTCTAGATTCACATCGGGAACTATTCCAACAATGAATTCTAATTCCTTCCTTCAAAAGAGAAATGGAATAGACTTCATGGAGAAAAAGTTGGTTGAATTCGTAAGAAGTTTGAATTCAATCGAATTTTCCTAAGATTGCTAGCTCGAAAATCATATAGCAAACTCACTTATTTAAAACTCCCTACGTTCATAGGACCGTTATGATTGGAGGACTCGCTAGTTTTGATTGATTAAGCAGTGGCCAAGCTTGGTTCGCTAGTTCTGACCAATCTCTTACTCTTGTAATCCTTAACAGCACTCTTGATAGCATCCTCTGCCAACATCGAACAGTGTAATTTTACAGGAGGTAAAGACAACTCCTTTGCAATGGCTGTGTTTTTGATCAAAAGGGCCTCATCCAAAGTTAATCCCTTCACTAATTCAGTTACATATGATGAAGAAGCAATAGCAGAACCGCAACCAAAGGTTTTAAATTTGACATCTTGGATCACTCCTGTAGCTTCATCCACCTGTATTTGTAATCTCATCACATCCCCACAAGCAGGAGCACCTACGAGACCAGTTCCAACGTTGACATCGTTTTTATTAAGGGTACCTACATTCCTTGGGTTGGAATAATGATCAAGTACTTTTTCGTGATAACTTCTTTTGAGTGAAAGTACTGGTGTGACGGTTCTTGTTACAAGAGGAGTTCTTGCTAATCCTCTTGGGATGATTGATCTAGTAATGATTCCTCTTGGAATGGTTTTAATGACGTTCATCATGGTGAATATATTGTAATTTAAATTTGAATTATGGCGATGATTTTTTTATCAGGGGAAAAAGACCGCGATTCGGGGCCGAGAATGAAGGGACTTTGTAAGCAGGATTATAAAGGGTACTGTGTAACTGGATGATAGATAAATAAGGTTGATTGGTACAATGTATGGACACACAATATGACGTAATTATATGATTTTGAAATAGTTCACGCAAGAAAGAGGCTACTCAGTGGTGACTTGGGTGGATTGAAGGATGAGAGGTTTACCAAGTCAGGCAATGAGAGTGGACAATATAGACATTGTTGTAGAATGTAATTAGAATTACATGAGGATGGGATTTCCATGTTTAATGATCCGGAACCGTCTTTCTAGGTTGGTCATTTATATCTGAAATGGGCGAAAGAAGAAAACGCATCGAACGAAGAATTTACGATAATCTCCGGCCAGTGTGTGCTAATAATTCGATGAACTACAGAGTATCCAAAAATCTGTCAAATTCGCTTTATATTACAGTATCCAATAATCTTTCAAATTCGCTTTATATCAAAGTATCCAATAATCTTTCAAATTCGCTTATCTATGATGAAGCTGTGCTACATAAGACTCTTCAAATACAAGTATCTCCAAGAGGAATATGATTTTGAAGAAATATCCACCAATTGAAGAAATATCCACCGATGAATTGTATATGAAGGACAATAATACAAAGGAGTAGTGTGTGTATAGAATAACCTTGACTTTTATGAAATGCCTAATATTCAACTGAAACAAGGTAATACTCTACTTAAAGGAAAGCCCCCACAAGCCTCTAAAAGCCTCTCCGAGCACTATAAGTTAACATAGAGAAAATCTGTTTTATCTCAGTTAATGATACTCCTTCTGTAAAGAACTTTTAACAAGCAACTAATAATTAAAATCTGGCCATCTATGATGAGTTTATTACCAATTCTGAAATAAGCATCTCCGAAACTTACCACCTTCTCCGGCTGGGTAAAGTTTCATTTGGCTGATCGTAGGTTTCTTTGTGATGGATTTAGACTATTAGCAACAACAAGACATCTTGGCGATATGGGGTAGGAAGCAGTGAATACACTAGCCTCTCGTAGTATTAAGAAGAATATGAACATTTCTAGGTTCATTAATATCTCGAGAGGTCAATTTATTCCACTGGACAACCCTGAATCCCTGAGAATTCAGCGATCTTCTCTGCATGATCGAAATCTCCAAACATGCAATCTTCATTAATTAGCGTGTTCCCACTCCATTTTCTATCATTTATACGATTTTATATTCAATCTACATTAGCTTCTAATACTATATTCAAGAAAATAGGATTGGCTCTACCTATTTCAACTTCTGTTAAGAAAATCCCCACTCATTGTCCATCAAATCCAAATATTTATTACCCCCGCCTTTTATTTTAATCTTTGCACATTATAAGATAAAATAAATCTGACTGACTTCTATAATTTTTTTGAACACACCAACCAAACATGTCGGAAGATGATTTTGTCCATGAATCGGGAGTTAGTAATGGAGATGTGGACTGGTTATTTCGTGGGAAATCAAAGAAGTTGACCAAACGAAAGGATAAGGTAGAAGTGGATGTAAGAGATCCGTCAAAAGAGATAGCCGAACCAAAGAACAATGGCACTACAATAGATTCGAAATTAGAAGGTGTCTCCAAATCAAAGATTGGTACTTCAGAAAAGGTTGTTGAGAAGACAGATATCCTGTGTACCAATGCAGCTAATACCAATACTTCATCCATACTGAATATACTACCAACTAAATCAATCACACCAAATTCAATTGAATCAAAGATTAATGTTCAAGTATCAACTTCAAGTTCAATCACCAATGAAATTAAAATAGAGAAGAAATTGATCGTCAATACATCAAATACATCATCAAGACTGTCAAGTATCAGTAAACTGCCAACAAATACTACAAAACTTCCAAGCACATCAAAACTTCCGAGCACGGCCAAGCCTCCCAATACGCCACCTTTACAGAGTAGCAAATCCCCTCAACTTTTCGAGAAGTTCAAGTTCGGTAGGTCACGGTCAGTTTCAACCCCAGTGCCAGGATTGCGAAGTGAATCCCCTCCAAGACGAAGTAGCGTATCTTATTTAGGAAGCTCCCTATTGACCGATTTACCTGATGCTCAACTTGAACTCTTGAGACAGCAATCAAAGAGACAAGCTCAAAAGGTGCCCGCCAAAACGACGACGTCCTCGGTGTCACAGAGCCCTCCGGTTTCAAGACTGAACTCAGGGAAGAGATCCTTATTCAGTTCTTTTTCGTCAAAATTTAAATCGGATCCAATAAAGCCTCTGGAAGTCACCCCGTCCACAGCACCATTACCTCAAGAACAACCAATATTAACGAAACTTCCTGCTCATGAAGGATACCCGGAAGTCACAAGACTTTTTAAAAAGAGAACTTCAAGTTCTGCTCATTCAATTGGGTCTACTAGGATGATATTAAATAAGAACCTGAATAGAAAGGACCCAGGAATCCCTGGCTTGGAAACTATTGCAATCCGTAGAGTAACATTTGCGATAGATAAATTGCCAATGGATCCTCAACAACAAATCCCCTCTAGAAGACCAAGGAAAGGAGATGTTTTGATTCCGGAAGATTTACTAGCTCCTCCAACAAGACTCTCGCAAGGGATTTTGGATGCAAAGGCTGAACAAAAATATTCCAAAGAAGAACTCACTTTGGCGACGGAGAATCAACGTAGAGCACTCTTGGAAGCAGAAAAACATGCTCAAGAAGCCCATGCTTCCGGTAGAAGAATTGCACTTGAGGTTAGTCATTTTAAACTGCTCAAAGAAGATTCCGTGTTGGAGGATGATGAAGAGGAAGAAGATGTAGCAGTGGAAGAACATCAAGGTGATTTTTCAATAGATAAACCACTCCATGTCCATGAAAATCATTTTGACGCTATTGAAGAAACCTCCTCCGAAGAAGCTTCGTTGGAAGTGGTGTATACAAGATGTTGTCATTTGAGAGAAATCTTACCTATCCCAGCTACCTTAAAACAACTCAAAGGCAAACAGAAACCTTTGCAAGTGTTGAAGTTATTAAATTCAAAACCAACGCTCATTGATGTTTTATCATTTAGTGATTTCATTGCAATCACTCCCTTGAACACGGCCATTTTTGACAACGTCACCATGACCACTGAAATGTTGAAACATTTCCTTCTGTCTTTAGCTCAAAACAAGCTGATTGAGAAATTATCTTTAAGAAATGTTGCTATAGATGACTGTGGTTGGAAATATCTTTGTAAACTCCTTGCTGTAAATCATAATATCAAAAAATTGGATATTTCCCAACAAAAAATTAAAACAGATACCAAAGTGACTTCTGTGCGCTCGTCTATGAATTGGGATATTTTCATCCAAGCTTTGGTTGTTAGAGGAGGTCTTGAAGAATTAGTGATCAATGGCTGCAAATTGTCGGATGAGACCTTCAAAGATTTGCTCGAAAAAGCAGTGAAAATTAATACTTGCAGGTTAGGAATAGCTTCCACAGAGTTGAACATGTTCAAAGCTGAACTAGTTGCAAATTGGTTAGAAGATCCTAATTGTAAATGTGTAGGGGTTGATATTGCATTCAATGATCTTAGCAATGGACAATTAAAACCTTTCATAAAGGTATTTAATAAAGGAATATCAAAGTTGATATTTTTTTCCTTGAACTCAACTAACTTGAAGAATGTGGAAGAAGCAAATGAACTTATAATTGCCCTTTCAAACGTGAAAACCTTAAGGTTTCTTGATTTGAGTTCGATTCCGGAAATTTTCCCAGGTATTATTTCGACATTGAGTGAATATTTACCAAGGTTTCCTAATTTAAAGAGAATCCATTTTGATTTGAATGATTTATCTGGCCAATCCATACGAGCCATTGCCGAAATCTTACCTCAAGTCAATGGTTTATATCATGTTTCATTATTGGGCAATCAAGAAATGAGTCATAGAACTGCAGGGACTCTTTATACTGCTGTAAAAGTATCTAAGATTTATGCCATGGATTTGGATTACGATTTAGTACCTGATGAAATCTCTCTGAGACTTGTGTTTTATTTGATCAAGAATATGGACCAGGTTATGTTGAATGCAAAAGAAACAACCGCCACGATCCTGACGGAACAAAACGATGAAGATTTGATGTTTGACGGTTCCCTTCTAATGCAAGCAGCTGAAAAGCTTCTAGCTGAAAATGATAAGAAATACGATAAAGAAGAAGAAATCAAGATCCAAACTTTCATCACCAAAGCTCTTTTGGAAAGATCGCGGAAAGTAAGACTGGACATTCATAAAACAATCGAGGTTTTATTTACGCGTAGAAATGAAGGGACTTTGACCCTAAACGGTAAAGAAACTTTGTTGAGATTTTGCTTATTGGATACAACCTTGGAGAGTTTAGGTAGAATGTTTGAACAACAGGGCTTACACAACGAGGTTCCAAACACAGAAATTGAAGAGGTTGCTGCAAAGGAGGACATTAGTATTTCAGAAACTGCCTTCAGAAATGGAAATCTTGCTGTTATTGGAGGCTATTTTCCGAATTATGATCGGATGGACCCACAATCACCAGTAGAGCCCTCAGGCAAAGTGGTTCCCATCGCTTCTAATGGTCGTCCTCTTCTTCAACGTACTGAGTCTCTGACTTCAATCCAAGCTAAAGAACTTGAACAAGAGGAAGGGGAATTCCACAGGTGGGGGATCTTCGTACAACTGAAGAAATATGGAGATAATGAGGACGTTAAACAACAAGAAAAGGTGGACGTTGAACTTGCTCAAAAATTACATGAACAAGCGGTAGATAATAGAAAGGAAATCCCATTACTTCAACAATTGCCGTCTGGGCTGGAGTTGCGCGATGCTATTATTGCAGCCAAGGGAATAGAGTCCGTTACAGATTTGATTCATAGAATTAATATGGATGTTGGTACGGAATCGGACGGCTCCTTGGAGGTCAACGTGGTTGATGAGGTTTACGATAAGTTGTTGAATGATGCGCAAAAATCTAGAAGGAGTTTTACCATTGTGTGAGTGCAGTGACTACGATATGGACTCATAGGCATATTAAGATTTTTCCCGGTAAAGTGACATTCCATCAATATCCATGCTTGTTCAGACTAGTATGTGCATTGAAACAATCAAAATTGACATTAGTTATGATAGATCAATAGTTATATTATAAAGCAATCTTGAGATAATGATTTGTAGGGAGGGCACTTGCTTTGGCAGGTCGTTTACTGGTAACACTTCTGGAGTGTAATAGTATGAGATTTGCTTAGTTACCTGCGAGGAATAGATAACTAGAGGAATAGATAATTAGATTCGAGATGCAACTAATTATACCGACTACAATAAAGGTTGTGAAAATTTTACAATAAACTACATAACTTAATAAATCATCAGCCAATTGTGAAACCAATCTCTAAACGTTCGAAAACATTTAGTTAGCAGCTTGGTATTCGGTAATCTTCTTGGCGATCTTAGCATCTCTTTGTTCCTTGGTCAACTTGTAGGTCTTGAACTTCTTAGATTCAGCAGCGTAATCAGCCTTGGTGAACTTAGATTCAGACTTCTTGTGGACAGGGTCAGCTCTGATAGCTTCATGGACTTCCATGTAGATTTCTTCCAAACCTTCAGCATCAATATCATCGGCAATGTAAGACTTGAACAATTGCTTGTACTTTTCTTCATCATCATCCAATAATTCTTCCATGTATTCAGCAACATGACCACCGAAGATGTACTTTCTCAATAATTCAGCATCCAATTCTTCACCTTCGATATCCCAACCTGGGAATCTGTTTGGAGAGTGAGGAACGTAAAGACCACCATCAGAGGCACCCTTTAAGACACCGAAGATTCTGGCACCAGTGGTGGTTCTTTGTAAACCAATATCCAAGAAAACCTTGAATGGTCTTGGAGCGTCTTCAACGGCTTCAGTCAATTGGAATTCACCTTCAACTTCTTCAACACCCTTGTAGGCTTCGTCCAATCCGAGCTTTTGTAAAGCTCTTCTGGCAACCAATAAACCGGTAGCGTAAGCAGCAGACCAGTTAGTTAAACCTCTGGTAAGACCGTATCTTGGTAATTCATGGGCATAGGCAGCAGTTAAAACAACATCACCAACAATTTGAGATGAGATGATTTGAGCAATGATGTCCTTGTTAGTGAATCTAACAACCAATCTGTACTTTGGAGTGTTGTACTTGGCCTTGTGTTGGGTGACCAATCTCTTTCTTTGGTAGTAATCGGTTTTACCCTCTTGTCTTCTACGGAAAGGGGTTTGGAAACGCGAGTGGTAAGCAGAGCTCTTTTCAGCTTTTTGGAAAGGCATTTTGTTGTAAGTTTTCTAGGTTTGAAGATGTGAGGTTATAAGTGAAAAATTTTATTGGATCGCACACGACGTTTTTGAAAAATTCTGTACGAGGTGGGATGCGAATTACCGGGATGTAATTTACACATACTACCTATGGCTTGTCTACACATACTATAGCTTGTACACGGATAGCTTGAAAAAATGTCTCCAGCTTGATTTCACCTCTTCTTCAAGACTGTATTTTCATTCAGAAGCTAATAGCTAGGGACGTTTTGAATGTCAGGGGGTTTTGAATTTACTAAATTGTACTTAAGACTCACAAGAGCATTAACATGTAAAATCCCGTAACTCAATTAAGCATTAGAAATACAATATCTCACAAGATAACTCATAATCTGAATGCTCATCACATCTCCATTAATACTTCTCTAGTTGTGTCGAAATTCCTATGAATATCAACGTACTGCATGTAGCTTTTGGCTGCAAACTGTCGAGCCTTACATATGAGAAATTATTTTAAATGGCCAAATCTTAAAGCTTATATTCAATTTGAGTAGTGTTTTGATCTACAATATGCTACCAATATTTATGCACTATGTGAAGAAATGTTTACAATTGTAAACTATTATAAGATCAATGAGTGGGCTGATGAATATTTCATCTTAAAAAGAATGTTCTATATAGATAAATAGCCTATGAGTGAGGTTAAAACAAGCTGATATGCTCCGAATTTTTAAATATATACGAGTAACTACCACCAAAAATTCCTTTAGGGATCATTCATGAAATATTCCCATACACCTTCTAATATGTATCATCTCTACCCCTTCTAATCAGAACACCATTTCATGCTACCATCGTAAAGCAACCTTTGAATTCTCTACGTTAAGGGTGACCTCAATGCGTGACCCCGTATTGCACTCCTCATGACTCAGTTGACTCATCGTATAATTCAGGTTCAGGTGCAGTCCAAACTTGATGGGACAGGACACGTGACTCCCCTCTGACTAACATGCATGCGCCAGTAATTAGCAGTCAATCAATGGCACCTTTCAAGCAGGTGATACAGTCCCTCTTGGACACGGATCTTTACAAGATCTTTATGCATGCAGCAGTTTTCCAGAATTTCCCTGATACACATGTTGTGTACACCTTCAAGAATCGAACCCCGGAGCTTAAGCTTAACAAGCAGGCGATTAGTTGGTTAAAGATCCAAATCACCCATTTGGGCAACTTAAGATTCACTCCAGCTGAAATTGACCATTTGAGAGTAACATTACCTCAACTTCCAGAGGATTACTTAGAATACTTAAAGACATTTTCATTGGACCCACAAGAACAGGTCGTTTATGGGGAAGATGCTGGAGATTTTAGTATTGATATTGTAGGACCATGGGACCAAACAATTCTTTATGAGATTCCTATTTTGGCTTTGGTCTCTGAAAGTTACTTTAAATTTGTTGATCAAGATTGGGACTTAAATGGCCAGCGCGAATTGGCTCAAGAGAAGTGTAAGGCACTTTTTGATAATGAATGTATTTTCAGTGAGTTTGGTACTAGAAGAAGAAGATCTTTGGAAGGTCAAGATATTGTTGTTAAAGCATTGGCGGATTATGCTACCAAAAGCTCTACTCCAAATCTTTTCTTAGGGACATCTAACGTACTCTTAGCTAAGAAGTATAATATTAGGCCTATTGGAACTGTTGCTCACGAATGGTACATGGGAATTGCAGCCATTACGCAAGATTATCCTAATGCTAATAAAGCTGCAATGGACTATTGGAATAAAACTTTTGATGTCAAATATTCTGGTTTAGCTTTAACTGATACTTTTGGTACGGACGCTTATCTAAGGGTCTTTAATAAACCATATACTGATAATTATAATGGGGTTAGACAAGATTCTGGAGATCCAGAAGAATATGCAGTGAAGATCGCAAAGCATTATGATTCCTTGGGATACAAACGGAATACTAAAATGATCTGTTTCAGTGATTCTTTAAATATTGAAAAGGCACTATTATATAAGAAGAAAGCAGATGAAGTTGGATTATTGGCAAGTTTTGGAATTGGAACCTTTTTCACAAATGATTATAGAAAGAAAGATGGTGAGAAGTCTACTCCTTTGAATATCGTGATTAAATTGAAGGAGGTGGCGGGTCATCCTGCCGTGAAGTTAAGCGATAATATAGGAAAGAATATGGGGGATCTGAAAGAAGTTGAGAAGGTTAAAAGGGCTGTTGGTTATGAGGAAGTTGGTTGGGAAGGTGGTGATGAAACAACTAGGTGGAATACTTGAAAAGAATGCTGGTGTTCAATGGTATGATAAATTACAAATTTACACTTGTTCAATATTTTGGCTGAAGAATTGAACAAGTGTCTTTGGCATTGACATTTTGCATCATCACCATTGATGAAAATACCCCCCATACTTGGGAAGACAGTTTTACAAATGAACTGATTTTTTACCTCTAACCAACTGGTTAAGGATTTATTGTTATGTGATTCTAGTAGTAATAGTCTTTACAAAGACATTTTGAATATAATATAAATGGAAATATAATATTAATTCTTATGTAGAGAGTTGAGTTTTATATTCTGGATGATTCTATGGAATGAATATTAATGGTTATTCTAATGGCACTAGTCATTCTAACACTAGATTTACATTGCAACAGTCTCCCTAAACCTCTTGAGATTATTGCAAATTCGATAATCACACTAAGCAAAATGTTCTTATTTGATCTGAACATATTGGATGATTAAAACTATTGATAAACCCTCCAAGTCCATTTAATGAGTTGAAGATATGGCATTATTTTTATCGAATAGGAATGCTTGTACAAAAGTTTGCATCGCCAACTAATGTCATTTTGCACCCTATCAACAGTCAAAAAATCGACCTTAAACCGTTTCTTCAACTCAGATCATATTTTCTTTAAATGTTCTGGTCATGATACTTCAGTAATCTGTAACTAACATCTCTCTATTTCATCTACATGAAAAATAAAGTGCACTTTGGAGGTACATGATGATCACTTATACGCTTTGAATTATAAAGGCAACGCCTACCTCGTGAACATCTTGTAAGTCCCCCATACCTACTTTGAAGCAGGCATTCTGAATATACGCGTTGGATGATTTTTCTTCCTTCTCTGCGCAAGACTGAATTCGATACCGAATTTTCATGAGAGTCATACATTACTGTTGAATTGTCCCATACAAGTTAGTATTGTCGTGGGCCGTTTCAAAGGGTTTCCATTGTGATTTATTATCTAACTTTATTGAGACATTTTGAAGTGAGAATCAGTCACCATCGTTTTCAATTGAAGGTATATTAACATCATTGTATTCCAATACAAGTTGATTAAAGATTTAAATTAACCCTTTTGAGAGTGATTTTCAAGCTACACCTTCATTGAGTTTTTCAATTAGTTGTATTACTGTGAAATCCAATAGTTGCTTCCTTTGCAAATTAATCATAAATCACAAGCCATATGTCTACACTTTCTTATGACAATGTCCTCGCGACCCTAACCACCTCATCCCTACCAGAAAGATCATCCAATCAAAATGCCGCTGAAGCGCAACTTAAGCAATGGGAAACAACCCCTGGGTTCCATTACCTCCTTCAGTCGATTTACATCCAAATAGAGCTTCCCTTACAAGTGCGTTGGCTAGCAATTATCTGCTTCAAAAATGGAATTGATAAATATTGGAGACCAGCTCGAGAGAATTGTATTTCCAAAGAAGAAAAGGCACAAATCAAACTTAGATGCTTTGCCTTACTTAATGAACTGAATAATCAGTTGATTATTCAAAATGCGCATTCCATAAGTAAAATTGCAAGGTATGATTTTCCAACAGATTGGCCTTTATTATTTGATGAGATCAGTCAATTACTTGAGAAATACGTCTTCATATCTAATGATTTAATATCAACTAATAATTTACTTATTATATTGAATCGTATAGTTAAAACAATATCTATAGTTAGAATAGGTAGATCAAGGCATGCTTTAACATTAAAGGCTCCATTGATTATTACTATTTTAATTAAAATCTACTTGAAATCTTTCCAGATTTGGACAGGGAATTTAGATCTTAGATTAATGGAGATATGTTATATTTCATTAAAAATCTTAAGAAGACTTATCCCAGAATGTTTCGATGAGCAATCCAAAGACTTCTTGAACATATCAATTGATCATCTACAATTGATTTCAATGGAATATGATGAAAAGTTTGAATCTTGTGATTTACTAGAGAGATACATTAAACAATATAGTAAATTGTATATAACTTTACTAACCAACCATTCTTCAAGTTTTATTTTGTTATCATCGTATTCAAAGATTATAACCACGTTTCTAACCATTCTTGAGCAAAAAGCAGAAGTGGTATATAATTCATTGGAGAGTAACTTTTGGGAAACTTTGGCGATTAAAGGGTTTATTATTTTAAAAAGAATAATTAACTTTGTTCAAGCATCAAATAATGATATATCCAAAGTATCATATAAAGGAGAACTATCCATGAGTACCCTGGCTTTCAAAGGCAACACAAGTCCTCAACAAAATAAAGATATAAACTTGGCTATTAATAAGCTATCAAATGATGTGTTTACACCCTCCACAATCCTTCACTTATGTGACTTGATAATTACATGGTACCTTCCCTTGAAACCTTCAGATCTTGAATCTTGGTCAATTGAAGGTGAAGAATGGGCTAATGAAGAATTGGCTCAAAGTTGGGAATTCCAAATAAGACCATGCGCTGAAAACTTCTATCAAGATCTTATCAAATTTTATCCCAATGTCTTAAGGGGTTTTATAATGGAAAGGATTTCAAATGGATTAAATGATGATAAAATCTTAATTAAAGATTCCATCATGTGCACCTTCCAATTGTCATCTGTAGTGTTTGATACATTGGAAGGGGCTGCTCCTACTCTTGAGGATTCTCCCTCAAGTAGCTTTTCCTTTGATAACTTATTACAAAACATTTTCATTCCTAATGCGATTACAAATACATCAGCAGATAACAAAATCCTTAAAAGAAGAATATGTCTTGTTATAAATGAATGGATTAGCTCGAGTAAAAAGAGGTCCATTATCTACCAGTTGCTTATCCAATTATTGCAACCAAATAATGATTTGGTTGTTAAAATCTCAGCATTACACACTTTAAAGATTGTAGTTGAAGATTGGGATTTCCAGAAGGAGGAATTCGTTCCTTACTTGAACGAGTTTATCACGCTTTTACTCAATCTTGATTTGAACCTTGTTGAAACTAAATTATTCCTATTTCAAACAATATCAAGCATTATCAATAAATGTAACCCATTAATTGATAAACAAACATTAATGCATGTGTTATCTATTATTCCAACATATTGGGAAAATGAACCAATCTTGAAGTCCTCATTAATGAGAGTACTTAAAAGTTTAATTGTTTCTTTGAATGGAAATTCAATTGAAACCCACCAACTTGCATTTCAATTGATTAGCGCATGTTGTAGTTCCAACTCGGAATATTATAGCTTACTTTCTGAAGATGGATTTGATATTTGGTTGGCGTTATTGGTGTATGTTCCAGAGCATTATTCTGATTCCAATGGGTATGAAGATGGAGATTCCCGCAGAATAATGAATGCTACCTATTCACAAACAGGAAATACAACTTTAAATTCCCTCTTTCAATTATTGCCACCAGCTTTAATTGATCTGACTGAAATTTTACCTACATTATTATCAATCTTAAGAAGCTATTCTCTTCTTTCTCCTGAGATTTTTCAAGAGAATGCATTTGAAGTTTTTAAAACATTGGCTGGTTACTTATCTACCTTGAGAGATGATTCCTTTGGGATTTTGATTACCTTGTTGGATATTCTTTTCTTAACAAATTCTAGAAATGAAGGTTTCATAAGTGTATTGTTGAATAGTGGATTCTTTGAAAGTATTTTCAGTTTTATTTTGGATGATCGCCAGAGTATTCCTCAGGTTAATAAGCTTTTCTTGGTCTTATCGAGATTCGCTTATGTCTCACCAGATATATTTTTGAAGATTTCATCTCAAATAGATCAAATCAAATTCTTCAATATTTGGTTGGAATATTTCAATAAGAATGGTAACCCAAGAAATAAGAAGATAAATATCCTTGGGTTTGTTTCGGTATTATCTTCAAATCCTTCCTTATTCACACAAGCTTTAAAACTAACTTTTTTGTTCTTGGAAGAGGTTTCAGAAACAAATGACGGAGTATGTGATGCTTATAAACAAGATTTCACGTACGAGGATATCGATGACTATTCATATTTGGACAAAGATATTAAACCTCACGGGGAGAAATTGAGGTATCAAAAATTACTTGAATTCGATCCCGTATACACTGTCAATTTGAAAGGATTCTTGAGGGTTATTTTGGGTGGTGTTTCCGAGGGTGGTGTTTTGGAAGATAAGTATGTTTTAGAGGGGGTTCAGGCGTTACAAAGACCATAGCGACTTCGATAAAAGTCAAACAGTAAGAACCATATCAAATCACTTGCATAGATATCTAATAGAATATCTTCTATAAATATATTGTAGTTACATGTAAAGTCTTTAGTGCCCGTTGATATTAGGTGGTCTACAATGATATCAAAATTTCTCCATGTCCTCAACTTTCAATAGCATATATTTAGATTTGGCCAGTGTATTTGTAATTGTTAGTGCTACTGATCTTTGGTTAGGTTTAATCAGCTACTGGCATTTTTAAGACTACAACCGGTATCATTTATATTTCCCCTGTTAGCATGACCAACGTCCCTCTCTTCGAATTGTATTTTCAAATGTTGCTACAGTTTAAAATGTTGCCAATATAATGCAACATATAACTGAAGTTGTAAATCACATTAACTTCAGCAGTACACTACTCCAGGTTCTATGGTAATACGAAACTTCAAGTTCACCGATCTCCAGCGCACTTTTTATCCTCACCAAAAATCCCCAGTAGATAAATCGCCACCATGTTCAGAAACAATTACGACAACGATTCAGTAACATATTCGCCCACTGGTCGAGTTTTCCAAGTTGAATATGCTCTTGAAGCAATTAAGCAAGGATCTGCTGCTGTTGGATTGGTATCTAAAACACACATTGTATTATGTGCATTAAAACGTAATGCTGAAGAATTAGGTTCATATCAAAAGAAGATTATTAAAGTAGATGATCATATGGGAATTGCTTTGGCAGGTTTAGCTCCTGATGCAAGAGTCTTATCCAATTACTTGAGGAAAGAAGCCATGTCCTCAAAGATGATTTTTAATAGACCATTACTGACTTCAAAAGCAGTATTATCAATTGCCGATAAAGCTCAACAAAACACACAATCTTATGGCTCCAGACCTTATGGTGTTGGTTTGTTGGTTGCCGGGTACGATGAAACAGGGCCTCATTTATATGAATTCCAGCCATCTGGGTCCGTATTGCAATATTATGGTGCTGCTATTGGTGCCAGAAGTCAAGCTGCAAGAACTTACTTAGAAAGAAACTTGGAAGAAATAAGAGCGGTGGAGCTGCTTGATGACTTGGTAGTACATGGTTTGAATGCTTTAAGAGATACATTGTCACAAGATGTTGAATTGACTTTCAAGAATACTTCCGTGAGTGTTGTTGGTAAGGGCGTTGACTTTACTTTATATGACGATGAAGAAGTTCAACAATGGTTGGATAAGTTGGAATTCGTGACTAATAAGAGAGCTGGTGATGATGAGGAAGAGGTTGTTGAAGATAGAATGGAAGTAGAGGAAGTGGTAGAGGCCTAAGTGTAATCAGGAGGCGATTTTAGAGACTTGGGGGAGTGACTACTAAAAGAACAAAGCAGCGACTACTATAAGCAAAGCAGCAACTAGCAGCGACTACTATAAGAATTGCCAAACAAGTACGAATTGTTATACAGTAATTTTCAAACAGGAACGAAGTAAGTAATGCTTGCAGCCAATATATTGAGATTTGTCATGAGTTGGCACTTTGTGCCAATTGTCTCAATTAGTATTCTAAGCACTACACAAGCAGTTTGAAGAAATGCAGCTCAACCATATCATATCCTCTCAATCAAATCTAATACAATTGATCATCCGTCATTTATCAAGGTTTCAATATATAGTATTTCTTGTGGATGTAATAAAAGATTGAAATGTAACTAAATAGATTGTGATGAATAGAAGAGTTTAGTAGAAATACGACATGGATATAACACTGAGATTAGATGAGAAGCTGTGTGTGACAACTACAAGGGAGTTACAAGTAAGTCCCAATATCAGAAGACTTGAGCTATTTAGTATGTTAACCTTTCATATATGACTTCGTATTTGACATGGACTGTCATTTTTAGACCTCCACCTTTTTCGCATCCTTCACCAAAATGTGACGTTTTTCATAATCTATAGCTATAATGAAGCGTTATTGCCTTTCACTAGACCTTCGCTCAGATCCAATTCTTCATGATGAATATATTGCACATCACAAGAATGTTCCTTTAGAAGTCCAGAAGAGTATACTTGATTCTGGAATTACCAATATGCAAATATATAAATTGGGTGATAAGTTATTCATGATAATGGATACAACAGACGAATTCACATTTGAAAGAAAGGCTGAAATGGATGCAGGAAATATACATGTTCAGGAATGGGAGGAGTTGATGGGGAAGTTCCAAAATGTATCAGAAGGAAGTGATCCGTATGCTAAGTGGCAGTTGATGGAGAATATATTTGACCTACAATAATGAGCCGGCTAAACATGGTAAACGAATAATGACCAGTTTTTGAAGTTTCAGCTTTAATCTTAAGATAATGCAACTTTTGTTGCCTCCGTTAAGTTACTTGAGTCTATGTTTAAAACCCATCATATTTCAAACTTGACCTCGTCAATCATTGCATGGAAAGCTAATAAATCTATAAAATTGGAATGTGTTTATTGCAGTATAGCAACACATAAGTATATTGGATATATAGTGATTAAATAAGACTGAGCTTTTCATAACAAAACATTTATGCTACACCTTCAATGTGATTATAATGCTCAAGTAAGTTTTAAGAATTTGCAACTCATCTTAATTTCTGATAGTATTTTTTGCAGCCATTTATATAGCCAAATTATTCCACAACTATAAATGTTAGACATTCCTATAGATATACAATCGTAAATTCATTATATACAAGGTTCCTAGTTTGTTCCGACTAAGCTGAAACACACTGCAGTTTATAAATAATATATACAAGTTACCTCCTTCGAGCATTGTATAAAATGCGGAAGAGCCGACTTTCCAGTTCATTCTCTTTGATGATTAATGAGCAATGATGGGTTCTACTCATTTCTTTGAACGTTGCACCTCAGCAACCCTCCTAATCACCTCTAAACAAACTTTTTGCATCGCCAGCAACTCTTCATTCAAATCTGTCACATTATGTCTTATACCCTCTCTAATCTCGCCAATCTTCTTCTTCAAAGAATCATTCCTTGAAAGAATATCCAAACGTTCTTCTTCCGACATCAATTTGCCAAATTGTTCAACGGCATTATCAGTATCGGTGCATAAAATCTCAGCTCTTGAAGCATGCTCGAAATATTTTCTTGATTCTTCATCACTGAGCTTCTTAGCTTCACTTTCCTTGACCATAAGTTCTATTTCTTCTTGAGATAAATCTGGCTGAGATACTTGAATTGAGACTGTATTGGTCCCAATGCTTTCGCGTACTTCTTGAGGATAATTTGTTTTATCCGTTGCTGAAACATTAATAATCCCATCAGCATCTATGCTGAAAGTCACAGCAATTTGAGGTGAACCTTTAGGACCAGGGGGAATATTAGATAATTTGAAATTGCCAATTAATTTATTATCTTTGACAAGTGATCTTTCACCTTGAAAGACTCTAATTTCAACTCCAGTTTGATTATCCACCGCTGAAGAGAAAATTTGTTCCTTTTTCACAGGCACTGCTGAATTTCTTGGAATTAAAGGACTGAAGATCCCACCATAAGTTTCAATTCCAAGTGATAACGGAGTTACATCTAATAGAAGTACATCTTTGATTTGACCGGAAAGTATAGCCCCTTGAATCGCAGCACCTAAAGCCACGGCTTCATCGGGGTTTACTGCTGTGCTTGGTTTTTTTTGGAATAATTCTTCCACTAGGGTTCTTATTCTAGGCATTCTAGTCATACCACCTACCAACAAAACTTCATTAATATCTTTAACTTTCAATTCGGCATCTTTGATACATTTCTTCACAGGCTCAATTGTTTTTTCTATCAAATGTAAGGTCATTTCATCCAATTGATCTTCCGTGACTATTTTCTTGAAATGGATATCTGGAGTTATAAAAGGCAAATTGATTTCAATTTCGCTAACTTTGGAAAGTTCAATCTTACAAGTTTCCGCCGCTTCCCTAATCCGTTGAAGTGCTGATGTCAGTAATGTCCCAATGTTGGGATTTTCTTGTTTAATACAATCCACAATATATCTCATTAAAACGTTATCAAAATCCTCTCCACCTAAATGAGTATTTCCATTGGTTGCTCTAACTTCAAAAACTCCATCTTCTATATCCAATATGGAAATATCAAAAGTTCCTCCACCCAAATCAAACACCGCAACAATGCCTTCATTTTTCACTCCATACGCCAATGCTGCAGCCGTTGGTTCGTTCACAACTCGCAAGATATTCAACCCAATAAGTTTTCCTGCTGATTTGGTTGCTTGTCGTTGAGAATCATTAAAATAAGCTGGTACAGTAACCACTGCATGTTCTATCGATTCATTCAAATTAACTTGTGCAATTTCTTTCATTCTATTCAAAATTAAGCTACTAATTTCAGATGGGGAAATACCCCCATTGGGCGTTTCCAACCATGCATCTCCATTGACATTAGGAACTATCTTATAAGGAAGATTCCCAAGATCTCGCTGCACTTCTTCATCTTCATATTTCCTTCCAATTAGCCTTTTGGTGGAGAAAAAGGTGTTTTGGGGGTTGATTATAGCCTGGCGTTTTGCTGGAATCCCAACCAAAGGAACTGCTGCATCATTGAATGCTACAATTGATGGGGTCGTACGCCCGCCTTCTTCATTCTCTAAAATCCTAGCTTGGTTATCTTGAACTATAGCAATTGCAGAATTGGTAGTACCAAGATCAATTCCAATAACAGATATACATCGTTTTCCAATGGTATTTAAGGGAGAAAATCTTGGATGTAGGCTTAAAGTTCTCAACATGGTGGAGGAGTAAGATGACCTGTAATATGTGACCAACACTATGAGATATAATGAGATGTCACGTGACGTAAAAGGGCTGCAAATTGGAAGGTTTCTGCAGGACCAACAATCATAGTCCACTTTAAATTTGAACAACTTACAAATTTCTGACCATTGAATGGCTATTATATAACTCTATAGATCTATTTAAATAAGATTAAATGTGTTGATGGAAATTATCAAATACAATTAGTAGCAGTTTCAGATGCCATCAGCACATCAAATACCATCAGTAGCACTTTCAAATACCATCAGTAGCACTTTCAAATACCATCAATGTAGTTGCACTATCGCACCTAGGACTATTCACAATTCTTGATATTATCAACGGATAAACCTTAAAACCAATCAAAATTATTCTGTATTATTAAAAGTATTCCTCACAGTTTGACATCTGACTCTGTAGTAAACCTACTCCCTTCAAACCCACCAAAAATAAGACCTATCAAACTCAAATCAAATATTTTCATGTATTCCCATTTGAAAGGAGCACGCTCCACGTTTCCTGAATCATAATTATCAATACTATTCTTCGAAGTGATTGTTTTGTAGTAGACCTTATCATCTAATGTTGAGATGGAGATTATGATGCCAAGGGTGTTTGATCTTGGATGTAATATGAAGGTACCTACTTGCGGTGAATCTGATGATATTTCTTGATCTTCTAGTATTAGGGCCTGGCCTACTGCCGTTTCATGTACAACTGTGGGGCCCTTGGAATTTTCTCTTGATATTGAAACCTCCCGTTGAATCACCCCAGGTGATAACAACCGCAAATAAACAAAATTCATCATCTCAACCCAGTTCAAATTGGTATTTAAAAGTCTGACCAAATCCGGTATCCCCAAAATATACTCCCTCAAAACGGACTTCAAAAATTCAAAGTCTGAATCAGACAGGAATTGAACAAGACCATACAGATTTCCCACCAAGGAAGAAATCGAATATAACCTCAACCCCATTAGGAAATCAAACAAATATTTCAGACCAATAGGTTGAGTTAATTCTTTGATTAAGTTTTCACTATAATTATGCACTCTTAAAAAGCGGTATAACTCAGGAAACGAAAAGATTTGGAAGGCATACCTCATTTTAATTTCATTGAGGGTAATCAAAACATAATGATTACCAACTTGAAGGAAGTTCTTGCAAATGGTTGGAATGACTTTTCGAACTTCCAGGTCCACTCTAAATGAAAATTGTCCAAAAAAGGAGGTCAAGATTTTTTGTAATATCGACATGATTATTAAAGGATGGCCCTTGGATTGACCAGCATAAACTCGGACCAAACTGAAATCTTCAATAAACAAGTCATTCATGAAGGAATCTAGCTGTGGATTATTGATACGTGATGAAATCAAATCTGGGGATATTTCTCGTAAGACTATCAGGATAGCTTTGGAAATGTATTTGACATAATCCAAAGAAGTTAGATTCAATATATGAGGATGCAAGGAATGACTCGGGGTATGTGGTGTGTTCAAGGGCTTAGTTGTTCCATTGCCATTGGTTGTTGCGTTTGCGTTGGTGGTTGAATATAATTCATCATCATTTTCATTTACTAATTTAGCCGCTTCTTCATTGACTATTTTGGCTGAAATTGCTTCATTCACTGCGCTAGTGACGCTACGTAAACTTGGTCCACTTGTCACACCAGGTGTACTCACATCCCCTCCTGTTGAATAGTCATTCGTACTAGGTAATGTAACATGGTTAATCAAATACTTCAAATAAACCTCATTATGTAACCTCTTATGAATACTTTTCAACTTCTTTCTTCTTTGATAAGCCAATCTATGAAATTCTTTATCAAAGAAACTTAAATTGAACCAAATATGTTCAAGATCAGAGTTTTTACCTAGACTATTGATTCCAAATTGGAAATGGAAATTTATAATCAATGTATTTAGTCTCGAAATCATTGGGAAGTTAAATGGAACTTTCTTATGAAAATCTTCAATTTGATCTTCCTTGTGAATATCTTCAATCTGATCAATACGTCTATCAACTTCCTCCAACCTGTCCAAATCATTTATAGCTATTTTCAAATAATCTATATTTCTAAACTTACTTAGAAACGTTGACAAATCCGACCTATCGGTCATTAATAAAGCTCTCTTATTTAACATTTCAATACATCTTTCTCTAGTATAGCTTTCCTGATATTCGGTTTGATAATCTTCCAATGACCATCTAGATTCAAATAGATTCTTCCAAATGAATGGGTCATTGAAACGGGATAGTTTTGAAGTATTGGTTAAATTGATTACATCTTCAATTGTTAGGTGGTTGGTTACAATTCGTAGGATATCCAATGGGAGGTCTAGTAGGTTCATATGGTGGGTTGTTGGTAGTAGAGTGGGTGATCTACTATTTGATTTGAACAATTTATAATCCTAATTGATAGATCTTTCTTATATCTAATAGTAATATATTATATAACCGTTTATAATGTCAACTTGCGGAGTTCTTTTATAGATAATTTATTGTCAATTATTAGTGATCATTTCATGGATTTGATATTGGTGAGGAAGCTACAGGGTAAGAGCTTGAACAAGTACAGGGTAAGAGTGTATAGGATAAAAGGATATAGGATAGGAGTGATAGTATAGAATGAGAGGGTAAGAGTAATAAGATTATAGGGTAAGAGTAAGGAGATATAGGGTAAAATGTGAAAGACATGATTACCTCTCCTTGTAAAGGTAAAGTGAATACGTGAGTTACGCACAGAGACAATGAATGACAGGTGAAACATTTCAAATGAGATAGAATCTCCACTTTGTACTGTGGGATTTAAGCTGATCCTCAATTTCAAAACTCAGCTTATACTTCGTTATATCCTTCTTCAACTGCTTGAAATGATTAGCGTAAAATACCAAGTAACGGTGGTATTCATAAGAGATTCATATTCTAGAGGATAGCACTATCATGAAATGTTAACAAGTTCTGTGACTTCTAGGACTGCAATTCAATACTAATAGTGATCTTAAGTATGTGTTAATTATGCATTACCTAGTACTAATATGAAAGGTACTACTTAATTGAAAGTCTGCTATCATAAGCCTATATTACAAGCATATATTACAAGCCTATATTACAAGCATATATTACAAGCATATAAATACAAACCAAGCAATGACCACAATTAAGTATAAATATATTTCAACTAAAGTTCTTGATCTACCAACGCTTCGGTGCATCGCGACGTAACAAATTTCCACTACAAACCATGCCCAAAAGAAAATCCGACTCATCCAGTCTGAAGAACAAAAAGTTCAAAGCTTCTGGCTTCATTGATCCAAGTACCACGGGAATATATGCAACCTGCAACCGAGGTAAAGAACAACAATGTAGAAAGGAATTGATGAATTTATTTAGTGAAAAGATTCCTGAATATTTCAATATCGATGACCTTGAAGATGATGAAGAAGAAGAATCCCTTTCCATTGAAGAACAAATCCAAAAGGAATTGAATGAAATTAAACAACCATCAACGAAGGAACTTTTAAAACCAATTGAATTGGGTTGTGAATGTCTTGTGTTTATTAAAACAAGAAAACCAATCCAACCTGAAATCTTGGTGGAACGATTATGCAAAGAAAGTTCCCTAAGTAAAATAAAAACAACAAGATATACTCAAAGATTATCTCCAGTCACATATTCAGTAAGTCCAACCATTGAAGAATTGAAGAAATTAGCCGCAATAGTGTTGGCTCCTCACTTCCATCAAAAGAAGGATCAGAAACCTTTCACCTTTGCTATCCAGATTTCCAAAAGGAACTTCAATACTTTGGAAAGAGATGTAATGATTAAAACTATTGCGGAATGCGTTGGAAATGATCATGGTCATTCAGTTGATTTGAAAAAGTATGAGAAGTTGATTTTGGTGGAATGTTATAAAAGTAATATTGGGATGAGTGTCGTGAATGATTATTTGCTTTTGGAAAAGTTTAATTTGCAGCTGATATACGATAGGCATGGAGCAGAGGAGTCTTCTAAAGATGATGTCAGAGTGGAAGACGACTCAATAAAAGAAGTTACGAAGGACAAACTGGACTCATCAACATGAAGGGCACAAGTTGATTTCACCAGAATGGGGGAAGAAGGGCAAGGTTGTATTGCATGGAGGAGGCTACAATCACTCGAGGAGACGACCTGATAAAGCTATAAATTAAGATGACGTTACAGAAAACGAGGAATCTCATCAACATTTTTGAAGGTCTGGAGGCTCATTTTGAGTATTCATATCTGTCATTCTTCTTGATCTTGAACTTGTAATATGACTTCTTATCATTAAAACAAGATCAGAATGGTACAAAAAATGCTTAAAATAAGATTGCCAATACTTAATGATTGCATAAGGGCTCCGATAAAATGAGCCTGAGACTAAAATTTATAAATTGTATAGATGGTACGTCAATTTTATAGTGAAATTGAAGCGTTTTAAACACTGGTATGAATCTTTTATAATGTTGGATAATACCATTGATAAGGTAGACAACTTTCAATCGGTCCTATGATAGAAGTAGACTTAAACTTACTATTAATGTATTCAACTCAATTCCGTCATTCTATTTACTATATTTGCATACACTAATTTAAAATAATTCTATATCCTGTAACACTCATTGCAAAGTAACAATGGCTGGGTTCAAATCCAAAACTCCTCTTAATCGATCTTATTTTTGCATTCGACTATATTTTGCCTTTTTAAATTATTAAAACAAATCAATAATTAAGTGGTAACTTTGATTTGAAGATTCAACTGAAACCGTTAAATCAATAGGTTAAGTGGCACCTTTGAAACTCGAGAAGATTCAACTGAAACAGTTTCAAGAATAAACGTACCCTCAAAACCCTCTCGCTGTTACCTCACGCCACTGGTGTCACTACCACTCAAAACTATCCTAATATCTCATCAAACTTCACACCTCCAACCCAATCTATCCAATCAATCTCCTTATTAGGTATTAAACCCATCTTATAAATCTTGTACACCCCGACACTCAAGTTCAACAATTGACAAACCACATATACCGCTTTTGAAAGTAATATGTCAAAGGTATTACGCTCATGTTCCAAGTTTTTAAATATCCGATTGGTCTCTGTAAAAATTGCCTTTATTGGATTGATCAATAACATCAATGTCATAGTCATTGGGATGATTTGGACAGAATTCCCAGTCATATAACTCATAATCAAAGTCATGGGTAATGACTTGGCAGGACTGGTTGCAATTTCCCAAGCCTTCTTAATCTTCAAATCATCAACTTGGTTTTGATCTTGTACATGTACTTGGACTGTCTTCTTGGATTTGGTGATGAATCCAGGTGGCAGTGTTAAGTTTTTATACTTTGGTTGGATGACTTGTGGGTCTAAAAGTTCGACATACGACATTATGATCTAGAATTTACTCCTAATTATATTACTTTAGGATTACTAGTAATGATTATTACTTTAGGATTAATGATGATTGGATTATCCTTTAGTTGAGCTGGACCTTGATTAAGAATTGACCTTCAGACCAGTTTACTTTGTTAATATCTAAATTTTGGAGAGCTCGGATTATGTAAGAATTTAAGTTTCCATAATCGTGGCATCATAAGCAGACTTGACCAAGAAGACTTCAAATTATTACCTTTCTATCTATATGAATTAGAGCATGGAGAGTTTTATTTATGATTGCCACTTTGTATGGAATATACCCTCACTATCCAGCAGAATATACCCACCTCACACCATCAATCTCAATTTACTAAACTATATTATGAAACTTATCATTATCATACTATAAAACTATCTTATTCTATATATCATACCTATCATATCAATACTATTGTCATATCCAATTAGCATAGCCGAATGCTTTTGCTCCCTCTAAGCACCAGAGGTGGTGGCGCACTAATCTCAAAAAACCCTCTCCACCAAAATCAAACCTCCGGTCACCATGAATCGAAACTTCAATGAAAACCCCTTAAACAAAATCATAGGACTCTCTGTAATTCTATCAATGGGGTTTCTATTGGTCATATTAGCTGCAATATATGGCAATTGGTTCCCAATAATCATTGGGTTTGTCTTTTCAATAGCATACCTTCCAATATTAATTGCCAATGCTGTTTCCAATCCATCAGATTATGACTATAATTTCGATGCGGTAAGCGGTGCCACTGGCGATGTGATCAAAGAGTTGGGTTTGTTTATATCAGCGTTCTTAGTAACAACTGCCCTTGGTGTTCCATTGATGTTACAACATTCAAAGATCCTAACCACAACTGCTACCTTTTTAACAATTGCTGGGGGAAGCTTGATCTTCGGTACAGTATTTGTTTTCAGTAGGTTATTAGAAGATGAGGTTGAAGAGGGTGATGATTTAGGTGGAGGTGTTATCTAAATTGGTACTCCAAGTGAAAGGGATCTTAAGTAATATTAGTCTACAAAAGTTTTGAAGATGTAGGCTCGGTTTAATTACCTGTCTAACTACCATTACTATCCTTTCGTGTCAAACTACCTTGATATTACTATCCTTTCGCATGTCAATCGCATATCTAGTATAATAATAAAATGAGCTCCAGAGAGTTTTTGATTAGCCAATTGAGTACATTTACAAAATTATTCCCCTGTAGTATTTACCTAGGCCTTATTTAAACCTCATTGTAATACACCTTCTTTTAGTACACCTTCTTTCAATGCCAATCTGCCTGGTCCAATGCTAGCTCTAATCTTAACAAGGCTTAGTTTTTGTCACGTGATACTTGGGTGCGATTCGCAGCCAGTGGGAGCAGGATTTCGCAGCCATCTTCAGTGAGAGTGTAGAGTTCCCGTATAGTACTAATTGCTTGTGTATTATTAGGAGCTTGTCCAATAATTGAGATACGATTTGTAAGTAGTTTTAAGCTAATGATGGAGTGCTCAAGTTGTGTAGTAGGGCATTCTGTAATTAGAGTTGAAGCAGAATCTTGCTTGTAAATAAAAGAGTCTCAGAATTCTTGAAAGAATCCCAAACTTATAAAAGTTTTACCTGAAATCAGAACCTTGAAAGTGATATCCTTCTGGTGTTTGCAAAATATCTTGCAAGAGAGCTTATCATAACTGCATAGGCAAAACTGACTGAAGTTGAGCATGTACAATACTCAATGTCAAGATCAAACACAAGATATGCTCAAACCAAAAAACTCTCACCAACTATAATTTCACCTTGCGTTCACTGCTTTGCACTGCATCTAGGCTGATCTTCAAGCATTTAACAACCAAAGATCCCCATGGGACAAATATCTTTGCATCTCCAAAATTTACATTTCCTGGTGGCTGGATACAGTCAACTGTGTAAGGAAGATAACCGTCTTCATAAGATGAAACCTAATAGAGTATGGTTGGGTAAAATTGAAAACTCGAATCAAACAACGCAGATTGATTTACCTGAGAAGTAACTCCTCCTGGGGCAGAAACATGATCCAAGATAGCAGTAAATCTCCAATTCTCGGAAGGAGGTAGATCAATTAATTCCCCTTCATATTTTGAGGAATCTATTCCACCAAATATAATAGTTTCAGTGGATGTATAAGCATCCAAGTAAAGGGAATAATAGTTACCATCAATTAGTTCTTGTTGGGCCAATTGCGATATTTGAGGACATCAACTTCCCACCAAGGAAATTAAGACTCCTGCTAAAACAGAAGCGATTCCACCATCTATAGCCATAACTGCATTATTTAATGTAACACCTGAAATTTCTACATCATCAGTGTAGCTCTCCCAGCGCTCCCTCTCCTTCAAAATACCAGATATAAAAAGATTCATTTAGAGAACGGCAGCTGATTGAGACTTATCATAACTTCCAGAGTCAAACCAAAAGTTGGGATTTTGATCTGGCACATTCTGCTCTTTTTCCAGCTACCCAAGTATCAGAGCTCCCAGTGTCGAGACAAAGGCTGTTAAATCTGTTGTGACAAGTTAAGGTTTAGCAACAGTAGCAGTAATACTTCTTTTTTCTCCTTATACTCATTTTCGCTGTAACACTCCTTTTCTCTGTACTACGTAAAGCTCCTTTTATGTAAGGGGTATTTATCAAGTTAACCTTGATACATCCGGGTGAAGACAAGCTAGAAACTGAACTCAATTTTGAGTAATTTTCTGAAACTGGTAAAGCGAGAGCTTCGAAGGCAATGTAGATAATGATCATAATTAATGTGTACCGTACTTTATTTTATACACAGGTGATTAAGAGAGTAGATCCCACGTCATTTTATAGTGCATTGTTAGAATGAAATGACAGGTCCGTTGAGAACCCGCCATGCTCCAAAACTCTTGACACGGCTTTATAGAAACAAAGAAGCAGTTCAATTGAACATTTGTAATCCCAGCAGATTTATATGGCCACGAAGATTAGTTTTAGTACTCTTAAGAATCTAATTAAGTTATGGTTGCAAAAAGTAAAGTAGGCAAGTAGTATGAATGTCTGCCCTAACCTTGGGCAATAATCTTTATATTGAAATTCTCTAAGAATCATCGAACCAAGTAAATTACAATTGAATCTAGAGAAGACAGAGCATTTTGCCAGGGTTGTAAGTTAAATGGGCACTTACCAAGATTTTCACATCATTGGCAAGACTGTTCATGCTAGTTCTAAGAAGTTACTGTTTAATTGGGTGTAGTCTTCATGAAAGGCTGTTGTCACTTTTTGAAGAAGTTAAAGAAAAATCCGTTTTAAGATGGCAGGCAGATTTTGAAGGAGGATGGTTTGTTATTTAAGTTGTTTGGACAAGTTGAATCTGAGCTTTATGAGCTTTTATTGAATTAAGTGTAAAATACTCATAGATTAGCCTTTAAATACCATTGAGGATACTCAATCCATGTTAAACCCTTGAATAATGTAATTTAAAACCTTCAATAACATCACTCCATGTTACTCAGATCCAGATATATTCGTTACAAGTGAATCACCACTCTTAAGCCATCACATGACCAAAACTGAGACTGCGAGGGTTTTGAATTTTTCTATCGAACAACAGGTAGAAACTGAATAGTATCATTGAATAATATCATAGGGTATAATTCACAACAGAGTCAAGCACTTTTATCAATCGAATTTATTACAAGGATTACACATTTACAAAAACACCTCCAATGACTAAAGAAGAACTTGCAGTCATCGACGACTACCAACTACAGGAAAAGATCATTAATGAAGAATTCAAAATATGGAAGAAAACAGTTCCCTTACTTTATGATACCATTCGAACTAATGCTTTGAAATCTCCTTCACTTTTTTTCAAATGGGTTCCTGGTTACAAGATTGATAAAGCTGCTACCTTACAATATATCATAGGCACTAATCCAGATAGTACCAACAACGAAATCTCCTTACAACTTGGATCGATTGATTTACCAAGGAGTTTGCTCTCGGACTCCGTTGAACTGAGTCCGGACGATGATTTTTCAAACTTTACAATTGTCTCTAAATGGAAACAAAGCACGGAGATTAATAAATCGAAAGTATCGCCAAATGGGAAACAATTGTTGACTTTCACTAATGATGGGACCATCAATTATTATACTATTGTTGATGGTACTTTGAGTGAGGAAGTTAAACAATTCAAGTATCATAAGGTTGGTGGAGATGCCATTGAATGGGTGACCGATGATAGTTTTATTAGTGGTTCAAGAGATTGTGAGATTGTTCTTTGGGATGTTCTGAGTGATGTGCCGAGATCCGTAACTAATAGTTCCAGTACTGTGGAAGAAAATGTAGCTAACAGTGACGATAGTACCATAAGTACATCTATCCCAGCCCACGGTGGTGCTGTGAATGGTTTATCAACAAGTGTAAATACAAACATCTTCGGGTCTGTCTCAGATGATAGATTTACTCAATTTTATGACTCTAGAGATCTTGAATCAAACCCAATCATTAAATATGAAAACAAATCGATTCAAAATGCAATTGCTTTCCATCCAAAAATCGAAACTTTATATGCCACTGCTGGTAAAGATAACATTGTTTATTTATACGATCTTAGAAACCCTTCTACTCCTATAAGACGGTTCTTTGGTCATAATGAAAGTGTTATAGGGTTGAAATGGGATCCTCATGATGCAAATATCCTTGTTTCTTGGGCCCTTGATAAGCGAGTTATTCTTTGGGATTTGGCCCAATTGAAAGAAGAATATTCTCCAGATGAAAACTCAAGAAGAAAATTAAAAGCTGACCCTTGCTTGAAGTTCATTCATGCTGGACACACAAATAGAATCAATGATGTGGATATTCATCCGGAAGTGAAGAGTCTTTTTGGGACCGTGGGAGAGGATGGGTTATTGGAGATTTGGAAACCAAAAAGTGTTCAGGAAGCTGAAGAGGAAGAGGAAGCATAATGACTTTAGAATTCTTTAGATACAGCCGCGAATGGCCACTTCATATCCTAGGCTTGAATTTAGAAAGTACATTAAGGTTGTTAAGAGTAAATTGGGGTATATTTCTTTGAGTTTCACCTGCAGAATTACCAATCAATAGAATATTGTCTTCACTCTTGATAACGCGAAGTGAAAGTGCTTAGCAATTTCAGCTTCTTTATTCAAATGAATATGTTCTCCAATATTTGCTAATAAAAAGTACTCTATCCTCCCACTTAATGTATCCTTCCCTAAGATGTCTGCCTATCCAGAACTATACATAATAAATCAAATTTCGTGGAAAATATCATTTTTGAAGTAATTGTACTTCTGAAACATTATTGGATCCCATAAATAAGTCGTCTTAATATATTAAGTCGTTTTAGGTATGTCACTACTTATCGCTTATCCAGTTTCAATAAATATTCTCTTTGTTACAATTTCCACACTTGTAGTTGGTGACTTTTGTTGGAGTCGTCTTGTTTTACTTACTAATTTACCTGGAGAACTTCACATTGAAATCAGGACTTCATCAGTACAGACTATTGCACCCAATACAGGTTACGAGCCTATTCAAATTGCGACCTAATTGGAGAAATCATTTTTTCAATCAGATTAAAGACGCGACAGGATGCTTCAGTGGAGATCCATACCTATCCCTCCAAGTGAGCTCTCATTAGCTCGAGTACTTCGTTGTGGTCAAACTTTCCGTTGGAAGAATATTGATGACGTTTGGTCTTTTGCTACAGATGACCGAATTATTTTTATCAAACAAGATGATGAGAAGATAGAGTATGCATATATATTGGCCGCGTTAGGTAGCTCGATTGTTAAAGAGGAGGGCTTGAAGGCTGAGGGTGTAAATGTCAAGAAAGAAAAGGTTTCGATTAAAAGAGAAGCTCAAGTTCCTGTTAAAAGAGAAGCTCAAGTTCCGATTAAAAGAGAGAATCAAGAAGATCCTATTAAAAGGGAAGCTCAAGTTCCGATGCAAGATAAAGAAGATGATTTAACTAGACAATTTATAAATGACTACTTCACTTTGGATACTAATCTTACAAAATTGTATGACCATTGGATTAGCAAACACGCTCCATATGCAAAAACAAGTGTAACTCCTTTCCAATTATTTCCCGGAATAAGATTACTAAGACAACCACCATGGGAAACTTCAATTTCATTCATTTGTTCTTCGAATAATAATGTCAAGAGGATATCCAAGATGTGTGAGAACTTGTGTAATGAATTTGGTAATTACATTAACGAATATGAGGGTATCAAATATTATTCGTTTCCAACTGCAGAACAACTTTCTGTTGACGGTACTGAACTCAAGCTTAGAGAGTTAGGGTTTGGTTATAGAGCAAAGTATATCTATGAAACAGCATTGAAATTCACTAGTGATGTGTATCCTGATATTACTATTGACAAGTTGAACAACTTAAGAAATGAAAGCTATCCAATAGCTCATGAGTTTCTCCTACAATTAAATGGGGTTGGACCTAAAGTTGCTGATTGTATTTGTCTTATGGCTTTAGATAAGCATGACACAATTCCAGTGGATACTCATGTCTTTCAAATAGCACTTAGAGACTACAAGTATAAGGGAAGGAAAGACATGAAAATGAATAAACAAATTTATAGTGAGATAAGAGCTTTCTTTCAGGATTTATATGGGGAGTATGCTGGTTGGGCTCAATCTGTTTTGTTTGCATCTGATTTGAGTAATTTAAATAATGGTGTGAATCTAACAAAGGTAGAAACAGTCAAAATTGAAGACACTATTCAGAATGAGGCTGGGAAAATTAGGGGTATGAAGAGGGAGTTGAAGGAAGAGCCATTCCAGCAGGATATTAAGCAGGAGGAGAAGGCAAATATCAAGCAGGAAAACAAAACACAAGAGATTAAGAATGATCCAATAATCAAAAAGGAGTCTGTAGATTTTGCAGAGTCTTTGAATTTGCAACCTAAAAGGGTTAGGGTACGGTGAACGATAGTATTTTGATAAACATATAGAGTATGTTTGATTTGTAAGTTATGAATATACAGTTTTAGTTTTGTCATTAGTAGAGTACGATAAGCATTCTTTGGCATTCGATGAAAATGAAATCTCTTTAATCTAGGTCTACTGTTAAATTTCTTGCAATAATGTCCACTTATCACTAATTAAAATGAATTACTGATTGTTTCTGCTTCCTAGTTTACACGCCTTCCTATTTCAAATATTTACAATGAATCACTTGACGTATAATATTTTCTAAAGTTAATGTTTATTTTCCAACTTTCTTCAAAATTGCTGCAAAATAATACAAATTTTTCACTCAGAAAATATTCATACAATCGAAGAAATACAGTCAATGGAATCTAATTTTGCTAACTTAAAACAATAATCCATGTTCTGTTAATAATTCAGCTCACTAATCTCTTCATTTTGAAGTTTAGAACGTCAGGCTATTTTTACCTTCATAGCTACACATTATCACAAACTTTCAACAAATGGGTGGTTGGTGTAATGGTAACATATCTGCCTTCCAAGCAGGTGCCATGGGTTCGATTCCCGTACCACTCATCATTTTTTTTGTTCAATCAAGATCTTAATTTTTTGCTACACCATTTATCTCAAACACTACCTCAACTAGTACAAACCTGTTATGACCCTTTAAACTTGTGTACAGCTGTTGGTATACCCTCAATCTTAGGGCAATGATTCTGTTTCTGTATCTTAATATAGTAGGTTAATAATTTTGACCTCCACCAACAATAGGGTGGTTGGTGTAATGGTAACATATCTGCCTTCCAAGCAGGTGCCATGGGTTCGATTCCCGTACCACTCAATTTTTTTAAACAGACTCACGATTTTTTTTGGAAAAGTTAGCCCTTTGAAAATCATGATCCATCGATTTCGGACTCAATTGAATATACGAAGAATGTCCAAGATCTCCTTGAATAATACCGAATTAAAGATTCGTGATCTCTTGGTTGAATATGCGAATTATTATAATCAGAATTTGCAACAAAGTCCACAGGGAACGTCTCCATTAGTGCTTAGAATCACTGGTGGTTGGGTTAGAGATAAATTATTAAACCTCGAAAGTCATGATATTGATATTGCCATAAACAATTTGTCTGGTGAAGATTTTGCCACCAAATTGAATGATTATATCAGTACTCATAAAGGAGAATCCTTCAAGAAGAGTTCAATTCATACCATTAAGAAGAATCCAGATAAGTCCAAGCATTTAGAGACTTGCACTACAAAGTTATTTGGCTTAGATATTGATTTTGTTAATTTGAGATCAGAAGCATATACTGAAGATAGTAGAGTACCGACTATTAAGTATGGGACCCCACAAGAAGATGCAATGAGAAGAGATGCAACATTAAATGCTCTCTTTTATAATCTTAATGAAGATAAAATAGAAGACTTCACAGGAAAAGGAATGGATGATTTACGTCTTGGAATATTACGTACTCCTTTACTGCCATTACAAACATTCTTGGATGACCCATTAAGGGCACTTAGATTAATTCGATTTGCAAGTCGATTAAATTATGTAATTGAAGAGGAAAGTTTGCAAGCAATGCATACCGAACAAGTGAAAAATTCTTTACTTCATAAGATTAGTAGAGAACGTGTTGGTATTGAAATTGAAAAGACTCTCAATAGTAATAATCCGGCCTATGGTTTACAATTGATCAATTATACAGGATTGAGTGATTCGATTTTTAATTGTGGAGGATTGAATGAAGTTCTAGTCGAATTAAATAGTTCCAAAATTATACAAGAGATTGAATCTTCAAGGTTGGAAGTTGAGAAGAACATTATCAATGCGACATACTTGAATGGAATTTTTGAAAAAGTCATAACCAGTTCCAATTCGGAAGAGTTTAAGTTAGTCAAAGACATTTACGACAAAGTTAATAATGATGTTGAATTGAAACGAGCATTCTGGCTTGCGGTTGCCCTTCATTCATACGGCAATATTGTAGTCAAATCAAACCCAAAGAGATTGCATACTAGTACTCACATAGTTGAGGTTCTTTTAAGAGAAGGTCTTAAGTCAAGTAAGGCAGATATTGAAAAAGTATCAACACTTCTTAGATTTAGAAGTGATTCTAATCTAGTCTTTAATGATTTATCGCGTTCAGAACTTGGGTTGTACTTGAGACAATTTGGAAGTTTTGCTGCCCTTAATACCTTATTTAATTTATTCATTGATTGTTTACCATCTACCTTTGAATTGGGATTATCGAATTATAATCCAATTCCTATAATGGAATATAATGAAGAAATAGAAACCAAATTGAGTGCTTTCGTTAGAGAGAAGATTCAGAAGTATGAATTACTTTCAGAAAGTATTAGGGATAAAGGATTGGTTGATGTTCATGAGATGAGATTAATTGTGGATGGAAAAACATTAACCAAGGAATTGAAATTAAAGCCTGGTCCATGGGTTGGTTTAATAAATAGTGAGATTTTGGTTTGGCAATTGGATCATCCAGAGGGCACTAAGGAGGATTGTATGGAGTTTATTAAAGGAGTTTTACCGAATTACGTGGAAGGATAAACCACTTAGAGTGTGATTCTGGACGAGATGATAGTCGAAATCCATTCAAACATGAGCATAACTCATGAGCAGAAGAAGAAGATTCTTGAAGCATGATATTGAATATATATTGTATATAATAAAGTGGATGTATAAATGCACCTAACTGTGTGAATTCGAACAACATAATGATTACTTCTGATTGTATTTAATCGCGGCCCTAATCAATCAAGATTTGCACCCACGGAAAAATGAGGAAATTTGAATACAATCCTGGAATGTTAGGCAATTCCAAGCACTCTACATGTAGCAAACTTTAAGAGACCTGAAAATCCTCATATCACAACGTGAATTTATCACTTATTCCACTTTAAGTTATCTTCGTATAACCGGTCTAATTTAAATAAATATTCCATCACTACATCTTCTCTACAATCCCTGTATTCAAACATGACCAGATAAGCTTTTATTAGGACATGGTTCAATTGTTTCTACTTTGCCGTCTACAGTTCTAAGACATCCTCTCACCTCTACGTGGCGACGTTTATTGTGCCATCGTCTGACTATCAAAACTCACTCGGTGACTCATGAAAAATTACCTGTCCGAACATTAATCTTCATCAACATGTCCATCCAAAAGGTGTCCATCTTGGGCAAGGAAACTATCCATGTTGGATATGGAATCCAAGACCATATAGTCAATGAGATCTTAACCAACAAGAAGCTGTCGACCTATGTTATTGTCACTGATGAAAACATGGCCTTGACAAAACCGTATATTGAGTTGTTCAACAAATTCACTGAAAAGGTGAGCGGTTTGCCGGAGTCGAGGTTGCTCACGTATGTGGTTCCACCTGGTGAAAATAATAAGAATAGAGCTACCAAAGCTGCTGTAGAAGACTACTTGTTGAACCAAGGTTGCACCAGAGATACTGTTATAATTGCAGTGGGAGGTGGTGTGATTGGAGATATGATTGGATTTGTAGCGGCAACGTTCATGCGTGGAGTTCGTGTTATTCAAGTTCCAACTACATTATTAGCAATGGTAGATTCGAGTGTTGGAGGTAAAACGGCCATAGATACTCCCTTAGGGAAGAACTTCATTGGTGCTTTCCATCAACCAGATTACGTTTTCGCAGATGTATCCTTCTTGGAAACTTTACCAACTAGACAATTCATAAATGGGATGGCAGAAGTTGTAAAAACAGCTGCAATTTGGGATGAAGTGGAATTCACTCGTTTGGAGAACTTTTCAAAGAAGTTTCTTGCTGTGGTTGGTGAGGATTTTGCAAGTAAGGCGAAAGATTTAACAACTATTAAAGATGAACTCGTCAAAACAGTCCTCGAAAGTATCAAGGTAAAGGCTGGTGTTGTTTCTTCAGATGAAAAGGAAACTGGTTTAAGAAATTTGTTGAATTTTGGTCATACTATAGGACATGCTATTGAAGCTGTTTTGACTCCAGAAGCATTACATGGGGAATGTGTCTCCATCGGAATGATTTTGGAAGCTGAATTATCGAGATATTTGGGAATATTACTGCCTGTTGCAGTTGCTCGTTTATCCAAAGCACTTGTGGCTTATGGATTGCCTGTTTCCGTCGATGATAAGTCATTTTTAGCAAAGGTTGGCTCAAAAAGATATGATCTTGGAATAGATATCTTATTGCAGAAAATGTCAATTGATAAGAAAAACGACGGTAGTAAGATTAGATGTGTGGTTTTAGAAGCCATTGGAAAATGTTACCAATTGAAAGCACATGAAATCTCCAAGAAAGACTTGACCTTTGTTTTGACAGACGAAGTTTTGGTGCATCCATTTAAAAATGCTCCAAAGACTACAATCGTAACTCCACCAGGTTCAAAGTCAATTTCAAATAGAGCATTGATCTTGGCCGCTTTAGGTAATGGGACTGTACGTATTAAGAATTTATTGCACTCAGACGATACAAAACATATGTTGGACGCAGTTACTTTACTAAAGGGTGCCGAGATTTCTACTGAGGATAATGGTGATACAATCGTAGTGAAAGGAAATGGTGGATCCTTGACTCCTTCCCTTGAAGAAGTTTATTTGGGAAATGCAGGTACTGCTTCAAGATTCCTTACTACAGTTGCAGCGCTTACAAATACTACAGGTTCCACAGTTTTGACTGGGAATGCAAGAATGCAAGAAAGACCAATTGGTCCGTTAGTTGATGCATTGCGTGAAAATGGTACAACCATCTCATACACCAATAAAACCGGCTCATTACCTTTGAAAATTAATTCCGGCGGTTTACTTGGTGGTAGAATAAATTTGGCTGCAACTATTTCTTCGCAATATGTTTCCTCCATTTTGATGTGTGCTCCATACGCTCAAAAGGAGGTTACTTTGTCTCTTGTTGGAGGAAAACCAATCTCTCAATTGTACATTGACATGACTATAGACATGATGAAGTCGTTTGGCATCAACGTTGTGAAATCAACTACAGAAGATTATACCTATCATATCCCGAAGGGAGTTTATACTAATCCTAAAGAGTACGTTGTTGAGTCAGATGCTTCTTCTGCTACTTATCCTTTGGCTTTTGCAGCCCTTACGGGGACTACCTGCACAGTACCTAACATTGGTTCTTCTTCGCTTCAAGGAGATGCTAGATTTGCCATTGATGTTTTGAGACCAATGGGATGTGAAGTTATTCAAACCGCCACCTCGACAACTGTCACGGGCCCAAAGAGCTTGAAGTCATTGGATGTGGATATGGAACCAATGACGGACGCATTCCTCACTGCTTCTGTAGTTGCTGCGGTTGCTTCTGGAACCACTTCAATTACAGGAATTGCCAACCAGAGAGTGAAAGAATGTGACAGAATTGCTGCAATGATCTCTCAATTAGCAAAGTTTGGAGTCACTGCGTCTGAACTTCCAGATGGAATTAAAATTACTGGTATTGATAGAAGTGAATTAATCACTCCATCTGGAGACGGTATCAAGACTTTTGATGACCATAGAGTTGCCATGTCTTTCTCCTTATTGTCGGGTTTATGTAAATCTCCAGTATTAATCCAAGAAAGAAGTTGCACTGGTAAAACATGGCCAGGATGGTGGGACACTTTAAGGAATTCATTTTCCGTTGAAATTGATGGGTATGAACCAAAGAAATCATCCCAAGACTTCAAGAACAATGATAAACTGATTGTTGTTATTGGGATGAGGGCTGCTGGAAAATCGACCTTATCCAAATGGATTGCATCTTTCTTGGGGTTCAAATGCATTGATTTGGATCATGTATTTGAAGACCAGGTTGGTCAAGATATAAGAGACTACATTAAGGAAAATGGATGGGACAAATTCCGCGAATTGGAAAGTCAGATTGCAAAGGAAACTATTGAAAAGTATTCAACTGGGTATGTCATCTCTACGGGTGGTGGAATTGTTGAAAGTGAACAATCTAGAAGTATTTTGAAGAGCTACCAAGGGATTGTATTACACTTACATCGTGACTTGGATGAAACCGTTCAATTCTTATCGAAAGACACTTCAAGACCAGCTTATGTCAGTGAGATTAAGGAAGTATGGAATAAAAGAGAGAATTGGTACAAGGAATGCTCCAACTACCACTTCTACTCTTCTCATTGCTCCAGTGAATTAGAATTCAAACAATTAAGAAATTCCTTTACCAATTATATCAGAACAATCACCGGATTGAAGGCTGTTGAAATCCCAGAAGGTAGATCTTCCTTTGTTTCACTTACATACCCCGACTTGAGTGAAACGACTTCCACATTGGGTGATGTTACTATTGGATGTGAAGCTGTTGAATTGAGAGTTGATCTTTTGAAGGACTTTTCAAGTTCCTTTGTGGCCAGTCAAACTGCTATCTTGAGAAAATACGTATCTATTCCAATCATCTACACGGTGAGAACGAAGTCTCAAGGTGGTAAAATCGACGATAATGATTTGGATACTATCACTGAATTATTATTACTTGGGATTAAATTGGGAGTGGAGTATTTGGATGTTCAATTGACTTATCCAACTTCACTTATTCAATTGATTTTGAAGAATAGAAAGTTTACAAAGATTATTGCTTCACATCATGATATCACTGCCGAATTGAAATGGGATAACCCCGAATGGAAAAACAAACATAATCAAGCCAGCAGCTTTGCGGATATTGTCAAGTTTGTTGGTTCCGCAACTTCGTTACAAGATAACTTAACTTTAGAGAACTTCAGGTCAGAAAACACTTCCAAGCCTTTGATTGCAATTAACATGGGAGAGCAAGGAAAATTATCCAGAGTATTAAACTCCGTGTTAACACCTGTGACTCATGACTTATTACCTGTTAAGGCTGCTCCAGGTCAATTGACTGTTGCACAGATCAACAAGGCTTTTGCTGAAATTGGAGGGTTTGTAGAAAAGAAGTTTTACGTTGTTGGCTCTCCAATCTCACACTCTAGATCCCCAGCTTTGCACAATGCCGGGTATAAGGAATTGAATTTGCCTTATTCGTTTGAGAAATTTGAAACCACTTCTGCTGACGAGGTTTATGACAAGATAATTAAGGGTAACCCTCAATTTGGAGGTTTGGCAATCACCATTCCATTGAAACTTGATATCATAAAATATGCGGATATTTTGAGTGATGCTGCAAAGACCATCGGAGCCATTAATACATTAGTTCCTCGTGGAGATAAGTTGTTTGGTGATAACACAGATTATGTTGGTATCACTCAATCTTTCACACGTGCTGGTATTCCAGATATTGAATATTCTCAAGTGAATGGATTGGTTATTGGTGGTGGTGGTACTTCTCGTGCTGCTGTTTATGCATTGAATCAAATGGGATGCAAAAACATTTACATCATCAATAGAACTGCTTCCAAATTGGAAGAGATCAAGAATTCTTTTCCTTTTGAAATCACCATCTTAGATGAAGATGTTGAAAGTTCAAAGCCTGTGTCTTTGATTATTTCATGTATTCCGGCAGATAAACCTATTGACGAATCCTTGTTGGATAAAATTGAAAGGTTATTAAATAAGGGGATTAAGACAGATCAAGGATTCACTCCAACTTTGTTGGAAGCGGCTTATAAACCAAGTGTGACGCCGATTATGAAGGTTGCCGAGAAATTCAAGTGGAATGTTATTCCTGGTGCTGAGATGTTGGTTAATCAGGGTGAGAGGCAGTTTAAGGTTCATACTGGATATACTCCACCATACAAGTTAATTCATGATGCAGTGGTAGGCTGAATTATGGAGGCACGGGCGAGGTGATGAAGCGAGCAAGCCATTTTAAGGTAGCTCGATAGTGTTGCGTAGCGTTTAAAGACTATTTAGAAGTGATGGATACAAGTTTAACACTTAGAATATAGAAATTTAGGTTTTAATTTGATACATAGATAACGGATTGTAGATGATGTTTTTATAAAAGGATGTCTCTTGAGAGTGCCTCAGTAGTCTTAGGTACGAGGTCTTAGTGTGGGACTTTGAAAAGAATAGTATTTCAAGCCAAGCTGGGAGTTTCCATAAGCCAAGGCTGTAGTTTCCTTGGGAAGAAAATGACGGGCCAAGAGACTCAATACAAAGATGTACCATCTTATGAAAGTGTCTATAAAGTTATCCTATTTTTAACTTGCCTCTCTATAGTTCCCCTACATTTCCCCTTATTATTGCCACCAATGTGCAGAGTACGAAAATGTTGATTCCAATCATGCCAAACCTGATTCTATAACGACGATAGAAGATATTAAAGATAAACAAGGAGGCTGCATTTAAAGCGTGTATAGGATAATTGTTCTTATAAAGGTTGAGCCTCAAAGTTAATTTGGTGGTCGTAAGGCCATAAAGATGTTTTTATCAGAAATCATACTAGTAAGAGTTACCTAAGATATTCTAACAATTGACACTTACCCCAAACCATTAAACTTACTTCGAACTCATTCCAGCCACAGTTTCTTCTACATATACATAGATCAATCTGATCTAATCTCTCTGATTGATGCGCGTTGCAAGAACACCTATCACCGATATTGCTTTTTTACCCCGATGACTTACAAATATAAAAGACATTACACTCGCACGATAAGTTTGAGGATTAGTGTAACAAGTTCTAAGTAGAGGTGTATTTAGACTAATCAGCAGTTTAAGAAGTACTTTATTACAGTTATAACCTTGCGAAGTCACTTGAACAATATATTATTTGCATAGGTTGTTATATTAGTTACTTATTATAAATCAAATTGGTTGTAAATAAATTACATTTACTAATTTTATTGAATCATTCACCAATAAAGTATACTAATTTAAATATTAGCACAAGAGTTACAATCATTTACTAATACAGTACTTTCTTATTCTTAGAAGGAATCATTAGTAAGTTGTTTACATAAATCATACAGTATTAGAGATATAAAATATCACAAACCATCACATAAGCCTATCATGTCACTACATACAAGGTACATACACAAATCCATACAATTCACAACCAAAAACTACTCAACACAATCAATATTTAATGGTGCCAAAAACCTCCTAGGGCTGTTTAATCAACTACGGGCAGAACTCAAGAAAGATGATAATGAAGATGAATATTTTGATCCAGATGCCCAAAACATTCCTTATATTAAATACCCATGTATTACAAGAGATCAACTTTCTCGAATAGTTAAAGACAAGTATAAGTTTGAATTCGGGTATAATTCATTTGCATATCATTCCAGTAGATCTGATCCAATGATCCATTCATTATCTGATTTAACTGTTCCAACAGATTTAACATCATTACTACCTAAAAGAAGACCCCATGGAAGTCCAATAGATACTTTGTCGATAAAAGCGGGCGATGATGCAATGTTAGTATCCCCTTCAGTTTTGGCTGTTGCAGATGGAGTCACGGGGTGGGAATCAAAAGGCGAATGCTCTTCTGGTATATGGTCAAGATCAATGGTTGAAACCTTGAGTCGTTTAATGACTGAATATAAATTAAGCCATTCTCCTCATCAATTGAATAATAGGGATATCGCTGAAATCTTAGATGATTCTTACTTACATACATCTCATTTAATGGATCTACAAGGTTTAAGAGGCTCTTCAACTTTGATTTTAGGTATGTTAATCGGAGAGTACTTGAAAATGATCAGTATTGGAGATTCAAAATTATATATTATAAGAGATGGCAAAATCATAAAAACAAATGAAGAACAATTGGTTTCGGAATTATGCCCAAAGCAGATAGGAACTCAAACTTTAGGTACTTTGCCTTCAGAAATGGCTTGGGTGGAAGAAATAAAATTGGAGCAAAATGATATCATTGTACTTTGCTCAGATGGTATATCAGATAATTTATATGAATGGGAAATCATCGATTATATCGACAAGTTATTAAATGGAAAGAAAGACAACCTCAACCAATGTGCTGGGAAATTGTTACTGAAAGCAAAAGAGGTAGCGTTTGACGATTATGCTTATACGCCTTATAATGAGAAGGTGAACGCTTTACCTGCTAGGTTTGGGAATAATGATAGCGTAGGGGGAAAGATGGATGACATGAGTATTTGTGTTGCGAAGGTTGTGTTAAACAAAGGTGCAGCGAAATCATAAGCTCATGATTATTCTGAGTACTTTTGGCCACCTGGTCTCAAGATGACTAGAAATTTGTAACAAGTTATACAGTGGTATCTTTCTTTTGCCACGTTTTGCGAACACTATCTGTTGATCAAGATAGAATAATAAGTGAACAAATGCAGGCACTAATACTGCACCAATCATAGCATTCCCAATATCTGGAATCCTATACCTGGAACTGGTAGCTCTTGCCAACAATAATAGTCTAGGTGAGAAATATTAATAAGACATTACAAGAGATATATGTAGAGCATAGTTGGAATAAAATCTTCTTTGAGGTACATTTTATCTACAATAAATTATTCTAATATACAATAAATTATTTAATATACACGATATCTCTATAATACAATATCTCTATAATTCCTAAAGGTTTGAAACCTCTTGGAAATATTGTCTCAAAATCAATGAAAGCATCTCTGGCAATTCATTAATATTTCTAACCACAACATAAAATTCGAATGGGAAAGTATCCAAATACTTATCCACTTGTAATTTCAGTCCTCCGTTACCATCTTCCACGTAGCTTACTTGACTCATATCCAAAATGGATTCCTTAGAGGAAATACCATCAATTACAACAAATACAAGCATAACTTTTTCTTCACGAGCACGTCTAACCATTCTTTGGATTGTTTCATGGTCTTCGCAAACACCATCAGAAATGATGATTTGCAATTGCCATAAATCATCATGAGAAGACAGTCTTGCATCTTCGAATATTTGCAAACTCTTTGCACAGAGCTTTTTAATATCGGTTCTTGTTTGTTGGAAATCAAACCATTGGAAAATCCTTGCTCCAGATTCTTGGTTATTAAATGGCTTATCAAATGAATGAACAACCTTGACATCTTCACCAAACCTGACAATAGATAAACCACCACTTTCCAATTGAGTCAAGGCCTTGGACACCAAAGCAATACTATGGAAAGCCAATTCAGTGGATTTACTTTCAGACATCGACTTGGAATCATCCACAGCTATCATGATCTGGTACTGTCTCTTAGAGGGTTTAGTTCTTCTCAACCAAATCTTATCTTTTCTGAATTCGGAAGCAATGTACGTGATAATACGCTTCATATTCAATCTCTTACCTGTTTTGTAGTCACCCTTCAATTTTGTTGCCAATGTTGGTTCCAAAATTAATCTCAATTGTTCACACAATCCTGAAGCCAATTCTTGAGTAGATAATTCAGAATGCTTCCATAATTCACGAGCTGTTGCCATGTCTATTGGAGGCAGAATATCTTCATCATAATTAGGTTGATTTATTTCATCAATTTCTTCGTCTGTGTCAAGATCCATGAGGTTGCTCTTCAGGAAAGCATCGTCAAATTCATCTTTGACTTTACGTTCCCCAATAAAAGCACCCTTTGTTTTGCCTTCAAAGTCAGCATCTGCTTCAGCTGCTTCTTCATCTTGGACTTCTTGTCCATCAACGTCCATTTGGTCGGTTTCTTTGGTAATCTCTTCTTTAGGTTTATCTTCTTGCTGTTCAATATCATCATCAATAGCCTTTTCTTCATCAAGTTTCTGAACTTGATCATTATCAGCAGCTCCCAAAGCTTGGGTGTCAAAGTCGGCATTTTCACCATCAACATGTTCGAATTCGTCAGGTCTTTCAGCAGCAGATTCTTTCTGTTCTTGGTCCACAGAAGATTGCTTAATTTCTTGACGACGACGATGGAACTCTTTGAGGGAATCTCCCAATTGCTTTAATGATTCCTTGGCTTGATCACGGGCATCGTCTTGATTGGAAATGTCTTCTTCATCTTCATCATTTTGTTCTTTAGACTCGCTTGAAGCACCACCGGTCGCACCCAAGTTTTCGTTCTCATCAACAACTTGGTTTTCAGCACCTTCGCCCTTATCACCAAACTCTTGTTTGGCCAGGGAATCTTTATCTAAATCTTCAGATGTTTCTTCGTTGGCACCATCAACACCTTCTGCAGCTTCTTCTCCATCTTGTTCTCCAGCCTCTTCTTTTTCGTCTTTTTGACCGAGTTCTTCGGAGTCAGATTCAGGTTCTGGCTCTGCAGCTTCTTCGCCAGTTTGCTCATTTTCTTGGCCTTCCGTTTCTTCATTTTCATCTTCATCTTCATTTTCATTTTCATTTTCACCATTTTCTCCGGCCTCAGCATCTTCATCAAGCTGTTCCTCTTCATCATCTACATCCTCAGCTTGTTGATCTCTTTGTTCTTTTTCGTCAATATCCATTTGGTCTTCATCATCTTCATCGTCACCTTCCTTGTCTTCAGCTTCTTCTTCATCTCCATCAAGGTTCAAATCTTCAGGTAAGTCCAAAGTTTCCGTTTCTGGAACATGTTCGTCCATTTTTTCATTCTCGTCATTTTTAACTTCATCTTCTTGTTCTCCTACATCTTCTTCATCTTCAGCATTTTCATCATTTTCACCATCTTCTTCTTCGTTTTCTTCATCATTCTCCTCTTTATCATCTCCTTGCTTACCATCATCTGGCTTATTCTTCTCCTTCTTGTCCTTGTCTTCATTTTCTTCTTCATTTGCTTCCATGTTTTCATCCATGTTGGAATCATCAGGTAAGTTTTCGGAATCTTTTTCTTTATTGTCTTCCTTGGCTTCTTCATCCCACATTTTTTCATCAATTGCATTAGGATCATTATCATCGATATCATCAACTTCTTCATCCATATCTTGGTCATCTTCATCGTCATCAGGATCACTATTCTCTTGGTCGGAAGCATCTTCAATGTCTCCAGCCATATCCCCTTCAATATCAACAGCATCATCTTCATCTTCTTCATCCTTTTCACGTTTTTCTTCATTAGGTTGTTGGGCTTGTTCAGACAAATCTTCATCATCCCCAACATCATTGGAGTTATTTTCTGCCCCTTCACCATCACCAAGACCAGTACCATCCTGTAAATTCTTATCATCCTTTTGTTCCGTAGGCTTTTCTGGAGAACAGAATCCCTTGGTTGCCAAGGTTAGCAAACAAGTTGATAAGATGTAGGTAGCATGGGCCGTGTGAGTGTAATGTAAACGAGACTTTCCAATCAAACTCCAACATAATTTATAGTATTCTCTAATTATGGGCAATGTGAATGATGTCAATGCCGATACAGTAGCAGATGTTTGAATGTTGTGACTCATATTTGAAACAGCAGCCAAACATTCTGTAATCTTTCTATTGATCTTCTTCACTTGTAATGATTTGATCAATTTATATAACCTTTGAGTAGAAAGCTTCAACCAACCATCGTCATCTTCAGTGATTGGTTCGGAAATACATTTCTTTACTCTTTGAACGGACAATATAAGCGAGGTTGTTAATTCACGGAAAGAGCTTTCAATGGTAACCAAACTTGACTCATCTGCTGATTTCGAATCTTCTTCATCCGACTCTTCAATTTGTATAGACAAATCTGAAACTAACCACCTCAATACAATGTCCGCAATAAAACCACTCTTACCTGATTTCAAACTTATCAATTGAAGTTTTAAATCCGCCTTGAATAAAGCAAACCTTTCAATGAATCGAGTTGCTTCATCAGTCAAAATAGTTTCATCAAATTGAGCTAAGCTTCTTGACAAATCCTGTAACTCATATTTGGCTTTCATGAAAGGACTTGCCAAATTAACGCCAAACGCCGAACTTGCTTGTGCAACTTCAACCGCAAAATCCAATATTCTAGGTAACCATTCGAGAGAGGTTTTTATGCTCTTCAAACTTTCCTGTTCACCCTTTGTAATAGATCTATTTGAAACTCTAACTTGAGATAAAACCTCCAAACTTGCAAATAAGCCTTGTAAATCAGCCACACTCAAACCAAACGCTCTAAGAGGTTTCCTAGTAACCATCAAGGAATGGATCAAGTTTTCAGCCACAGCTAAACCCTTTTGGGCGTCCATTGGTGGAACATCCTCAGCAAGAGCAGAAATAGCAGCTCTCATTCTTGGAAGTAAATCCAAAATACGGAAGAAATGCGTATCTGATCCAGCATAAACGGTCCCATCAAAGACGGTAGAATTGCAGAGGACATTATTAACAGTAGTTTGGAAATCAATGGTTTCAACGGAAACTGCTGTTTTCAATCCCATTCTCTTCAATTCTTTCAATGTGTCGCTTAGCAATTTCCTCTTCTGAGTCTTCAAGGCAGCAATGAGTTTTTTATTATCCTTTTTCAATTCCTTTGGAGTTTCCTGGCGAAGTGTTTCCATATCGTTAATGATCATTTTCGAATAATCATAAAGATCAAGAATTTCAACAGCAGATATTTCTTTGATATAAAATTCCATATTCTTATTAACAATCGTAAGATCACTCAAACGAGCAGGTCTATCTGACCAAGAGGGAATTGAGGCACAAATTTTCATATCCTCGGCATCAACAACTTGGCCCGAGATTATTGGGACATCCTTGGTGATGACCAAGGATTTATAATCACTCAGTAACCCTTGGTCAATTAGGGTATTAACAGGCATTTTCAATACTGCCCTATACTTTCTAACCAATTTATAAAGAGAGTTATGTGATCTTTTCGCACTTTGCTTCAATGCTTCACTATTCACATCCTTCCAGCTGGCAAGCAAAATGACTTCATTTATATCTTTTTCCAATTTCACCTTTGAAGCCGAAATAGCGTCGTTGATCAATGGGGTGAATTGTTCATAAAAGTGAACAAAGTTCGCAAGACTCTCATATAATTGCGATTCGGGGTCTTTTCTTAAAAGATGGTTTCTAAATGCCAGAATCAACTCAAGTCTTGAGTTGAATTCTCCATAGGTTGATTGACTCATGAATAAGTTCAATGCACTTAATAATTTCACAGGGTCTTCCTCAGTTTCACCGTTGATTATCACAGTCTCAAATAAGTAGAACCACCATTTACCAATTTTCATGGCAAAGGTGCGTTCTTCATGAGTGAACAATGCCTTCCATGTAGACAATTCCAACTTTCTCCAAGAGACAATCACACTGGTTAATTCATCGAAATGAGATTTCATTGTAACAACGCTGGAGGCATATTTCTCCCATTCCGCAATGAATGTATAAATCTGTTCAATCTTTTGTAAAAGACGAGAAATTGGAGTTTGAACTGCAAGCGAAAGGTATTCGTCACATGCACCTGAAATGTTCTGTAAGGTTGCATGCTCTGGCCATTCAGCTAAAAGCTTAAGTACGTTGGATTGAATACTTGAAATAGTACCAATGGCTCGCTTTGCTTCTTTAGGTGATGTACCTCTATAAAAGTCAAATTCTTCGGGTTGAGTTGTAAATGACCTTGTATTGGAATCAATATTGAGAAGCAAACTCGCTAATCCTGATGAAGAATTTGTTGGACGCACCAACTTGTCTTGGAAATGCAGTAACATCTCCATAAGTTGAGAACCATCGGAAATAAGTGAATTAAGATTCACACGACTAGTTTCACCAAATTCAGCAACGTAGGATTTTGCAATTCCATAATACAATTCATCAAAATTGTCATTATGCTTACTCACCGTGCTATCTTCAAGGACATCTTCATGATCCGGGAACATTCTTTTGAATTCCTCTTCTGATTCATCATTATCAGTGAATGTATATAAACTACCAGATTGGACAGCATCTTCATCCTCCTTAATTCTACGTAAAGACCATCTATAATACAAGGATTGTAATGACAGTTCAAGTAAGGCATCAGTCTCACTACCAAGCTCAAACTTATGGGCAAATGATAATTTCATAAAGAATGACATGATGTTCTCAGGTAAAGTAGAATCAACCAGTAATGATTTTGAAAATTCTTTAGCATTTTCAAACATCAGAGTCACTGAAGAAATGTTCGTAATTTGCACAACATCAACTGGCCAAATGGTTTCGAATTTGTATTCAGCAGATTTGTTTTTCAAGTCAACACTCAAACAACTAAACCCAAACTTAAGACCATAAACATACCCGGCCAAAACATCGTTTAAATCACAATACACAAGATAGTTCTTTCTAAGACGAAGTAAAAATTGATTGGAGTTGTTTTGGAACATCTCAGATTTCTTGAGACTATTCTTGTCCCAATTTTCAACGCTATGCAAAAGATCCTCAATAGGCAGGATATCTATAGTAGATTCCAAAAATGCCTTCCACTCTTCGAAAAGCAGATCCACAGATTTGCCTGTTCTGTAAACTCGAGGCCTTGTTGGAGCGGATTCATGCATCAGAGGGAGTAAAGTCTCCAAGAGAATCTTCTCATCTCCTTTGGCAATCTTCCTGGAAAGCTCCCATTCATTGATGAGTGAAGCAGCTGCTGCCTGTTGTTCTTCGAATTTCTTGTAAACAACATACTCTCTAATTGCGGGATCATATGGCGAACTTGGAACATATAATTGAATAGCACCACAAGTGAACAAGATCCAAGCTTTACCAACATGGGCAAGTGTTTTGGATTTGCTAAGAATTACCAATGCTGGAATGATAAATCTTGTGGCAATGTTTTTGAAATCTTCATCAGTAGTAGATTCTATGGAAGTGATAATTGGTGTAATATTCGAAATGCTGGCTTCTTCGGACTCACAATGAATTTTCACCATTCTAACAATCCATTCAAATAACAAGCTCTTGGAAGTTTCAACTTGATCAGTCAAAATACTCACAGAGTTTTCCACAAGCTCCTTCCCCAATCTATGAGAATCACTTAAGGACTGCTGGACAAACTTACCAGCACCTAAAGGCATATTCTGAACCTTATGTAACCCTGAGGTTAACAAATTGTTCAAGAAAAGACCTGAAATGGCTTCGGAATCCCACCAGAATTTGGTCAAAATCAGTGGGTAAGGTTGGAATGGTTTACTGAGTAATGAGACAGTGGTGATGTCGGTATATGAAGCAAGTTCAACAATCTTATCTGAGGTTGAATTATCATTCATTTCCTTTGAAATTGTTTCCGATGACTCAATAAAATTCGAGATCAAGGTAAATTCATTTCTAAATGCATTCTTTCTTTTAATAAGGAACTTTTCAGATACCTCACCAAGAGTCTGAATTCCCTTTTCAAGACTTTCATAAACTTCATTGAACTCGTCAACACTCATACCACTCTTCAAATCTTCAAAGACTTTAAGAATCAAACTACGCAAGGCATGAACTGATTCATAAGTATCTGGGAATTGTTCCTTTACGACAATATCAAAATTTCCTGCTAAAACAAGTAATCTTGAAACGTTTTCCCAACCAATGGCGTCGTTTGCATACTCATCACGAGTAGCTTCCCAAATTTTGTCAATCGAAAAACCACTAGTAAGAATAAGCTTCGAAGAAAAGTTATTAACGGAAACCTTTAAAGATTTCAAGAGTTCAGCAAGTCCTTCTTCTGTAAGTTCATTCTTGAAGATCTCCAGTACACTTTCATCTTCTGACCAGTTGTGGACCATCTCTTGAAAGATTCTCAATTTAGATTCATTACGTTCCAAACTTGCTTCAACAAGACCTCTCCAAATAGCTTGCAATTCATACAAATGCTTATTCAAGGAGAATCTCAGAGTCAAAAACACACTTTCAATGAACAATTGGATCTTTTCAACAAATGGAAAGATTTCCAACCTTGGTGGGTTTTTGATATTTCTTCCTAAATGGAAAGCTGCCGATCTCTCAATGTATGTTAAATCGTTCAATTTCCCATTAACAGCATTATTTTTAATATCCTTAATCTTGGATTCCGCTTCAATAATCCCAGATATAACTTCAAATAAGTAGTTAGACTCGTGATATTGAGGATATACCTTGGCAACGGCTGCAATGGTATGAGAATTTAAAAGTGGATGGACTGATTGATTTTCAGAAAACTTAATAAGGTCCGTATGAATCAGTTGAGTGGTTTTGAAAATAGATTGCAAAGTTTGAGTTTCTGAAACAAATGTCACCTTCTTAAGAAGTTCCTCGTTGAGTCTCTTTGTCTTCAGAGAAAACAAACTTGACTTTAAAACAACGTCATTCCAAGTATTAATGGACTTCAAGTCAGAAAAGGTAAGTAAACCTAAAGCAATATTGGTCACATCACTCCCAGCAGATTGCTCGAAGATGTCATCAATCAAAGCAAAGCCAGGTACAAACGATGAAGTTGCAGGAACAAAAGATCCCACAGGTCTGTCAACTTTACTCAACAATTTATGATCATATTCAGAAGCTCTAGTTGGCAAATCATCCATAAAGACTTCAATACCTCTATTTCTCATAGCTCGAGAAAGTTCACCATAACGAGGATCAACGGTCAAGAATAATCTGAAATTAGGATGTGGTTGTACAGTTCTTGGAGAACCATCTGGGCCACTACACTCATTAATAACCAATGAACCATTGGTTTCTAAGAGGGAGTTCAATCTATCCAAAACAGAAGGACTACACAAGTTAGCATTGTCCAAAATCAACCAACTTCCACTTTCAACAGCCTGAACCAACATCCCATCAAACCATTCAAAGCGAACAGACTTATCGGTGGTTATCTTCTCTAATAATACAACAGACTGCTTGAACAAATTAAGAAGTTGATCGTTAGAATACACAGATAAGTATTCTGCAAAATATTCATGGAACTGATCATAATTGTCCAATCCAATATTTCCATTTTTGAGGTATTGCACAAATTCCAAAGCAACCAATAAAACATCATTATTGGTTGAAGATCCTAAATTGATAATGACCAATTCATTCAATAAAACAGTCAATTGGGAAACCAACTTCCCAATACGCCTAGTATAATCAACTTGCTCATATCCTCCAAGAATATCCATTGAGTCAACATCACTATTCATGGCAAACTCTTCAACTTTGGCACCAACAATATTACCCATGAATCTAACCAATTCAGTTTTACCAGAATTGGTTGGACCAGTGATAATCAATGGTAAGTTACTATTAATACATCTGAGTGCTGTTTCCATGAATGGAACATTAGAATGTAAAGGTAACAAATGTGGTTTGGAAAGGTGAGCAAGACCAGTCGTTCTTGTTCCAGTCGCACCACCAATTTGAACAAAATCTGGAGTGATGGAATAGTAAGAATCTCTCTTCGGACCTTGTCCCCAGATTGATTTGAACAATTCAGTAACTTTATTTCTATCTTCAACAGATCTAAATCTTTGACAAACTACCATTTGGAAGAAATCACTTGGACTGATATCTTCAGCAAGGTTTTTGGCAGAATAAAGTTCCAACCAACGCAAAGTATCACGAAGATTGAATTCCCATGGACCACCAGATCCCCAGCTTCCCAGTTCCAAAGCAGAAACAAATTCGATTATCTTTCCAACAGTTTCCTCCTCAATATTCAGGTACAAATGGTTTGAAATCAATTTCAAGTCCTCTTGTTTCAAAATATCAACGTAAACAACACTGAAACGGTTAACAAAGGATTTTGGTAACCCTTTTCTACCACCTCCTTGATACTGTGGATTCTGTGCTGCAAAAACCCTGAACCCTTCATGTCTTGCAAAAGACATGTCCAATTCTGGAATGTAGGCTTCTCCACGATGATCCAAACAAGCATTCAACCCTTCCAAAACGGATTGTGAAGCCAAGTTCATTTCATCAAGCAAAACCCATTCACCCCTTTTCATGGCACGCAAGAAAGGAGCATCTCTCCAGACAAATTCCCCAGTCTTTCCACCTTCAGCAGGTGCATCGGACCCAAAAAGATCAATCAAATCGGTTTGTTCAGATAAATTGATACGTGTAAGTGGATTTCCAGAAGCAGCAGCCAAAGCAGTAACCAAACTGGTTTTACCAACCCCAGGAGAACCTTCAAGAAGAATTGGTTTTTGTAATTGGAGAGCACGAACAACGCGCATGGCATTGCGTGCAGTAGTTGGAGCATTCAAGTTGAATGAAGAACTTTCTGGAGAAGAACTTGGAATTGAAAATGCACCCACTTGAACAGTGTTTTCTCCGGAATGCACAATGATATCCAGCAAGTAATATTGCCTTAAATCATAGTCTGCAATTTTGGAAAGTTCATTAACACATTCCAACTTGGTCTCGTTTAAACGTGATTCATTCTCTGCAAGATAAGCTGTGTTGTTTGTACCCAAAGAATCAATGAAAACCATACAGGCACCATGTAAAAGGGCTTCCTGTGGAGTCAAGTTCTCGCAAGCATTAACAAACTCAACCCATGCTAATATGTCTCTTAAAGAAATAGCACCACCAAACCTTTTCCCAAACCATTCGGCAAAAGAAACAATTGTACCTACGTTTACCTTGTTATTCAATTTCAGTTCGACGATTTCACGAACATCTGCAAAATCACCCATCGAAGGTACCCAGATTTCGGTGAATCTATTTCTTAAAGCAGGGGATAATTCTTTCTTCCCATAATCCCCACCAGGGTTCATGGTAGCCAAGAATTCAAACAGTGAAGATGCAGTAAGGAAAGCATCATCGGTCCCCTTTTCAGCAAGATACAAACTTCTTTCAGGTTCCAAAACGGAATTCAAACGTTCCAAGACCGAATCATCAGCCAAAGAAATTTCATCAAGCAAGAAGAAATCACCAGATTTCATGGCTTGTACCAAAGGTCCATCTACCCATTCGAAAAGTGCAGCTGCAGTCTTTCTATCTTCTTCAATTGATTTTACAGTTTCTGCCAAATCATCGGCAAATGTCATCAGATCAAACTGATTCAATAAAGAGTCCAAGTTATCCGAAGAATCACCAAGGATTTTCTGCAAGTCACCAAGTAATTTTTGATGTAAGTTATACTTGTTACGAACAGGACGTTGAGCACCGAGGATATCCCCAGTCTCAGTGTTTTGATGAGCGTTGATGGTGACCAATTGCTTATTAGAATAATGTGCTATTATTTGACAAACAGATGTCTTCCCACATCCTGTTTCTCCCACAAGTAATAAAGGCTCGTGGTACTTCATCGAAGTGGCCACTAAAACAGCCAAACGACGCATGGCTTTTGTCCAAACAATCAGAGATGGCATTTCGAGAAGTTCCTTATCCTCCAATTTTTCATAATATGCATCCATATCAAGTTTGACTTTCATCACCTTTTCAATGGTCTTCTGTACAACCAACTTTTCATCATCATTACGTACACGTTCGGCCAAAAGCATGTATCCATTTGCAGCCAATTCTTCGTATCCAACGGCATCACGTAATGCCCAACGGAACAAATCTCTCAACGTAGCAAACGAATTCTTCTGTTCAAATAAACGTGATGATTGACGTTGCACAGATAACTGCTTATACACTTCAACAATCTTTTTCCCGTAAGTTGGAGCAATCTTACACCTATCTTTCAAAATGACTTCAAGCTCATCTTGAGGAATGTCGTCGAAATGCAATTCCAAGAAACGATTTCTGAAAGCACGACTCATGACTTTTCTACCACCATACATCCCAGCAGGATTCTGAGTAGCAAATAACATAAAGTCTGGATGTGGATGAACAACTTCCTGGGTTTCTGGAATAAACAATTCTCTATTATCATCAAGAAGTCTATTCAATGCTTCCAACACATCAGTTGGGGCCAAGTTCAATTCATCAAGTACTATCCAATGTCCTTTTCTCAATGCTTCTACAAGTACACCTTCTTTAAAAATAAGTTTACCATTGGCATCTGAGATATATGTCCCAAGGTATTCTTGTAAATCAGTATGCTCATGGTTATTGATACGAACAAACTTATGACCAGTGATACTCGCCAAATATCCAATCATAGAGGTCTTACCAGAAGAGGTTGGACCTTGGATCAAGACAGGAAATCTTCTACTGGCAGTTGCACGTACCAAGTTCAACATGTTCTTCTGTACAAATGGAGTGATGATATAGTTCGGTTGTGGGATTGGTTGAAGAGGACCTTTCTTCATCCAATAATGCTTGAACTGAACATGATCAGGAGATGGTGGAGGTGGATTCTGTTTCATAACAGATTTGATATTCTTTAGTCTACCTAAAGTGTGTTTTTCAATGATTGGCTTTAAAATAGCTTCTGATTTGGCATCAAGAAGAGTTAAGAATGACATGCAAAAACCTTCGTACAAAGAACGACGCAACCCATAAATGGATACAATATCGCGTACATATACAAGGGTTCTGGTTAAGGTACGAATACTGAAATGAGCTTTTTGGTTAGCACCATCAACAATAGCATTTGTTTCCGAAAGTTTCTTTGCCTCCAAGTACAATTCAGCAATATCATTCCCAACCCACTCATCTCCAACAGCAAATCTATTGATGTACTTATCAATGATCAAAAGAAGATCAGTCATATCTTTGTCTGGAGAATGCACGTAAACCTCACTGAATCTAGATCTAATACTCATAGGCAAGTCTTTCTTACCCACATCAGTGGATGGATTCATACATCCAAAGATCCTGAAATCAGGGTGTGCTACCACTGGTTGCAAGTCACCCTTTTCAGTGAGCAAAACAGATCTGACATCACCTAACAAGTCAGCAATGCTTTCTAATGTATCAGACAGAGCTAAATTGATTTCATCTAATAATAACCAATCTCCGTTCCTGACTGCTGAAACAAGTGCTCCTTCAATAAAATCAAAAACAAAGGAGTTCTCTAAAGAAGATGCTTGAATCGAGAAATGTGCAATACTGGAGTTGAACTCTTTCCATTGATCAAGTAAGGCAGTTTTTTCAGTCGGCAAAAGACGTCTCTTTTTACGTGGAGCATCTTCATCTTCAACTTTGGAAAGTAATGCAGTTGCCATTTTCACGGCTTCCTTCCATAAACGAATGACTTGTTTCCATTGAGACTTCTGGAAACATTTTGCCAACACTTCGGCAAAACGGTCATTCTTCTTAGAAAATGTATTGGCAAACAATTCGTTGAATTCTTGTAAAAGTGGAAGAGCCACCATTTTTGTATTTACAGGTTTGTACCCACCTAACAAATCCCCAGATTCTGTTTGCTGAGAAACATTGATAACGGTAAGTTTCTTGTTCATCAATTGTGCAACTTGCTGAACAACAGTGGTTTTACCGGTACCTGTTTCACCAACAAGTAATACAGGTTCCACCATATGTATGGCTACAGAGATCTGTTCCATCAAACGGAGGGCATGATTTGTCTTAGCAAACGATGTGTTTTTAGCACCGTTTCTGGACCCAACAGTTGGTTTTTGCAACTTTGCTCTTCCAATTCTTAACAGATCGTCTTCATTAAGGAAAACTGGAACATGCTTATTCAAGTATAAGTTGATTCTAGAGGTTGGGATTTCTAAAGCTTCACCAATAGCTTCAACCAAAGGTGCTAAGGCACCAACTTCGGTGATGGAACTACCAAAACAATCAATGGCTTCGGCAAAGATATTGTCATAAATAGATGATGGCAACAATGAGTTGTTGGCAAGGGTTATTCCTTCATTCATCATCATCTGTTGACTTCTGGAGCAAAACTTCATCAAATCACGCGAGGAAATCACACGCGGATGGGCACCTCTATTCAAAGACATGAATGCATTCAGACTGTAGATCTTCAAGATTTGCTGGAAGACCTCCAAGAATGATGGGATTAAGTGAGAAAGTAATGGGAACTTTTGTGTTAAGATTCTTTTTAATTCTATCTCAGTCGGGAGTTCCACCTTGACTATATCCCATAATCGCAAACCAATTAAGTCTGGGATTCTGTCTCCAGATTCTAATCTAACGGTTGCAAATAACTGGAACCCATTTTGTGCATGTATTGTTTCACCACGGGAAGGTATGACAAGCTGACGCTTCTCAAGAAGGGTCAATAAAACACTCAACACTTCTGTTGGAGCTTTGTCTATATCTTCAATCAAGACCCATTTGCCTGTTTTGACGGCATTTGTCAAAACACCCGATTTCCACTTGAATGTCCCAGGTTTGTCCCCGGAGGTATAAGTACCCAAAAGCAATTTGGAGTCTGTCTGTTCACCCAAATGAATCTTGACGATTGAATTTGAAGTAGCTTCAGAGAGTTGATTGATCAAGAAGGTTTTACCTGCACCAGCTTGACCATAAAGCATGACTGGTTTATTGTGTTGGATTAATGTTGCTAGGGTACGAAGAACATCAATGGAGCTTTTGATTGGAACCAATTGGTTTTCTAATTTTGAGGTTTCTAATATGGATGAATGGGATTGAGATGGTTCAACTGATGTTTCAGAAGTCTCCTCATTGGTAATATGCGGTACTAATACCCCACAGACAGAGGTTACAAACAGACTCAAGTCTTTGTCTGTAACAACCAAAACTCTTCCGGTCTGCTCAATTTGGGATATCACAGGTAATTTCGTAAAATTGGATAATCTTTTGGCTTCAACAAGGGCGATATACTTGTAATCCAAAGTGTCATTTTCATATGGACCGGAACCATTTCCACTTGTATGAATCGAACTAATTCTATTCTTAGACAGCTCTGAAACATTTAGATATTGGGCCAAGATTTCAACACTTAAGTATTTTGGAGCATTAGGTGAGTTCAAAAGAACACGGTAAAGATTTGCTGGAGTTATGTATTTTTTGAATCTGTCTGGATTGAAATTGATAAGGCGATAGTATGACAATAAAACTGATGTCAATTCCTTCTCCGGAAGTGAATCTATTTGCGAGATCATATTATGTTTTGCAACAAAATATTCTGTCAAACTAACACATTCATGTGAAACCCCAATTAGTCTCGTCATGGCAGCCAATACCACAGAACCTACGAGGGTATTTGAATACGAAGACTCCAATTCCTGCGTGTTTTCAATCCATCTTGAAACTAAATCCAAAAAGATAGGCTTGTAGGCATAGAACACTGCTAAGGTTGTAGATGGATTTAATGCAAAAATGGCCAATTTATTTAAGTTGGAATCTACAGATACAGCAGTATCTATTTTGAAATTAAGATCGAATTGTGCAAGCAAACGATCAGCTTGATTCAAGCTTAACGAGACATTATTCAGGTCATCGTTCATATTGATACTAGTTGGAAGTAGTAAGTTTTTTAATTGGTATTTTTCAGATGCGATGCGCGATGAGGCTGATTTGTGTATTTAATATAGGTTTAAATTCGCGACCGTGCATCAAGAAAGTGCCTGGCTAGCTCAATTGGCTAGAGCGTTTGACTTTTACGGTCGCATATAGCGCATACAAAATAGGTATCAAAAGGTTGCGGGTTCGATTCCCGCGTCGGGCTTTTATTTTTTAAGACCACTGGAAATGGGTGATCTCCCTTGACGGCAAGACTAATACCAAAGACTAAAGTCTTCCATAATCAGATGTTAAGAAGGTATGAAGTCTATCGATCTGGAAGGATAAGGTGAGGATGGCTCAAAAATTGTTTCAATAAGAACTGCTAAATGGAACAATAATTGCAGTAATTACATCTACGATTCCCATACTCAAACACCTTAAGTAACTGTTTCCACACTCTGGAAAGTCTCTTATTACTCTATCTGCATTGACCATAGCGCAATTCATGTTTTTCTTGCGTGTAGGGTGGCCACAGTCACCCTGAATTTGAAGCTTCGGGCACGGAACCGAGTTTAGGAGCGACGATAGGATTGCGAAGTAATATCAAATAAGGAGCATCAGCTTATATCGAAGCGTTTGGACAGATTATCAATTTGTGTAGTTGAAGATTTATTTTACCCCAATTAACTCCAACTCCTACCATTATGACAGATTTATTCTATATTGAAAACACCCACCAATTGCTACAGGTAACTCCCGAGAAATCACTTCTCACGACTGATGCTGAGAAATCACCTTCCCATTTGGTCATCACTGCCATACCAGAACATTTGAAGACAAATGTGATTGTCATTGATTCCATCAAATCTGGTACACGTACAGGAAATATTTACGATTCTTTATTAAAGCCAGTATTGGATATATTGGGAGTTACTCATGAATATTTGATCACTACAAGTCCAAATTCAATCCAAGAATTTGCCAATAGTTTAGACTTATCATCAACTATAATATTTCTTAGTGGAGACACTTCCATTAATGAATTTATTAATGGATTATCTAAAAGTAGTCAATCTGGTGACCAATTGACCATTTTCCCAATTCCTTTAGGAACAGGGAATAGTCTTTCACTTTCATTAAACATTCAGAATGAAATTGATGCCATTCAAAAACTATTCACAAGTCATCCAGTACCTTTGAATTTGTATCAAGTTGATTTTCCAAAAGGTTCATATTATCAAATTCAAGATATCACTTCACCACTTCCAAAGGATTCCCTTAAGTTTGTGGTTGTGTTTTCTTGGGGATTCCATGCTTCTTTGGTGGCTGATAGTGATACGCCAGAGTTTAGAAAGTTTGGGTTGGAGAGATTCAAGTTAGCTGCTTTTGAGAATTTGAAGATATCTCAATCTTATAAAGGCAAGTTCGAACCTTCAAGTGATAATGGACCAATAAAGGATATTGAAGGTCCTTTTGCTTATTGGGTGGTAACACCTTCTCAAAAGTTTGAACCAACTTTTGAAGTCCTGCCTAAAGGAAATATTTTGGATGATAGTTTATATTTGATTTCCTTCAATACTGAAGATGATCCAGCAGGTAAATATATCATAGATATTATGGGAGAAGTATACAATGAGGGAAAACATATTGACAACAAGAATGTTACCTATGAGAAGATAATTGGAGGGAAATTGACCACGAAAGGTAATGATATTAAACATAGACGATTTTGTTTAGATGGAAGTATTATTGTGGTTCCCGAAGGTGAAATAGTAATCAAGTCAACTGGATATAATCATCTTGGGTGGGATATTAATATTTTAGGTGGAGTTGGGAAGTGACTTCATCGTATTCATTTTATATTTATTTTATACATATGGACTTATACTGGATTTATGATTATAAATTTTGTATATAATTCCTAACATATGCAATTCGACTACATTTCTTTAATATAAATTTATTATAAATAATCAAAAGTAATCTAGATTTAACAAAACGAATCAATCAAGCCAGCTCAATTAGTTCCGTAAGTCAAAGAAATCAAACAAAACCAAGGAGATATATTCAAATCAAAATGAAGATGCAATCAAAACAATCAGATAACTTAACAATTTATATTCTGCCAATCGATATATTAAGGATCATTTTCATGAACCACCTTGGATTAATTAGATCAGCTATTTAACCAAATATTCACATTCAAGAAACCAACTTAAATAAACCCTATTCATGACAACCAATAATGAAAATAAATTCTAAGATCTTTGAAATCTGCCTCCGTAGTCTCCTTCACCTTTCTGCTTCTACGTTTTGGTTTCCTCTTAAACACTATCCTATCTACCAAGGTAGTTTCTGAACTAATAGGCTGAAGCTTGTTATTCATATTCAACTATGATATATAATACTAATACAAGCTGGGGATGCAAGATAATCACCGAGTTGATAATAGATTGGAATGTTCAAGAATTGGTCCACTATATAAGGGTCTTAATTCATGGGGTGTGGTGCACAGAGATGTAAACAGTGGAAACATTAATACCGCCATACTGAAGCACAACCACCTAAATGAGGTGCAAAAAAAAAGCTTGTATCAGTAGAGTATCCCTGATAAAGACTCAAGCTTGATAAGTCCTACATATGATGTCCTTGTATTGCGTAGGGGGTTCCCTTTTTGTAACTATGTAATTGAGATCCTTAAAATTGTAGCTTCTTGGTAAAACGTTATCTATAGATAGTCGCCATAGCTCCTGTTTGACCCTACCTACTTATTTCCAGTTATGCCTCAATCCACTTGACCCCAGCATCTCTCATATTGTTTACGCACACGCAGTTCAATCACTCAGTTGAGTTTGTTGGTGAATTACATGAAGAAGCATACTATAACATACAAATACATTGAACAGCTCCCTAAGTTGGATTGCTGAAATACACATAGGATTACTCATACATAGAATAACTGAAATATACATTACCCACCTCTATTTAGCCTTACAAATATGTAGTGTTCAGAATAAATTGATTCGTTCGTACCTTTCGTTAAATGGAATGTCAAGACTTCGACTTTTAAATTTTTTACCTGTGTGCACCTCTATTTGAACGACCTTGATACCTATCATTCTGATAACCTCTCTCTGGAGCTTGTGGACCGCCTCCTTGTCCATATTGACTGTTACCTTGTCCATATTGACTGTTATCTTGTCCGTATTGATTGTTACCTTGATATCCATTATTCTGATTATGATGATTACCTTGATTTTGATATCCTCCCCTGGAATTTTGATAACCTCCTCTATTTCCGTTTTGATAGCCTCCTCTAGAAGTACTTCCATTTTGATAGCTACCTCTTGAAGAATTACCATTTTGATAACTACCTCTGCCAGAATTTCCATTTTGATAACTGCCCCTACCAGAATAATTCGCAGAATTATCATTGTAAGCATTCTGATTTCCATATTGTTGACCACCGTACTGTTGTGCCCCATATTGTTGACTACCGTACTGTTGACCACCGTACTGCTGACCACCATACTGTTGATTACCGTACTGTTGCGACCCATACTGTTGGCTTCCATAGGAATTTTGACCCCCAGCATTGTTATATGAATTCCCACCCAATTGCTTATTATTATAATTCGCCTGATTAAACCCACCCGTTTGACCCTGATTAAACGAAGTCTCCTCTGGCTCAGCTGTTAAATTATTTATAAAAGCCCTATAACCACCTCTTGTAAGAGTATAAAGATCCTGTGGCTTCGTACCCTTTGGACCTTTGTTGACATATTCATCAACGCTAGTATTGTTTCTAAACCCTTGTCCGTTATTTCTCTGATATCCTCCTTGATACCCACCTTGATGCTGCTGTTGTTGCTGCAATTGAGAAACTTCATCTTTAGTCAATGCCCTTTTATGAGAAATGAACCCATTAAGTACCATTGACTTGCCCTGTTTTTTATGAGGCATTGAATATGTCAATTGTAAGTAATCTTTATTTTTCAAATCAGGCATATCTCCTTCCTTTAAAGGAAACTCCATAGTTCCATCAATCTCATACATTTCATTAACCATGGCAACTCCAGATAAACCACTTTTCCTATATCTGAAAACAACCTTTTCAGCATGCTTTCCATATAATTCCTCCATGAAAAGAGTGTAATTCTTGTTTTGAGGCGAAATGAATAAAACTTCATCTTTATTCGTATTTCTATCAATTTCTTCTGGCGTTAACTTCTCATATTGAGCTTGGACCACAGATAGTAATCTAGTTTCGTCAATGAACGGTAAAAGTGCAATCCCCTGCCAACTCATTTTCTTCCCGTTCATATCGATTTGGAAATCTTCTGGGTAAAAGTCAACAATCGAACTATTTGGATCCGACATCAACGGCCTGAATACTTCAGGGAGATTATGACCAGAAGCCGCAGGAAGAACCGACATCAATTGCTCATATGGACGGAATGGTTGCCCTTGCACGAACGTAATACCTTGTTCTCCGACAATATCCACAAGATCTACAAAATCAGAAGCAAATGGGGCATAATGATAGGGGTAGTACCATTGCCACAGAGGGCATCCTTGGTAATAATAAAGAAGCACCCACGAAATACCTTCCAAGTAAGCTCTAACAACTTCTCTACGAGTTTTTTCGATTTCTGCATCGTTTTCACAATGGAATTTGGTGGTGTAGTACCTTCTTTCGTAACCTGGTTCCCATAATTGGACATCTCCTTCGGGAACTGTTTCATCGATCCATTCCAGGGTTCTCTTGGGGACAACCTGAGGGGGTTCATTTAAGTAAATGTCCTTTTTTATTATTTCTTTAGAACTTGATTCTTCTTTAGAACTTGATTCTTCTTTAGAACTTGATTCCTCCTTTAAATTTGATTCCTCTTTTAAATTTGATTCCTCTTTTAAGGAATCTTCCTCTAAAGATTCTTCCTTTATTGGTGATTTTTTCAGATCAATCAATTTTTTCAAAGCTGCCGCTGCCTCAGAATTAGCCATATTAGCTTTAGTTATAACTCCCAAATTATTCACAATATCTTTATTGCTCAATTCAGCATACCCTTCTACAACCTCACCTTTTGTTGTCATCAATGGCATATTCACATCCGCAACTATAGGTGCTTTATCCTTTCCCTTAGTAACTTGCGACTTATAAATATTCGACAAAGCATCAGGTTTTTCATTTCTCCTTCTCTTGAAATTCCCCTCTCTTCTAAGTTCATTATCATGTCTCTTTCTAAAGATGTCACTTTCTTTATAGGCCAAGTTGCCCATCAATTTCTCTACTGAGCGAAGATTCAAATTCCCGTCGCATGTAACATAGTCACCGAGACTTGGTAACAATCTTTTCCAACATCCAATCAAAATGTCAATACCATTATCACGAACATCCAAACTTGGTAAATGTGGCAAGAAATCATTACCCACGAAAAAACACATAAAGACCCAATCATCAATCGCACGTTCCAAGTCGAAAGCAAATGGCAATCTAGCAACGCTTAATTCGATTTCCAAGTATTCTCTTAAAACACTTGTATGTAACCACAAGAAAGGTTTTTTTCGGTCTGATTCCCGAATTCTGTCTTGTTCTTCTGCAGTTAACAGTAATTGTTTATGAACAGACATAGAATTGTTTTGCAGAGCAAACACATCTTCTCTTAAAACCCTGAAGTGAGGTTCATGAGTTGCCAAACCTAAGAAAATCAAATCTGCATCCAAACCATAAATACAATGTTTTGTATTTGGATCATACAGTGGGTCCAGTCTTTGAGATCTGATAAAACTCATCAATTTATGTTCTCCTTCACCAGGAACCAGCGCATCACTAATGATTACTTGTAAGTCTTTCCAACCAGGATCACTTGAAATCTTATATGCTACCCAATACCTAAGGGCAGCAGCAAGTCCATGCATAAATGGAGTACCTGGAGTAATAGCATTGGAATCCCAGGATCTTTTGGATTTAATGGCAGTATCAATCACTTCACCTCTTAATTCCATTTGCTCCAACTCACGCGCTGTTTCTTCTTCTTTTATTGCGGCTTCTTGAACGGACCTAAACCGTCTTGCTCTCTGTTGATTCATTTTAGCTCTTGGTGCAACCCCATCCACGGCGATCATCAACACTTTTCTGGGTCTTGCCATCATCAATACACGATCCGTATATGTGAATATATCCAAAAACATTTCGTCTTCAGTTTCAGGAGCAGGTTTATGCTCAGGATGGGAACAAGGATGGACAATCCCATTCATATCAAGGTACAAATTGTCGATTTCTCCATTGGGGTTGGGATCACTAAACTTGGCTCCATCTAAGTGACCTAGTTGTTCGGTTCCTTCATCTTCTTCTACAACAGCAGATATGATCTTGGGGTATTTCTTCGATAACCATCGGAATAATGCTGGTACACCCATGTTGGAATTAAATTTGCGATGGACTCGCGCTCTAAAAGGTGGAAAAGTTGGTGGAACTGATGTTTTCTTCGTTTCAGTCAGAGGTGAATTCTGAAGATGGTAGAGTATTGATTTCTTGTGGGATTAATCTTCTTATTTTAATAGTGACTTTAGACCTTTACGTGTCATTCAATATTTTCATTGGTGGCCTATCTTAAATTTAGTGATGGAAGCTTAGGGAGACTTTAGGGAGAGTTGTTTTAGCGCGACTCTAGGGAGAATCAAAGTTTTAGCGGAGCTAAGATATTCGTAATAAGCTACCACTCGAATAGTTTGAAATATGAATCCTGAAACAGATTCCTCATAAAACTACTAATAACATATCGAAATGTAGCGAAGGTTTTAGAGAATAAAAAAATTGTAGCATATTAGTAGATAATTTTTCAGAATCTTCTACAATTCCTAATAAATTTTCAAAAGACATATTAAATTTCATAACTCAAAACATTTAAAACATAGCTCGATTGTAAATAAGGTCGATTGTAAATTAATACTGAAATACTTTTCAAATATCTAACTCAGAAAAGATCTTGATATGAATATTGCTATCTTAATTCGTGATATTAAATCTTAGTGCGGCTAGATAATTCAGAATTGAGGGACCATTCACTAAAATAATATTTTTCATTCTTTAGTATAGTTTGACCTATTACATCATAAATTAGTTCATCATAATTCCTGTAGATTTTCATCCGCTGGAAATTGAACTTGGACTTTTTATTCACTCCAAAAACTATATACGGCTAGATCTTCATAACCATCAAGTTGGATTTCTCGGAAATTATTTCCCAACAGAGTGGAATTCTATTTTGGTTGACAAAACCCCAAAATTTGTCTGAATGGAACATAGAAAGTAGGGATTTTCAAGGAATGTATAGTGAGCAACCAAAGAAAGTTTAAATATCGTACCAAAGTACCTAGTGCTAATTGATAATATATAATGAACTTTACAACAGAGACTTCTTCACTAACCCCAAACCAGAAGTACTTACGAGAATGGAATAACGAATGTTACGAAACCTTTATGCATAGTATGCATTTAAGCTTCTAAAATTGATTCTCCTGCAACGGGCCGAGCATTTCGTGTGAGTCAATTCAAAAAGAGTCAAACTCAAAAGTTCATAATAAAGAGGATTGAAGATATGTCCTAAGTCAAGTTACTGACAGCCCAACAAAACTTAGATAAAAGTTCAGCTTAACAGCTCGGCTTCCACCAATTGAGAATTCTTTTTTCTTGACATAGCTTGACATAACCGTTAAACGTTAACTTCAATGTTTCGTAAAATATAATAACCATTAACTCGAATGTGCATAGTAACTCCACTCTACCGGCCAAGAAGAACTAGTTGAAAAGCCTTAATAAGGTGATATCTCGTGACTTTCTGATCCCCCAAAAAACTGTCAAGAGAGAATGCACTACTTGCATCAAATTGAGAATTGCGACAAGTGTGGATGCTTAATTTTATGAAAGCCGTTTAAGTTGGATAATGTGAACTTGTAATTAATTGCTTTGACAACTATCAAGGTACCTATTAAATTACCAATTAGAGAGATTCGTTCAGCTATCACTCCAAAGAAAATGAAATATTTCCTCGTCTTCGTTATTCCTATAAAGAGAAACTGCCAATTATTTTCTTTTATGGTTGCAAAGTTTTTTTTGTTTGTAACCTATGCATTACACTCTCCACAGTTTAACCCGAACCGAAGTCAATTGTATATAAACATCTAATATCCTATATATATCCTATATTGTATTTTATAAGTTGAAAATGAATTCTATCTTAGTACCATTCAAACGGTTAAAATGGGGATTCATTCCTCAAAGAAGAGTTCTTCCCGAAGAATATCCAATTGACCATCCATTATATGTCGCCTATACCGGCCATGCTTATGATGAAGAAATTATTGTAGAAAAATTTTCAGATGGAGAAGAAGTCATAAACTCAAGTGAATTGGAATATCGTGATGAAAAAGGTCGTAAATGGTGGAAATTCTTTGATGAATATGAATACAGAGTTACCAAGAAAACTCGTGCACAGAGAAAATGGTATAGATGGTTTCATGATCTGGATACGCCAGCAGAACGTATAACCATTCTTAGAGTTGATATTTTATTAACATTTTATTCACTTATGGCTTATTGGGTTAAATATTTGGATCAAACCAATTTAACCAACGCTTATATTGGTGGTTTGAAACAAGCTATTGGAATGAAAGGTAATGATTTTGTTCACACTGGGGTTATGTTCAGTATTGGTAACATTATTTTCCAAATCCCTTTCATGTATATTCTTTATGCTGTTCCATTGAATTTTGTTTTACCATCACTTGATCTTTGTTGGTCTATTTTGACTATTGCATTATCTCAAGTTACTAATGTTGGTCAATTAAAAGTATTAAGATTCTTTGTTGGTGCTTTTGAGGCTCCTTCATATTTGGCTTATCATGCTTTATTTGCTTCATGGTTTAAATCATCAACTGGGGAAGTTTCCAGAAGAGCTGGATTCTATTACTTGGGTCAATTCTTAGGAATCTTGACTTCTGGTTTACTTTCCGGTGCCATCGAAAGAAATTTGGGTGGTCTTGGTGGACATGAAGCATGGCAATGGATCTTCATCATGGATGGGATCGTTTCTGTTATTGTAGGTCTCATTGGGTTTTATATGATTCCAGGTACTCCAGAAGATTGTTATTCGATTTTCCTTTCAGATGAAGATATCAGAATTGCAAGACGCCGTATGAGAGCCGATCAAAAGGATTCGAAACCAAAGGAAAACGAAGTTAAATACTTTTTCGATATTAAGGTGTGGAAGAAAATCTTCTCCCTGTGGCACATCTACGTTCTTTCGCTTTGGAATATCTTCTGTTGGAATAATAGTAGTGGTACTTCAGGTTCTTATGCTTTATGGTTGCAATCTTTGAAAAATGATGAAGGCTTACCTCGTTTTGGAAAGGGAAAATTACAAGATTTTACTGCTTTAACCCCTGGTCTTGGGTTAATCTGGCTTGTTCTTACTTGTCTGTTTGCCGATTTGTTTAATTCAAGATGGGGTGCAATTGTAGCATCACAAGTCTTCAATGTTTTAGGAAATCTTTTGCTTGCTATCTGGCATATCCCAGAAAGAGCTAAATGGTTTGCTTTCTGTCTTCAATATTTCGGTTGGGCTATGGCTCCAGTGCTTTATTCATGGCAAGGGGATATTTGTCGTTTTGATATTCGTGAACGTCAAGTTGTATTGGTAACAATGAATATCTTGGCTCAGCAGCTGACAGCATGGATTGCTGTTTTGGTTTGGAAAACAACGGAAGCTCCTCGTTTCTTAAAGGGGTTCTCGTTTACTGCTTCGTCTGGTGTTGCTCTTTCTCTTTGGACATTTGTTGTTTTATGGTTCTATAAACGTGAAGAACGTAGTAATGCTCGTGCTAATGGTATAGTACTTTATAATTCCGAATTGGATCCTGAATTTGCTGCTAGAATCGAATCTGATAGTAGAAGTGAATCAAGTGAAAAAAATGAGAAGACGGTCGAGAAGACTGAAAGTGTTGATAATTAATAGATTGTGTATATAATAGATAATAATGGTAATATATAATAATTAATGGTATAATAGAAAATTAACTTGGAATTGAGACGGTGATAACAATTGGATGGAGAGTTTTAATTTGGTAGTATGCTCAATCGTATTCTCTCATGAGGAGATTAAGACAGCTGAATAATTCAAAGTATTGATTCAAGCAAACTACAGTCAAAGTACAATAATAGAAAACAAAGAATATAACGATATAAACTTTACTGTTAGTTCTAAATACTTGTATTCATTTCCAATTGTTCCTCCATCGTCCTACGCATTGGCTGCAAGAAGACAATATACACGCTCGCTTATATATGCTCATATACTCTTAAACTACAATTTCTTCAATAACCATGGCAACGCTGGCAAACCATTCACCTCCATCAAATAAACAAACACCTGACCAGTTCACTTCGCCCTTTGCAATGTCCCCCACTCGTTGGGTGATTTTCTCCAAATAAGTATCATCAGGACCCGAAAGTCCAACAGCATAAACATCCAGGGTAAACTTGAAAGAAATATCTCTTTGCAAAATAGGACTGAATATGCTTGAAGAAACCTCATCGTGTGCCCAAACGTTGCTGGCAAACAGTTTTTCAATAGGAATGGCTGATATCAATCCACATGAAATAGCAAAGATACTAGTCCAAACTATTCGAAATGGAATACCATAAGGAATTGAAATAAACAGAAGCAAAAGAACGTAAATTGCAAGGGTAATGATCACGGAAAACAGGAAGGTAAATTCTCCAATCGATATTGACATTAGGATGATGGTTTACAAAAGGGAGTTTAAAATAATTCTTTATTTTTTAGAGATACCAATTTAAACTAATACGACAGATCTATATACTTATAACTTTTGTACATGAACCTTTTCATCGTTAACATCCTCTATGTAGTCCAGAGTGACCTTTGATCTATCAACTTCATAAACAACATGGCTTTCACCAGTGTTTCCTTGTTCATCTGCAACATAATGAATTTTATTAATCTCAGAGTGATCAGGACACAAGATAGGACCCCTTCTTCCGATCAAGTACCATGGCAAGTTGAAGATATCTTCCATAGATTCCAAAGAACGACCCGCAACCTCAGGAACAAAGAACCAAGCCCAGAATAATCCAATGATCATATCACCAACGAATACGAAGAATGCACCATTTGGTTTCAATGCAATCAACATCTTTGGCAATGCCTTATTGGTACCGTATTGGTTAGCGAAATGGATTGCCATAATCAATGATTGTGCGAAGGATCTAATATAAAGTGGGAACACTTCTGAACCAAGTAAATATTGAATACAATTGAAACCCATGGTCCAACCAACACCGGAAATGAATAATGCAGCCAAAGCACCATTTGCAGCATGCTGTTGAGCTGAAGTGAGGATAACTCCTGGTTCACCTGCATCTGGTAATATGGTTAAGAAGATAGCAAAGTAAAGAATGCAAACGAATTGAATAACAATACCAACATATAAAGAACGTCTACGTCCTAAGAAATCAATGAGGAAAAATGCCAGCAAGTAACCGGAAACGAATTTCACAACCCCGAAAATCAAAGAATACTTCAATTTCTCAGAAGTACCCTTAATACCTGCCATAGCAAACAAATGTGATGCATAAGTAGTGATAGAAGTTGCACCAGACCATTGACCAAAAATTTGAGCTAAGAAACATACAGCCCAGAAACGATAAGCAATGGACTTATTAATAAAAATATCTTTGAACTGACCTACCAAAGTGGCTCTGGAGGTGGCTTCACGTTCTACGAGAACTTGTTCATTAATATCACTGATTTCACCAATGATATACGGATGATCGGCTGGAAGGTTTCTAAGTTTGGATAAGTTTGTAATGGCTTGGTCAGGGTTGTTCACCTTCAATAACCAACGTGGAGATTCATGACATAACAAAATTGAAAGAGTGAAAATGATCCCAGCGTTACAGATCTTCAATGCCATTCCTAATTGCCATTGTAATCTTGTAGTGGATGAAATATGTAAAGATGCACCATATGAAACAGCGTACCCAAGCATAATACCAGCGTACACAGCACCAGAAAAAACACTAACACACATACCTCTAATAGACTTTGGAGCTACTTCGGAAGTATACAGGGGACCAATGGTGGTACCTTGACCTACACAGAACCCTTCAAGCAATCTTCCAGCGTAGAGCTGTCCAACACTTGATGAGGTTATTTGAATGATGACAGACACGATAATGGCTATAGCTACACCTTGCATAGCTCTAATACGACCAAATCTGTCGACAGTCCACGTAGCAAGAAGTGCACCCCCGATAGAACCAAGTTGCACCATTGCTGTTATATTTCCTGTTAAATTTGCAATTTGATCGGGTGTTTTACTCTTATCGTTCAAACCAAACTGGGTTTGGAAAGATGGAAGGGCAATAGCTCCGGAAATCCCACCTTCATCTAAACCTCTTTGAGCACCTAAGAACGCAAAAACAACAACCGTACCAAAAAGTGTTTTATTAAAGATTTCAGGAGGAGCATCATCTCTGTTAAACTTGAAGCCCCATTTGGAATGCTTAGGTTCAACAACAACAGGAGGTGATTTTTCCAAGTCTGTAGCGTTGATCGATTCAATTTCTTTCTTCAGCATCTGATGTATCTCTTACTTATTATTCACTAAACTTATTAAACTTATCCTTCTGTATAATAAAACAAGCTGATCTATAGATTATTCAACTAAGTAACGAAAGTAAAACTAACTGTCGTTCTTAATTTATTGGAGGCATCCTGGGGTACATTTATACCATCGCTTTTTCAAATGAAGTTGATACACAATGGCTGCAAATACTGATGCTACTGCACACAGTGCAATCTCGTAGTGGGGTAGCTAATTTTCCGGAGCATCGCGAGATGGAGTGCCAAGCAAACGACCCCACAAAATTCAGCCTACAAACACTTTCTTGGTGTTTTAATACTCCTTTAAAAGTACAGCTTACATGATGCGCTGATTAGAATTCATGCCTTGCAATATTCAGATTGTACCCTTCAGTTTTTCAACTGAAGTTTGTTGTGATATGACCAAAGTTATTTATTTTTCAGTTATTGTGTCAAAACGATCGGCCGTACCCCGCTACATCCCTAATTCATCCGTCTACAGAAACTTTAGACTTTTGGAGAAAGTCAGCCGGACACCCAACAATCAAGAAATAAAACTCAAGAAATAAATTGACAGATATTCGTTGAGATCTCTTAGCTACAGCTCTAAAATATGACATAACTCTTGGAATGCAAAAGATTTCTTGAACGGTTTCTCCGAAGGTTTCTTAATCAGAACACCAGAGCAATCACTCTATGACACTAACTTCAAAGAGTCCGATGTCTCACAAGACACAATACTAGGTCCGGGACGCCCACATGGTGGGGAGGTGGGGGTGGGGAGGT